>VYZX01028996.1:31553-84093 GCA_013401335.1 Brachypteracias leptosomus | reverse complement strand
GTATTTAATCCCAGCCTTTTGAGGTTGCTCCATAAGGACAATGTCACGCTCACTATCCCCTTGTCCAGTTGAAGTCGGTGTTTTTTCTGCTGATGAGTCTGTCTGCATTGACTGAGGATCATCACAGATTTGATTCAATAAATGCTTGGTAAGGAAGCTTTTCCTGATCTCTGTCTCAACCTCTGGCTCAACTATACATTGCTTCAGAACCTTCAACTCTTTCATGCTGCTTTTGAAATTAGCTGATATATTTAATGTAGTTTCATCTTTGAAAGCAGTCATCTCCAGAGCTAAGACTGATCTTTTAATCAAACTTATCTGTTAAAAAGAGGAAACTTAATTTAGCTAGGTGTTCATTTGAAATAAGATTTATAAATCGTATTTCCTTAATTTTAATGGACTGGATATTATTTTATATAGAATTGTAAAGGGAAAAAAGAGTAGCATGGGGACCACACTGTTGAAAAAAAATTATAGTATTAAATGTGAAAAAAGATCTGCATACCTCAGGATATGTGTCAAAGCAAAGATCTGAAACATTAATTCAAATTATCTGAAGCTCATAAAGGGCTAAAATCAATCTCCTCTGAAAAGTATCACAAGAAATTTGAATTAAATACCTCCAGTCCTTGTAGGAAAGTTAAATTTTAAAATAAAAAATATATGCCATTGGTGGTGACATTTATGAAAAAAAAATGTACTGAAATATATTCATGAACTCAGAAAAAAAGACAGGGGGACTCTGTATAATGTTCAGAAGTACATTTTTATTATATGGAAATACAGTTAATAACTGAATGGAATTATGCACCTTAATACTTTGTGCCCCATCTCTGAATCACCCGATGAAATCAAAACCCAAAGAATAACTGTTATCCTCTGGTGTCTAATTCCTATTAATTTTTAAGCAAGTACTATTTGCAATAACAAATATATTGCTCCTCAGTCTTTTTCTTAATTCCAGTTCACTAACTTGCACTACAGCACAAGGCATAACAAATCCTTGTCAAAGAAATTAAAATGCAATTTCACATTCAATGCCTGAAATTTAGAGGGAAACACTGGGTAGTAATAAATGAAAAAATAAATGAAGCATTGGATAGTTTTGAGTAATTTTTAGTTAGACTCAAAGAAACACTTTTTCAATGCTTGGTTACAAACATGCTAAGAATTATTTAATTTACTGAATTAGTAGAAAGACTGCATCAGCCTTTATTTTAATAAAGCATTCCATTTAAGTAATTAAATACATTTCATTCTTTATTTGTGGTAATGCATATACCCTGTGAAGTTTTGGAGAAAAAAAAAAGTAATCTTAATGTCACAAGCATGCAGCTTTTCTTCAGGAAAAATATGGGGTTTTTTTAATCTAAGCTCCATAATGATTTATTAAAAAGCTGAACCTCAATGTAAAGCTATCATTATCACTACATGTATCTACTACTAGCTGTCATTTATCATTAAATTAAGTAATTTTAATGAAAATTGAATAATATTGAATTGACACTTGATAAAGTCTTTTAATGAACTATGTGTAGTTTTGCTAAAGCATCACTAGCTGAATTCAAGGACACTTCTTAATATTTGAACATGAAACCAGTATTTTAAAAAATCAAACATCAATGCCTAGATCAAATTGCAAATATGGTGTTTAAATTCTTTATTACTGCATCCAAACTACTGCTATGCTTCATGTCCATCTTTAAAATAACATGGTCACAATATTTTAAGCAAGTCTTTATGGACTACATAGAAGTTTTAAATAAATACATAATCCTCAAATTCTTACTCAAAATCGACTTTGTTAATACAGTATTACTTGTATAAATCCTAATCATCTTTGCACAAGTGTAACATTTGCACAGTTTAATGCTGCTTTATGTATTTTGTGAGATAGTTAGCATATCTTCAATACCTATAAAAGCACATAGCACTTTATAGATTGGAAACTTGATGACATTGATGCCCTGATATGTCTGAAATCCAAGGACCTGATACCACAAATCTTTACTCAGATACGTGGTTCCACTCATTTCAGGTTAGCTAGCTAACTTTAAATGCCTTTAAAGTTAACAGGAGTTGTTATTGCAGAGCAATGTTCTCCTATTTAATGCAACCAATTCACTTGAAAAAGACCCTTGAGACTCACTTTTGCGTGTGATAGGAAAATATCAAGTTTAATTCAGTTCAGTGGAAGAATTTCTTCCACAAAATCACAGTTCAGGAACAAATACAAGTAAATATATAATAATACCTCTGTGCCCTCACTGTCAGAGAAACTGGGCAAGGATTGGCAACTTCTCAGTAGACATTTTGTCTATAAAACAAAAAGCAAAATAAGTCTGAACTTGATATTAACAGAGCTTTTAGATGCATTCTGCTTTTAAAAGCAGAGGCCGACAAAAATAGAACTAATGTCTAAATAAATCTTTATTTTCACCAAGAAAACCAACCCCATCTTCACTAGAGTGAAGAAAGGACTGGATTTGTCTGGATTTCTGGATATCTTACACCCATTCCACTGCCAGATATTCAAAAATCCAAGACATGTTCAATGTACCCACATAGACTAACGCAAAAGAGCAAGCATAGTCAGTGGACATATTCTGTATAATGTACTGCAGATGCTCCAATCTCAGAACACACTGTGAATTTGCCATACTGTTGATCACCCAGTGAATTTACCGCATGTACGGAGATCTCTCTCCAATGAATACGTTTTAAGACAGACATTTCTTAAAACTGTCATTTTTACTCTGCATTAAATAACACTAGTCACAGACAGATTTCTATGTTGGGAATGCTAGACAAAAAAAATGGCCACATAACATCATCACAGTCATAATTTCCAATGAGAATATTACTTCTTCCTGAGAATCTGTATGTGCTTCACCTGTTTTCAATTGTTTTTGTTTAATAGAACTTCTTGTACAATAGTAAATTTTCTTTTTCAGTAAAAGAGACATTCCCAGTAGGTCCACAAGTAAACATGGAATAAAATATAATGTTTTAGTAACTGCAGACTTTACTACTTCTAGTTATTATAACTAATGGCCCAGTCAACCTGTAGGTAGAGGATTACCAACACTTCTCATCTCTGCTGGACAATTCCAAGTCAGTTTGTTACATACACAGGTATAATCTCTTTGTGCCTGAAGTCGAATAGTATACAAAATTCCAAAAAGATTTAGCCAAACACAAAATAACTATTTTAAGCTGCTGCTGCCAGAGAATATAGGAGATGTGAAAAGCTGATCACAGAATTCTTCCTTCTTGACATACTAAATAAGATTCTCCTCATTATTTCTAGCCAGTTCCGGGAAGAAATGTTCAAATCAGAAAGTTTCCTTTGCCACAGTTGAATTTATCTTTCAGTTCCACTTCCATGTCATTTACAAGTCACATACTCTTGAATGACATACTCTCAGATAGCTACAGTCACTATTAAAAAAGCTTCTTTCAAGGACAAAAGCAAGTGTGTCTTGACCAGTGTGTTTCACCTTAAAATAGGAAACACATTATCCAACTTAACTGTTCTAACAGTCAGATGGAGCCCTAAATTTTAATATAAATCAGTGTTTCCAAACACTAAATTATACCTGGGAGCTCAGCTGTGGTAACAATACACTAGCCTCAGTTTGCCCATTTCTGGCTGCGAATACTTGCACTCATGCACTAGTTTTCCTCAGTTCCAGCTGAGGTCTCAGCAGCATCACTGGTCATTTCAAAGATTTCAGCTGTGTTTTAGATACCAGAACACTCGGTTGTACCTCAAATTCTCTGATAAAGAAATATTTTCAGCTTACTTCCTGTGACTTTTGGGTAAGCTTTTACCTGCTTCTACATCTTGTATCTATTCACTTGAAATAGTACACTGAACACCATCGTTGAGCACTTCAGGTTCTCTGTGGAGCGTACAGCTCTCATTTCCTACATTGCCTCCATGAACTAGACCAGCAATGTTTGAGATAGTAAGGATTCTGTAACTGGAAAGACCCACACTGCAGCTTAGAGTCACACTTCAATCTTTTACTTGTAAATTACCTTGAAAGAATTGTTTGTTTATCCTCTAATATTATATTCAGAAAAATTCAAGATTAAAAAAAATAAATCATACACTTGGAAACATCTCTTTTCCCCTATTCTTTTTCTTGACTTTTGCAGTTTTTTAGATGTCTGGGCATAGCGGAACATCCAGTAAGCCGCTGCACTGAGATACGTCATATTACTCAAAACTCATTACTTACGTCACATGCCTTCCCCAAAATCATCATCTAGTGCTATAATAATCCAAAATAAGAAGCATCTTTAAGATGTTCAGTGACTCTCTCTAAGCAGTCTCAAGTTTCAAAAAGTGAGATTTAGCATTTTCTAACTATTAAAAAAATAATATCTAACATAATTTATTTCCGGAAGTCAGCTATATAGAAATATTTTGTCTTATGACTAGATCTTCAAACAATTGTTTTGCTAATCTTTATTGTCACACTAAAAAAAATTGAACCATGATACACACCAGTTCATAATTATAGCAATCATGATCATCTTGCTCAGCTTCTAACTATTCCTCGTGATCAGGTGAAAAGTCTTCAAATGCAATATCCTCAATAATATTGCTCTGAAATATTAATATATTTGAATATGTGCAATGCTAGTATTTCAGTCAGCTATAAAAAACATAGTAACATAGTAAGTAAAGCGTAAAACATATTTGAGCTAAAGATTTATGATGCTCAAGACCAACATCACAGAAGACATTTATCCTAGGTTTCTGAAGGAGCACGTTCTTTTAATGTGATCAAGAACTGAATGGTGCAAAAGGAACAGAAACCTGAGGAAACTGATTATTGCTACCTGATTCTCTAAAGCTTTTAGCTTTGGTAATTTATGTCAGGTCACAGTAGTCCATACAGTAAAAATAACACAGCTCTCAATTTGGTCATAGTAAGGCTAGGAGATGGGGAACTATGTCAGGTTTATTTCTGCTATCATTTAATCCATGCATAAGTGTGTTTTATGTCTTGCACGGGAGTGTGAACTGGTCATGAAATGCTAGTTTCTCTGTAACCTTTGACATATGAAGGTGCAAAGTGTTACAAATACAAGCATAAAATAGGCATGTCCTTTTCTATGAATGGCTCATCTCTCGCAATAGTGTAATCATGGTGGAGATTTTATATTCAAAGCATTTCAAAACTCAAAAACATAGGCATTTTCTAAAATTGAATTTGTTAAATATAAGAAATCTTTTATTACATTTTAATAAAAATCACTGCCAGGATAGCATAGCAGAAGAAAATCTATGCAAAATTAGCTTTCAACATAAATGTAAAAGCTTTAAGCAAGACAATATACTAACAAGTGGTTATTAAGAATAACTACTACCAGAAACTCTTTTTTTGTAGAAAATAAAACTAAACAATACTATTCAATACATACTATTACAAAATATATGATGACTTATATACTATGCTTACAGTATACAGAAGCATTAATAAAAGCATAAAATGCAACTATTAAAGTTAACAAATATAACATTAGAAAAAGACATATATTTCTACAAAAGATGGGAACACTAAAAATACATTTTAAATATTTACCTCGTATATAGGAAATAAAATTTTCTTTAATGAAGAAATTAGAGCAGAGAATTATGGTGGAGCTGGAACCCAAAACATTTTTAAAGTTTCTGGATAAATGGAAACCTTCAAAACAAATACAATTCAGTTATCAATTAATATAAATCCAGTTTATAAATGTCTGTATTGAATCTGAACTATTAGGTGAATGTGATTTTGTAGGAAAAAAAAAAAACAAAACCCAAATCAAAACCAAACCATGAAATACAATGTAATCCTGAGAGGTATGCCTGAATAAACCTGGTTTGCTTTTTTAGTATTTTGTGGAGTTGTTTTGGTTTTTTGTGGATTTCTGTTGTTGTTATTGTTATTAATTAGCATATTTTATTACTTCAGAAAAGGAATTAAGAACCAGGACATGAGGTTTCAGAACAACACTCCCCATTGATTAAAAACTCCATATACATTTTTACATTGCATGCATATTGTCAAATGTTGAAAAATCAACAGAACTTTATTTTCAAGATGTTCTGTTCTTTTGTTGCATGACAATTAAAAACTCTCCCCAAGCCCTGGATTTTGTGTCTTCATGTGCATGTACAGCACACCTTTATTAAAATTATTCCTTACTTTCTCTCCTAACAGTTGCAGTTGTGGCTTAAGACTGTATTCAGCTACTTTTTGGCATTCAGTTAGATTTTTTGATCTATGAAGGGGAAGAAAGTGAATCCAATCTGTCCAGTTATCCTGGAATTACTCTGGAATGGGAATTCCTTCATAACAAAGTCAGCAGCAATATAAAAGGTTAATAAATTACTCTGATTATGTCAGGTAACAGCACAGAAATACTTTGTTAAATACAAAGAAAAATAGGTAACATTTAAATCAAGCTAGAAACAAATTATGAATTTTTTTTTCCTAAACTAAAGACTGAAATGCCTTAATATACAATGGAAACCTTGTGCCAAACTTGTAATTTTTGTAACTACACCCCATATAATTTTAAGACTACTTTCATGATCAGGTCCATGCTGTACTTTATAGAAGCCACAAGAAAAATATAACACTAAGATCTAAATTAGTACAAAATGCATCACATACACAACTTCATGCATGCCAAATACACCATTTGAGTGCTGTGCTTACCGTCAGATGCTCTTAAATGCCAAAGAGAACTGATTTCAGCAGGAATGTCTGGCTGGTTTTAAACAGAACCTCATGTGATTACTTGGGGATTTAACTCTGATTATTTTTTATTTGCCCTCCTTTTTAAATAAATCACCTATGGCAAACACCTCACAAAGGAATATTTCACTTTAGAAAGTTGTAGTTTGAAGCCATTAACATCCCAATTTCTTATCTATCTATAGTTTAAATTTCCAAGAACAGTGAATATTTTTATACAACACAGTAAATCATAAGTACACGTGTATATATATATAGAGAGAGAGATAAAATCCTGGAATAACTGTTATACTTCTATTTCCTTTATTCCTGGCACCTCTAAAGGGAAATTCAAGCTAGTAAAACTACTTTGGAGATTAGTAGCAACAACTATTACTACTATTTATCACTTAAACACATATTTTACAGGATTCGTATATAAAATTACAACGAATATTTTTATTTAACAGAAAGAAGTTACATTTATATTTTTCGCTGTTCTTGTAGTTTGTTCTATAGTACAATAATTACTTCATTTCTCACTTATATAGTTCTTACTGTAGTAGCAATTAGAAGCACAGAACGCACTAAATGGTGAAATATGTAATATATATACAAAAGAACAAGAAAGCCACTCAATTTCACATAATCAGGTATCATATATGTATACAAATAAAAATGCACATTAGTGGGAACATTTGATTTTTCTCAACTGGCGTGTGCCGACACTGACACCTAGTGGTGTGAGTCCATTTTGTATTTTTTTTTGCAAACTAATAGTGAAGTTTCCTTGTGCATTCATGGAACTAAAGTGTGTAACTTTTGTTACTTGCAATTTCGCTGTCAGACGTATGTCTGCTAGAGCCTTGGTTCTCATTGATACTAATTTCAATGTATTCTCATTTTAAGATCAACTTAAATTATCAGAATACTGTGTAAATGGCAGGGTCTCAATATAACTGAGAATCAGCCATCTGATTTAGCAAACAAAATGACTTCTGAAGTACATTTGGATGTTAAATAGGAATCCTTAAAATGTAGCAGTAACCTGAAAGTTGTAATTCTTACACAGGTTAAAGACTCTAGATCTGGGAGTAGATCTTGAATTCTTTCTGGAATGTTCCTTTCTTCAAGTGGAAGCTTTGACCAAAAAAAATATTTCTTAAAGAGAAGAAAAACAAGGACTGAAAACCTAGCTTTTGACAAGTGCTTGGCCTTCCTAGTTTTTCTTTACATCTAAATATTTGATGGTGTATAGGGCTTGCATGGCAAGGTTTTAGTAGCAGCAGGGCTAGAGGTGTCACTTCTGTGAGGAGTTGCTAGAAGCTTCCCCCATGTCAAATAGAGACAATGCCAGCTGGCTCCAAGACAGACCCACTGCTGGCCAAGGCTGAGGCCATCCACTGATGGTAGTAGCACTGATGGTAATAGCACCTCTGTGATGACGTTATTAAGGAGAGGGGAAAAAAAACAACCTACACAACCATAGCCAGAGAGAGGAGTGAGAATATGTGAAACAACTCTGCAGGCACCAACGTCAGTGAAGGAGGCAAGGTGTTCCAGGCACCAGAGTAGAGATTCCCCTGCAGCCCGTGGAGGTTAACAGTGGAGCAGATATCCACTTGCAGCCCCTGGAGGACCCCACACTGGAGCAGGTAGATGTGCCCAAAGGAGTCTGTGACCCCGTGGGAAGCCTACACCAGAGCAGGCTCCTGGCAGAACCTGCAGACTCATGGAGAGAGAAGTCCATGCTGTATCAGGTTTGCTGGCGGGACTTGTGACTCCAGTAGGGATCCTCACTGAAGCAGGGCAAGAGTGTGAGGAATTCTCCCACTGAGGAGGAAGGCGCATCAGAGACAAGGTGTGATGAACTGACCACAACCCCCATTCCCCATCCCTCTGTGCTGCTGTCAGAGAGGAGGTAGAGAAAATTCAGAGTAAAATTGAGCCTGTGAAGAAAGGAAGGGTGGAGTGAAGCTGTTTTTAGGATCTTCTTGTTTCTCATTATCCTACACTGATTTGATTGGCAATAAATTAAATTAATTCTTTTTTTCTCCAAGACCAGTCTGTTTCGACTGTGACATTAATTAGTGAGTGATCTTTCCCTGTCCTTATCTCGACTCATGAGCCTTCTGTTATATTTCCTCTCCCTAGTCCAGCTCAGAGGGGGGAGTGATAGAGAAGCTTTGTCAGGCAGCTGGAGTCCAGACAGGGCCAATCCACCACAGGTGGTTCTAACCCTTCAAGGTGGGTGTCTGCACAAAAGGAATGTCAAATGAAGTTACAGACAATACAAAAAGGCATAGAAATCAAACTATTTCTTACCATTTGGCAATTTAAAGTGTTTTAAGTGAACAATGTAAAAAGAGCTGTCAATTTTTAGGGCACTTTTGTCATAAATAGTTTTCAATTCAAGGAGTTTGTACTAAGTAATCAACTGAGCTAATGCAAAACAACATCCAGATTTTTCATTTCTGGAAGAGAGAAGCAACATGAGGGAAGCTTCAAATAATAATAATACTAATCTAATAATATTCTGTTTCCATCTGCTAGTAAAATACTATAAAATCAGAATGTCTCAGGGAGATGCAGGCATCCTTGTATGATGGAATCTTAACTCACATAACATGAAACTACAAATCCTGTTAAGTTTTTTGTAGGATATCTGCCAGGAACAGGTTTGACTATCCATACATAACCTTTATAAAAATATATTTATCTTAATACTTGTCTTCATGGTCAGAAAAGTAGCCTTTTTAAGTTTCATAACTGATGCCTGCAGAGTATGCCAAGATTAAACAGGAGAGCAAAAGCAAGGCACCTTTTGCTATCTGATGAAATAAACTTAATACAGTCAATTCCAGGAGAGAGTTGTAGCTGACCTTGGAAGGTTTACATCTTCATAAATTGATACATCCTGTTTCACAAGATGTTTTTGCAGACATAAATGAAAAGTTATATATATTTTTAAGCCTGTGGATATTTTTCATAGTGAAGACAAGACTTTAAAGCAAGAAAATTATTGCTTTCTTGATCTGATCTACCATAAAATCCTACCACTATAAGCTTCTTTGGACTTTGTTACAGTCAAACAAGATTCTTTCATAGAACAACTCAGAACTAGTAAAAAAACAATAAAGATAGAGCTACTGCTATTTAAATAGTTTTAAAAGTCATCTGAATTTTACTATCAACTACACAGAACTCATGTTTACCCCCGCATAGATCAATTGTATTTGTAAAATTAGCTAAATGTGAGGAATTGGTCAGTATATGTGAACAGCTTAAATGAACCTAAATTTGTGTCAAGTGAGGATACCTTAGACTTTCAAGGCTCACATAAAGCATTCATAATTTTAAGAATTAAATACAGAAGATGATGGTAGATGGTGCCACTAGATGGCAGTGCTCCAAAGAATTTAATTTTCTATATTTTGAGGATTAAACTAATTCAGCATGGAATTTCAGTATTAGTTTCTTTTTAAACTTTAATTCTCTCCATCTCCAGGGAATGTAGCTCTCCATGTAAAACTATCTTACCCAAAATTTCTACTGATTCATAAAACTCAGATTCACCCTCAATTTCCTCAACCTGTCGGCTTCTTCTTGAAAACCAAATCATTCTCTTCTTCAAATCCCATCCTATCATAGCTTCTACAATTCATCTCTCCTAGCTCTACTCCCATCTAAATCCTTCAGCTTCCTGGGTATTTCAAGGGGTTCTGTCCTCTACTCTCTTCTTCCCTTACTCTATTTCTAGTGATGTTCTAGTGAAAGATCATGTACAGGTTCCCTCTTCATGGTAAATAATCAGAGTATGATTCATCTCTCTGTTCTGCACCAACAAAAATATCAGATAATCTTCCTCTTAGGGATGTCAAGCTGACAGTGCTAGCTCAGCAAGGCTTTAAGGTAAGTATGTTATGAGCTTTTCCCTTTTCAATCTTCATGGCCTTCCCCGCTACTTTCTGTCTTCATCATTATGGCTAGCACCCCAACATTCACACAGAACACAGATATCATTCACAACATTCTAAAATTAAGTCATTTCCTAATCTTTCTACAAAGCTGAAGTCTGGCATCTAATTCCATATCTTGCTTGTTGTAGTATCTGTTTCTTTAGTCTAGACAACCATCACCTTGTTCTGCTCACATTCATTTAAAGTGCTACTGCAAAGATCAGAGTCGCTTGCTTTGAACGGTATCCCATACTTTGAAGTAATAGAAAAAGAGCTCATTCAAATATAAGATGCTCCTCTGCTTTCAAAGTCTTCACAGCCTTTCCTTTGTGACCTCTGACTCCATCACTGACTTCCTAAGTTTGTTTTTTTTCCTTTTTTAACATCTTTTTGCCCACACTCATGCTGGCTCTCACACCTGAGAAAAGCACACTACTGCCATTAATTTTCTCAGAATTTCCTTAAATCCTCTTCCACTGTGACCTGCAAAACAATTAATGGCCAGGTTACTGGTATGCTGAAACTCTTGCTTACAATGCTGATCAGTGTCCCTATTCTCATTAAGTTCTTATATTCTCTGTCTGTATCTATCCAACAGACAGAAAATGCTGATGAATCAAAAGTAAATACTCCAATTATGGCCATGAATGACATTCAAATGTTACCTGAAATCCTGACAGAAGCTCACAAAAAACAAAGGGAAACATCAGGACCTAATCCTATAGTCTGAAATAATGCCATCCTTGATGATTAGGGAATCTTGACTATATCAAAAGAATTCAATGACTAAAAACTTTCATAAAGCAATTCATGGATTCATATTTTAAGGTCAGAGAAAAGCATCGTAATTACCCAACCTGACCTTCTAAATAATATAGGTAATAAATTTCATCTGTACACCTTAATGCATCCCAGGATGCCATTGGCCTTCTTGGCCGTGAGGGCACATTGTTGGCTCAAGCATGTCAAGCATGACTTCCCTTTATTGAATCCATGTTCACAAGTAGTCAACATGGATTCAACAAAGGGAAATCATGCTTGACTAATCTGATAGTCTTTTATGATGGCACAACCAGGTGGATAGATGAGGGGAGGGCAGTGGATGTGGTATATCTCAACTTCAGCAAAGCTTTTGTTACTGTCTCCCACGGTATCCTCGCAGTCAAGCTTAAGAAGTGTGGATTGGATGATTGTGTGGTGAGATGGATTGGAAAGTGGCTGAAGGACAGAGCCCAGAGAGTTGTGGTCAGTGGAGCAGAGTCTAGTTGGAGGCCTGTGGCTAGTGGNGTCTATAAATATGTAAAGGACAAGCGTTGAGAGGATGGAGTCAGGCTCTTCTCAGTGACATCCAATGTTAGGACAAGGGGCAATGGGTGCAAGCTGGAGCATAGGAGGTTTTGGGTAAACATAAGGAAAAACTTTTTCACGGTGAGGGTGACAGAGCACTGGAACAGGCTGCCCAGAGAGGTTGTGGAGTCTCCTTCTCTGGAGACATTCAAAACCCACCTGGACGCATTCCTGTGTGACCTGATCTAGGTGATCCTGCTCTAGCAGGGGTGTTGGAATAGATGATCTTTCAAGGTCCCTTCCAGCCCCTAACATTCTGTGATTCTGTGACCTGCATCAAGCTCACAAATTGCTGGGTGAAACTCAGTATACACCTCAGAAAGAAATCCAGTTTTGATTTCAAGGCTGTAAGTAATGGATAATTTCAGAAGCTGCTACATTCATTGCAATGCATTGAAATCTTATAGCTACTCTCCATTTGTCTAGACTGAAACCTCAACTATTGGGTCTGTTATGTTTTTGTTTACCAAATCCTTTTGCATCAGAAAGTTTATAATGCATGTAACATTCAAACCAACTCTATATCTCTTGTGTAAAATCAATGTAATGGTCTTTTAAAATGTCTTAATAGAGAACTGGTATTCAAGAAGAGGAGGCTCCATACAGGAACCGACACTTCTGCTTGCTCCCCTACAATGGTGTTTGGAACATTGCTAACTGCATTAGTGCACAGCATTCCTACAAACCTTGATAAAAACTGCTGCCTGTCTCTGGAACCTAGATTTTTCAGGGACTGCAAGCAGAAATTTTCCTCTATTTCAAATCCAGAACATGGAGCCCTCTTTTAAGGTGGATGCACCCATTCTTTCAAGGAAGGGCAGAGTGGTTTTTTTCTTCTTTTATAAGACAGGGGAAAAAAAGCAGAGTGGTGATTTCCACCTCTTTATGGTAACTCACTATTGAAACAAGAAGGCAGGAAAGGAGAATTTGTTGCTTATCTGAGGATTCAAACCTCACTCACTATTAGATTATTTGACCATTCTAGGACAGGAAGTTGTGCTGTTGAGCAGAAAAGAATGTAAAAGCCATGGAGCCAAGAGAGAACAAGTGGTGACATGACTATCTCAGTTGTTAAAGTACCTACCTGGAACAGAAAAGCTCTGCATAGTATTTCTAATCCCAAAACTTTTTTTCTATATTATTGCTAATGTCTCACCTCCTTTATTTTAAGGTAAACATGTTTAATTTAAAGTTCAGAGAGTATTACACAGCCATCTTCTGTTGCTTATCTTTCAAGACTGTAGAGCTCCTTGCAGAGTTACTGCTTTTCAGGATACAATCTCCCCTCCTACAAAGGATGACCCTAATTCCCTATTCTTATCCTTATGACCTTGCATTTGGCTGCACTAAAACACATGTTTTTCAAGTGAGCCCAAGTTAACAAGCTACACAAATTGCCCTGTAAAACTGACCTGGCCTTATCCTTATTTACCACTTTACCATTCTTTAGATCAGACTTTATGGGCAATAATTTTATATTTCTGGAGCTTGTGATACACAGAAACTATAAGGAGGAAACTGCCAGTCTGAAAAAACTATCAGGTAAAACTTGAGACTATTAGGGCTCAAACTCTGAATTTTTTACTATATAAACCAGAAAGGCACAAAAAAGCAAAAATGTAACCAAAGTATTATACAAAGAAAAAAGAATATGTTTCATATTCACTGATACACACATCATTGTAGTGCAAAACGCATCCCAAAAAAAACAAATTAAAAAGCCAAAGATTTAGGAATTCACTGCCATCAAATAAATAATAAAATAATATGATAAAACTGAGAAGGCTTATGCCAAAATCCATTTGCATTTCCTCGTTACTTCTAATAGAACGATTTTTTTGACAGATCTTTTTACATGCTACATCAATCTCAGAAAAATTAACTATTACGCATTTTGTTCTACTTCAACTCCTCATTCATTAAAGATGCAGGATCCTGCAGTTAGCATATGACTACCTTTTACATATGCAATTAATAGTTTTGACTACAAGTTTATCTAAGTCCTAATTCTGTATGTGCTTAACTTTGTGCATGTTGAGCTCAACAGAACTACACTCAATTAGTTATGCTTGTTCCTAAGTGCTTGTAGAATCAGGGTTGAGCTAAGATTGTCTCTGTGATAAAGGGCTAGTGGGTGTGCACTTTAAACCTTTTACTATTGCAGGTTTTTACATTCACAGAAAACCTGCTCTATTTGCTCAGTATTTCTTGTTATTTCAATGGGACCTCTCAAGTGAGTAGAACGAAGTATAAAAATTCATATATTTATAATCTACATTGTGACAACTTAAGTCTACAAAATGCAATTTATTTTTAAAACAAACAATACATTTTACATTCTAAGCAAGATACAAGCCTTTTAATATCCATGTTCTAATTCTTTTAAAACACATCTACCAAATAAGGCAACTTTTTTTCAAATCTTTTTCTTTACCACTTCTTTGAAACTACTAGGTACTGAAACACCATGAAAGTTATTTCTCAACATATAATCCTTTAAATTACAAAATTAATTAAATCATAGTAACTTGGAAAATAAGTAAGCTCATACCTGTTCCTTTCATCTCGCTCTTTCAGATAAATATATTTGGAACACATTGGTTCTTCCTCCTTATTGTCAGTGTCCTCTGCTGTAAATAAGATATTGTGACCTCTTCTGTCTAAAGTATGACAAACTCAAGAAATCAGTCGTAAATAAGGAGGCAATATAAAACTAGGAAAAGCAGTACCCAGATGATGAATGGCTGTATAATGTCGACCTCTAGAAAGAAAAACAAAAAAATGAAGAATTTTCATATCCATTCTCTATATTATAAAGTACATAGTTTATCAAAAACTACATCATGACATACAATAGACCATAGGATATAAATTTCTAACATAAATAATTGGTATAAAGTGCCTGGTAATTTCTACTAAAAGTAGAGATTATATTACTTAGAAAAAAAAACCAAGTAAAAGCTAAAATATGGGTGATAATTTTAAAGTAAAAAATTTAAAGTAAAAAAAAAACTTTCCCAACTTCAGTAGAGCTTTTACTTGCTGCACTGAAAACTTAAACCGAGTAATGCAGATTTACAACTTGAATTGGGTATGTAAATAAATAGTATATTAAAACATTACATATACATTCATCTGCAAATTCTCTTCCATGACGAAGTACGTTTTAAACACTCCTAAAACTTTGAATTAGTTTTATGATATGCTGTCACTTGAACTTCTTCCTAACTTTTCAATTCAGCTGTTGATTTTAGAGGAAACACCAGGTCTTTGACTATCTTTGAAAAGCTAACAACTAAAATATTCTACCATTTCACTCTCCAATCTAAGTTGTACCAAAGGTGATGAAAGTCTATTGACTTCCACAGGCCACAGATCAAATTCTAAAAACAGTCTCTTGCTACTGTATGAACTCTACAAAGTTAATAAATGTCTAATGTGCAGACAGTTATAATGTGAAGAGCAGTATATGGAAAATGTCTGAGATATAAAAATCTCAGAAATGGGTCCCTAAATATACAGTACTTTTAATAACAGCTGATAAGTGCCTTCATATTTTAAAAGAAAATCCCAAATTAAAACGGTTAAAATTCCACTTTGAAATTACACTGAATAGTTTTCAGGTTTAACTATTTCTCTGAGGTTCTCTTGCGACAATGACACTTTCAACAACTTGTTTTTTTGTTTTACTGAGAACTACATCTTATGTTATAAAGAGATATTATAAAGGGGAAATCAGTAAGACCTACAAAATTAAGCATGGAAAAACACAAGACTAATTAACATGCAATACATATTCAAATTACAAAAATAATATTTTATATTTGTTTACACATCACACATGTAAAGAAAAAAAGCATAAAAATCAGTGTAATAACAGAAATTTGATTCAGTCAAGAAATTATTACATCAAGTATATACCAAATACATCTCTGTTGAAGTAATATCACTTGAGTCCCTAAGTTTATAGGTATATGACAACCCAACAGGAAAGAGTGTCAATAAGTCTTTTTATTTTAATTAAAACTTGTCAATTTTTTTTTCCAAGCCATATAACTTAAATATATAGAAAAGAGCCTAGTTACTTTATGCTTCAAGAAGATAGTTCCACCAGATTTTACAATCCTAAATCTCTACTGAAATCAGCGGCATTTTTGCCCGAATGAGAACAGGGACAAGGTTATGAAATAAAACGTGAAAGTTAAACATAAAAATGAAATAACCAGTTTTAAAAGCAACTGAATCACACAATGCCTGAGACTGATGAGGATTTAAGGCATACTTACAGCAACCCCATTTAATGCAAAGGATTTTTTTTTTTTTAACTAATGTAGTACATTTACAGAATGTAAATTCTACAGAATAGATGGAAATAAGTAACTGTTTTGGAGTGAAATGAGAGAACAGTGCTTTAATAAATAGGCAATATTAACTGAAAACTAGAAAGAAATATTTCACACTGCTTTTTTAAGTATAAAGTCTATATAATCGTCATAAGTATTTAGAGTAGTTTACCTCAAGATGCTGTAACACAATACATTCTCTGCAAGGCAATTGCTACACAATTAAAAAAAAGTAAAAATAGATTTCAAACAGTTTAACTTTGAAGTTACATTCGGATTGATTTCTGTAAATGATGGCAGGCAAAAAAAAAAATCCTAAAATTCTTTAGGAACTTTTTCTCTAAGTTTTGTCATTTAATTTAAATTAAAACAATTTCAATTATATTTTAATTCAATTATCATTACTACTTTTGTACAGAAGTTTATCACTTCATTGAATGCTTTATCAATGTAAACTGAAATATTTGGGGCATGCTGCAGGTAAAGGTGAATGTTTTTACAGCACATACTCTCCTAAAACAGACTATTTATCATTCTTTGAAAACAGGGGACATGAAAAAACAATGCTATGTGTGTGGCCTACATTACCTTCATTTAATGCACTGAATACGGGTTTTTTAGAAAATTGTGCAGTTTCTGCACCATTGATAATCTGACAGTAAGTATTTATTGAAGGTAAAACACTCATTGTCTGTTGACACTATTTGTTTTAATATATAATCTTGCTAACCAAATGATCTTTAAGCAATGCAGATAAGCAATGGCATGCAAAGGGTCACTTAAATGCCAATTTGACTGTTTCATAAACTTAAGCATTCTTTTCCCATGACTATTCTCAGCTACTTAATTGAAAGTATTATCCATTTACAAACTTTAGGCCTGCCATAAAAAGGCTCTCTTTTCTATCCAACAGACCTTTCAGGACCCTAAGAACAACAAAAGCTAATAATTAAAGGTTCTTTCTCCCCCCCCCCCCCCCCACCCCTTTCTCAATAGAGAAGTGAAGAAGCAACCCATGGTACAGCTAAACAAAGCTATCTATAAATATCTTATTAGCATTGAAGACCATAAAACCAAAGAGTCTCACATGACATGCGATGGACAGGATCAGTTAAATTAGGACACAGTCTGTACTACTTTTGTAATCTGCACTCCTACTACAGAATGACAGATACAACCTATGACTAGAGCAAGGTAATAAGCAGTTGTCCTTAAATTACAGCTCTCCATGTAAAATCTCCTGAATTTCAGACAAGCACTGACTGTAATACAAATTCAGGTTAATGAATTTTTAATACATCTTCTCTGTTTAAAGATGATGACTTACAGCTGGCATTGCTTATATTAAATTTGTGGTATTTTCTATTGTTTGTTTTTAATTATTTTGATTAGATTACGCTTGGAATTGTATGGACAAATTCAACCCCCGCATGAGCAACTTCAGTTTATGCTGCAGTCAAGAGAAGTTTCATCTGCTTACAGCAGGATTGAATAGTCCCCCTGGATTTTAAAAACCACAGATCAGAACAATTTCAAGGAGAAAAATCCCAAATTAAAACTAGAGATAACAAACTGAACTTGATAATTTATATCAGAAATTGCCAGTGTTCAGATCAAAATTTGGGGAGATGGCATTATTTCTTCTCTAAAGTTATCATGTTATGCACTAATAACTTACAATATTTTTCAATATCTTTCTTATAATAATGAAATGAGATTTTAAAATTGACATTTGAAGCCTGAGGAGGCAAAGATTCCTCTTCATCTTCCTCTTGTAGCTCTTTCTGAACTTCATCTGGTTTACTTTTTAATATTGCTTTTCCTTCCACATGTAGCACATCCAAGTATGGAGCCTCAAATGTTCACGAACAGAAGATAAACACAGTGTTACAAACTAAGTTATATGAATACTTCACACCCTCTCTGGAGCAGAACAATGAACGATGGCACACAAGCAACTGACCATCAGAAAACACAATGAAACTAGAGTAGTTTAGAACTGTTATCACTATGAAGATCACAGCCATTCGGGATAGAGAATAAGCAGAAAAGTGTGATGAAACAATTTCCCAATGAGCCCTACCTAAACTGCATTTCTGAATAGTGTATAAGATGACTGTATTTCAATATATTATAAAGAATAATCAAAAGAGCATCAAAATCATAATACTACTATTGAGAACTATTACATTTAGTAAAGCATGAATACATCCAAAAATTGCATTATTTTTTAAAGAAAACTCAAACAGATACACAAAGGATGACTTTTTTGGACAAGTTTCTTCAACATTACATTTATTAAGTACAGGAACTTCAGCAGGAATACGAGTGCAAGGAATTCCTACTGTTTCCACCCACAGCTGCTCATTTCTGTTTATTAGAGCACCACTTGCTTAGTTGTGACAAAAATGGTTTTTTCACACTGTGAAATAAATCAGATAACTTATCCATGCTGAAAGAAATAGTAAAGTGTGGAGGGAAGGCAGAAATTAATCTAGATCTCTGATTCCCTTTGTAAAGTGCTCTCACACTGAAATTTTGTCAGCAAGAGCAAACAGCAAAGAAATGGAACTACTGAAGTTGTCATTACTGCCAGTATTGGCATCTGTTTCATAAAACTCAGCTTCAGAATCTATACCCTTGTACTTTCTCCATATTGTGATGATCCCCAGAGGCCCCTTCCAACCTCAACCATTCCACAGTTCTTTTTCTTGCAAACTGTTAAACACCTTCCTAAAATGGACCAGCAGTGCCATTAATAATTTTTCTGAACTCAACTTAAAAGCTTGCATATATAACACAACAGGGCAGGTTCAAGAAAATAAAGTATAATTGCAACATAAAGACAGAAACAGAACACAACAAGGAAAACAACTTTTAAAGTGCTTTGTCTTGGAAAAAAAAAAAAAGTCCACTTTATTGGCCAGCTCTTCCTCACACATCATGGTAACTACTTCTGTAAGGCTGCCTAGCTTAGTTTATGGGTACCCAAAGAATACAATTGTTGTGATCAAATGTCTTTCTAATCAAGATTTTCAGTCACATATCTGGTTAAATGAATCACAAAAGCAGAGGATTTTACTTTTCACCCATTTAAATTCTCTATCTCAGAATATAAAGAGGTGCAATGTCTATGTCTATTGATAACTTGTAGCATTTAAGTTCTTAGAAGAAATGACTACATGAAAAAATTACAGAATTTTATAGTTCCTAAACAAGTATATTAATCATAGAATAAAAGATACTGAGAAATGTAGAAGATACCTAAATAAGTCACTACCTTCTGAAAAGGCTTATTCAAAATTAAAATGGTTTCATATATTGTTGATTCATTTTTGAAACCAACACCAGTGTTTATATCAGCACATATATGAAAAAATATAAAGGAAAAGTCAGATATTGGATGTCTACCAGAGAAACTGGAAGTCAGTTAAAATTCTACATAGAGAAAATAGGCTAACAAAAATAAGAAACATAGAAAAATGTGAAAGTAATACGTCTACCTGAAAATGTATCATTAAAATGAGTCAAATATAAGACTATATGATTTTTGCTTCTGAATGGCAGATAAATGTTTCCATCGTGATCTATTGTCCAGTTTAAGGAAAAAAAATAACCTGATTGCATTGCCATTATGAGCTTTTGGAATGTCCAGATACTCAAATAACTTGAAAAAAACCCACTATATGATATTCAAAGTAACAGAACCTACTCAGCAACATTTGTGAATGTTGTAGACACCAATATGGCTAATGAAAACCTCCAAAACCAAAATCATAGCAGCTACTTTTTTAAAATAATAAGCCAAAGTTCTCTGATCTCGTCTTTTTTGTGAAACAAAAAGGTAATTTCAACACACCCTGGTTAATGAATTATGGAGTCTATACTAAACAGAGGGGAGATCCTTTAAGCTTAAAATCAGAGAACATAAGCCAACACACTTACTATTAAATGGACATTTTAAATGTATGTAATCTCATATTTTATTTAATTTTCTTTGTAGAAATATCAATGAACTAACCCTCAACTTTTAATATGTAACAAAATTACAATAACTAAAGCAAATTACTGCATTTTTTCATCTGCTTTGCATATAACCAAATTTGCAAATTCTTCTGCAAAATCAATCTATTTATATTGAAATTACATGGGCCTTGCCACCCACTAAGCAAAATACTTTCAAAAATAAAATGTCACAAAAACATGCCAATACAGTATTCTATAGAATTCTACAGAAATACTACTATATAGTCCATTGCTGCTACTCTGTATAGAAACAGCTCTGCTAAGGAACTATGATAGCACACTTAGATAATACATAAGGGTTCTTAAAACCCTTACTATTTCTAAAATTTTGTCTCTAATTTTTCCATGTGTAAAAGTGAAAGCATGCACTTTCAATGTAAATAAATATATTTAAATTATGTAGTACTGTTTAAATAATTGGGAAATTATTTAAACCAATTAAATAATTGGGAAACTGTTCTGCTGGCAAATACTTAGAAGTAGTAATCTTACTATATGCTTGAATATTATAAAAATCACCATCAGTGACATCGTGCTGTGTATAGTTTACACATCGTTTAGCATATTTAGTTTAGTAACCAACAGATCAACTGATGCTGCAAAGTATACTCTTAAAACTACCTGCAAACATCATTATTAATATTAATTACATAAAATATTATAGCCAAGTACAGATGGAACATGAGATTGCAGTTACTGAAGGATCAGAAACATTTATGACCTATAGACACAAACATTTTACAGAAAATTTCAAAACACAGTATTTTTTGCTAATTTAGCAGAATTTTTTAAAAGTAATATAATTTCATTTTCACCCATTTTCTCCAACAGAACTCTAACCCATCTAACAGATGCAGCTTGAAGAGACACAATCAGGGCCAAACTACAGTCAGTGGGAGGAGCTGAATAAGCAGCTGAAGCAAGGCCCCTATTAGACATTCAGAAGGTTTCTCATTTTGATTAGACCTCTGCCTTATGATGACTAGACCTTGAAACAACATACCTGCAAATATTGGGCCATCAAAAAGCATCCCACATGTGTCTCTCTCATCCTCTTTTCACTTTGGTCCCTTTACCTTCTTTTCAACACCTATACCTGTCTTCTCATGTAGCTTATCCAACTTGAATATCTCATTCAAGTTAGGCCAAGACTATCTGCTCTCTCTGCACATAGCACTGCCTAGTGGAAGCATATTCCATTATTGGTTGTCCTTCTCATTATACCATTGAAACATAATAGTGTTATTCTGTTTTATAATAAGAATATATAATAACTTTAAGTAATCACTTACATCAAAGCTGCAGAAGGAATCAGATTAGGGCTTTATTTTATTATCTGGCTATAGCCTAGAAATACCAGAATGCTAGAAACCAACAACATATGGGAAAAAAACACCATTATTTTGTCTTAGCAACAAATTTGTCCTCTATGGTACTGTCTCTATAAACTTGATAAGCGTTCTCTACTAAAAATTTAAACTTTATAGAATTGATATCCTAATGAGTTTTTGTCATGTGTGAAATATCACTAAAACAAAAGGATATTGAGCATTATGCCATTTTCCAGGAAGGCATTCACTTGTTAAATGTAGTTTAGGATTCTATTTATACATTGTTTCATTTGTAATCTTCTTTCCAATCTCATAAAGACTAGCCTAACCCAACATCTGACCGAATGAACCTTAATTTGGTTTTTCCTCTAACCTTAAGCTGCAAGACCAGTATGAAGACCTGTTTTATAGAAAATCTTCTTTTAAAGGGCAGGTGGTAAGGAAACAGCTTGCAGGCCTCTGTGTACCCTAAGCATCAAAACCTTCAGCATGGGAAAACCGATACTATCTCACAATAGTACTAAACCTGCTTCACCTGCTTAGTATAGGTAAACAGCTCATCTTCAGGTGAAGATTCACTTTCTGCTGCTTGAGATTCTTTCTGAACTACTGGTGTCTTCTGGGGAAGGGGGAGGGAAGAAATCAATTATCAATGTAAAAGGCGAATGTGAAATATTTTTTTAAAAAAACACTCTTGTGTGCCCTGATGGGTAATTCAGTACAATATTTATTACATGCAATTATTCTTTCATCAGCCATGCATTTCATGAAGCATCTCAAACATTGTATCAATTTTATCTTAATCTAAATATTTCCTCAACAGCTAAATAGATTTCCAAAAATAAATACAGTAATAGCCAAAGGATCTACAATGATTAACACTACACAATCATATTTATATAGATTTCTTATCAAAGATCTGGTCTGTTTCTTCTACAAATTGCACCTGTAAGAAGAAATTGCAAAATGTAAGAAGAAACATACATCAGAAATTTATATAAAGATATCTATGATCCTTTAAATCAAATAAATAATTAATGCCTCTAAACATTAAGCAATTCCCCAAATATATGTAAGTCTAAATATTTAAATTTTATAAATAGTTTGAATGAAAGGAATAGAAAGATTGGCACTAATATATACGAATATAGATGAATGTCTTACAATTCCATTGCCCTAATCAGCATGTTATTTAATAGAAGTGAAATTCTTTATTTCCAGCAGTTGGAGAATCAAACCTCATAAGAAAAGGAATGAACAAGAGACACAAAAAGGAAAGAGAAAAATAAAGGTATACTTGTGATTTATGAAGTACCAAAATGTTTTCATGGACTATTTAATTTCCTTCCCAGTTTTATCAGTTTAAAATATGAACTACCTATCTTAACAACTCTGCAAGCAAATAGAAGTACTATTAACTTATTATATTTTAACATTCCTAGATAATGCAGAATGTTACCAGGCTTGCTTAGTGAAAACTTGGCAAGACTTGAGATTCAGTTTTTATTTCCTCATGTTCAGTTGGTGCCTGCTGTATAAGCAAGAGAAGAAAACTAGTGTCAGACAAGAATGCTAAAAAAGTATTCATACTACCTTAAAAATCAAAACAATATATATGCATAAATTAAAGCTTGCGTCTTCACAAACTAGTTTGAAATCAACAAGCACATTCAGAGACAAATGGACTTAGGCTCATCTTTTGCAAACATTTACACACATGCTTAACTCTTTACTAAAAATAACTTCTTCATGGAACTGCTTATAGCAGAGAAGTTTAAAAGCTGAGCGCAGTTTTCAGTTAAATCATTTTCTCCACAGAATAAAATTATAATTGCTTCACTAGCAGAAAAGCTACTCATTTGTTCTTAGCTCCCAGACATATTATTCTTTCTTTCCAAAGGAATGGTTCTACAACTCCCCTTTTGGTTACATTACATCTACACTGAAAAATCAGAAATAAGATGCAGCAGCGATGCTCCAAACGGCTGGCAGCTTTAAGGCCAGCGTGCTTTCTAAGCACCTGGCCAGCATACACGCACACACCTCAGCACACACGTACTTTACCCTTTGTGCCATATACTGGCTTGAGGAACCAAGTTTTAAAGATAACAATAACAAACAAGTATACACAAACTACGCTTCATTTTAGAATACAGGGGTTTTTAAATGGCTAGAAACATGAAATATTTCTGGGAAAAATATTTCAGAGACACAAGCTGATGCACGAATGCACTAAAGCTACCAGTTGAAAGTGTGTTACAGTCTGTCACATCGTGAAAAAAATAGTGTTGGTTTCGACAGCATTCTTCTACAAGTAGAAGAGCAAATGAACATCTACAGTGCCAGCAAAGGATACAGTAGAATTTTTATTCCATTGAGTGTATTGTCCACCTAGCAATCTAAAAATATTTTTTAAGCACTTAGGATTTTTTGCATTTAACTTTAATACCACCTGAGAAGCATATCCTGAGCTGTAATATTTTTTTCCCCTTGCATACTAGAAAAGAAGAAAAAAAGGAGGATTCTCCAGGCCAACATAAAGTGATAGGTGCATATACTACCCCAAAAATGTAAACTATAAAGCATGAAAAAAAGTTATGGTCTTGCCGAAGATTGTACACATTGGTGTTTTGCTTTTAGCCAAAGCCTTAGTAATTTATCTACCTTTGACAGAACAGACAGCTTAAGAAAAAATGACTCATATTCCATATTTTTTTCATCACCATGAGAGCAAAAAACTAGAATAAAGGAACGTAGTAAAAACTCAGACTAGAAAGAACAGATTCAGCATTATCTTCTCAAGCTATACTAAACGTTCCTCTTCTTTGCAACACGTGTATTTTCAAACATGGTGATTACCATGGACTATTAATTATTACCCATTTTAGCAATTCTAATTTAGCAATTTTAGTAATTCTTTCCCCATGCAATTTATTATCCAGTTCATGGAATCAAGGAGAAATTTTCACAAAGCCTTTCATTTAAGACTGGATCAACTTACATTTCTAAACTATTGCATAATATGTAAATTACAATTTTACATATTAATTTTCCTGTGCCGTCAAAACCAACAGAATTATATGAGCAAATATTATCTTAATTTCATTTTAAACACCTGTACATGTTGTGTGACTGCTTTCCTTTGTTGGGTGAAGTGTTTTCTCTTTTGTCCACTCCCCATGGGAGAATCACAGGCACAATACTTTTGTGTTATTTTAATAAAATTATGTGTACTGTCTATATACGTACTATGGGTTGTGTGTTTGCATTAACAAAAACAAGGCCAAAAAGGTGTGATCAAACCTGGGAAATAAAGGTGTTGAGAACTGTGGCAACTCTTAATTCCTGTGGGAATCTCTTCTTGAGTGTTCTGCCCATTCTTGAGAAAGCTGTTTCCTGCACTGATATTTTAACCATGTGATGGAAACTTCTGCAGCTTTATTATCCATAGCTTTCCTCCTCTGGGTGGGCACCCAAGCACCTTGATAATTCATTCAAAACCATTTTATTATTTCTAGTCATTTTGGTACATCTGTGGTGTCCTTTATGACTCAAAAGACTGTTGTTTGGGGTTTTTTTAATAATTACCTCTAAATTTATCTTACTTAAATATTTCCATCTGGTGTTTCTTTGACTCCTCATTTGATAGTTATATGCTATTAAAATAAACTATTTTCCTCTCTGTTTTGACAGAAAAAGTCTCTATCACTAATGCAGAAAAGCCTGATAAATGACAAAGTCAATCTAGATGTGTGAACATACAAATATTTAAGAACATTCTTTTAATATAGTGAATCTATATGAATTATTTCTACACAAACATAGCTAATTACCCTGTACCCTTTTGACAAAGCTTCAAACTGAAAGAATACAATCCATCTGAATAAAACCAATTTGTTCTTATATTATCACAGCAGCTTACTGAGCTAATAAGCATTAGTGTCCCGTTTTGTTAGACTTCAGGGTAAAAAGATTGTCCTTACCCCATAAAGCCTGCAGCATTTTTAAGACAAGCATAAGTGATGTGGGCCTAATGATCATAAGGAACTAGAAAGTGATTGTTGATAAAAAATAACAAACTGCACAACTGGATTGTTTTTCATTAGTTACTTGCACTAGTAACTTTGAAGAAAAACAGATAAATCTCAGAATTCCACAAATTTAAACCACCTTCCCAATATCTCTCCCTAGGCAGTTTCTTGGAACATTATGAAAATAAAACATATTTTTCTAAAAATATCTCAAGTAATATGAGTTAACTGTTCCAGAAAAAAGGAGAAATTCATGTACCCAGGAGTGGCAGTGTCCACTCCTGAAGACTGAGCAGCTCCCTTCAGCAAGTGGCAGGAAGGGCCATAGACTTTGCCATGATTAACCTTATTGAGCATAGACAATAATGTGTGCTTCCCAAAATAATAATGTAACAGCAGACTCATAATAAAAAGCATTATGGCCTTGATTTAGCTACATTTTAATGGATGCTAAGACCATGAGAAGAACCTTCCACGAGGCATCTGTAAGCAGAAAATAAGAAAAGTAATAGGAATAGTTAGGGGTTTTACCACCTCAAGAGAACTAAAGGAAATAAATCAAAGTCTCTTGTTTGTTTCCAGGGCACTTAAAATACACCTTATAGCACCTAAAGGGAAGAACAATGAAATATTTTCAATAAGCCTCAGTAGCGTAATTTTCATGTCAGCTGAAATATAAAGAACATAGAGCAAACAAGTAAGACACTGTAAAGTTATGAGCAAATACTTGTTTGTATTTATTTATAAAGAAAAACAGTCTATCTCTTCTTGAATTTTAACAATAACTAGTCTCCAGCAAGCCACTTTTGAGAAAGTATTATTGCATTACAGAGAAAATCTTCTCAAGGCCTCACTACTGAGATTAGCTAACAAGAGCTAAAGATGGGGTTTTTTAAAAGTAAAGTATATTATATGTTGGCTTGCTGGTAGTATAGTGCATGGTATAGTCCTTGTTTATTAGAAATATTCACATTTGATGTTATTGTTCAAGAACAAAAATGTTCATTTAGTTACCACCCTCATAAGCTCATCTGAGGTACCAAAGAATTGGCCTGCTGAAAACATTAACTAAAGATGAGATGCTTTCTTGGTTCATCACTAAGAAAGCTGAACATCAAGCTGAATACCAAGAAAATGCATTTCTGAAATGAACAT
Source organism: Brachypteracias leptosomus (assembly GCA_013401335.1). Taxonomy (NCBI): domain Eukaryota; kingdom Metazoa; phylum Chordata; class Aves; order Coraciiformes; family Brachypteraciidae; genus Brachypteracias; species Brachypteracias leptosomus. The sequence goes on along the minus strand of VYZX01028996.1, from coordinate 57,158 downwards.
AAACACTCTCCTATGGATACTAAATCCAACACATAACTTAATAATGCAATATACTTCAGGGATAGCAACAAGCCTCAAGGCAACTAAATTACTCCAGGCTTTGGAACTTACATTATTCCTATAATAAAAATTCTACTTTTTAACAGAAGATGTGGTAGGAGTCATTACTCATAATTGATTTGACTCACATGAAATAGGGCTAAGTACTAATGTCCCTCCGAGCTGGAATTCCATTCCCCAGATAATGCTCTTTCCGATGCAGGTGGAAAAACAGCGCTCAGCCCCCACAGCAATATCAGAAGCCATCAGTGCTAACCAGTTATTAATGCAAGATCAAGAATAAGATAAAAAGAACAGAATATTTTTTGTAAGAAATTAAAAACACTGAGTGCTTGTTTTCATTTTAGTAGTCCTGTTCTTTATCTAGTTATTTCTATTTCATTTAAAAGAATAGATTTCTTACTTCATTAGAGGAGGCAAGCCTTGAAGCTCAGTGTAAAGTAAATAAAGCACACATAATAACAAAGAATATCTAGAGACTTCATCCTATTTATAAGGTTACTTCAGTTCAAAAGACACCTGCTGCAAATGCCTTTGATTAAAAAAAAAAATGTAATCAGCAAGGGTCTCATTCATCCTCACTAATGTCCGTATGTCCATATCTAAAAAAACATTAACCGATGAACAACGGGACCAGAAAGTCAACACCAAGTTTAAATTTTCATTTTACTTCGAACCTGATTGATATAAGTTCTAGAAATAAAGATCACAGTACTCCAGAAGTCAGATTTTCAAAGCTCAAAGTCCAGCAGCTTCGACTACAAACAACAGAAGATCAGTCAGGATTTGCTAGAGGCTAAACTTTGGAAATCTTACCTAGAACATAAGACATGTATATAAAAGAGTAAGAAAAAAACATGCAACTCAGCACATGTTACCGACCACTAATGATTATTTCTGGTAAGTTGAACAATAAATGTTTTTCCAGGTCCAGGATCTTCTCTAGCCCTCTTCCCATCTGTCTGAAGTATTTTTGTAACCGGTTGGCAAATTTCAACCAAAGAGAACAGTCTATTGCATTATTAAAATACAAGTCAACCAATGAAGAAGGATTATCTCAATGCTACCACAGTGAGGAAAATCTTCTCTGATTTCAATCCAAACTACAATACATCAGAAAATTCACAGAGAATAGGAGACACTGTGAATGTTTCAACTACACAAACAGCTCTCAGATGAAAATGAAATCAGAGGACATAAATCCACCGGAAATGCAGTTTCAGACTGTTGCTGCTCATGGACTTACACATTTAAATTAACTAAGTTCAACATTCTTTTTTCTCCTAATTGTTTTTTATCTAATCAAAAGTCAATCTCACATTAAGGGAATGTAAGGTACTACACTTATATTCCATGAAAGATACTCTATGATCATAAAAGGTAGCATTTAAGTAGTTGTGGGAAACAATGTTCATTATCATCTCCTAAAACACGGGTTCCATACTTCCTTGCAGAGGTATTTGCTGCTGAAAAGTAGTTCACCCTCCACAGTTCTATTAATTCCATGGCATCCCTAACAAGTGCTAGCATGAATACCAAGTGTGACTGTGATTTTTGTGACAACAGTTTCATCCCTCTTGGAACTAGAACAAAACTATCAGTCTTGCTAAGAAAGGACAAAGACCCATTTGATAGCAAGGTACTAGTCTAGTTAACAAACTAATCAGCAACCCTCTGGTGAAAATCTAGGAAAGTGTTCTGTAGCATCTACCTGGTGTCTCCTATTACCGATACCTCTGGTTGTAACCAACTGAAGGGACTCTCTTACAGCTGCTGACACAAACTATCTATCTGTTGCAATAAAGAATTAATCTTATTGAGACCTCACAAGCTAAACAATACCTAAAAGAAGCAATACTTCCAACAATATCCCAAATGCATTTAATGCACTTTTTCATCTGTCAGATCAGAATATGCCATCTTAAAAAAAGGGAAAGAACAAAGAAAAAGATGTATTAAACTACAAGTAGTGTAATAAAAATAACATCCTAAAAGAGCTTATGTTTTAATATATTTTAATACTGGCTCATTTTCATTTGTAAGGGACATCAAAAAAACTGTCAGAAGAAGCAATGAAGAATATTCTATGACATATTAGTGTCTTTATTCATTTGTTTTGTCTGGCTTCTGTGTTGTAACACATTGTAGGAGCTGGAAAAAAAATATACAACTCTTATAAAAGTAATATTTACCCAAGAGAAAAATATTGCTCTTGTTCTGGTTCACCTACTTCCATTTTTATGTTGTAGTTCTGGCCAAGAACACTCTCCGGGAGATCTTTGATCATCTGATCTGAGGGAGATGGAGAAGTAGACTGCAGGGAAGCAATTATTTCATCAATAGACCTTGCAGCCACTTTCACAGGCAATGCTGGTGTGGAAGTAGGCTCTTCAGATTTGCTCTGCTGGAAGTTCTTCTCACATATTTTTGAAGTGTCTGGTCTAGTCACATCTCTTGCCTCTTCCAACTGTTCTTGAGCAGACCTCACACTTGGCTGCTTGCTTCCTTTTCTCAGCACTCTTCCCAATTCAGCATCTAAATCTTGCTGCTTTGCTTTCAAAATCACACTGCTTCTCTTCTTAACGCTTTCTCTGGTTATTTTTCTCTTTCTTGAAATACTTGTATCAGAACCCGTAGAACTAAATTCATCACTATTTTTAATCGCAGTATCTATTTCTTGTTTTCTCTCTTTTTAAATTCTGGGTATCTATCTGTAGCATAGGCACTCTATTCATTACTAACAGCTTTTGTCTTTTCTAATGAGATAGTGGAGCTATTAACATGAAAATTAGACCTGAAGTAACTTGGCTTCTGAGGGGGTGCTGGATGCCTGGCCATTACAATTTTTTAGTGGTACCTGCAAATGACACTATTGCTGGCAGCTTTACAGCAGCGCTTTCATGACTACAAGTGGCATTTTCTCTGTTAACTTTATCAGAGCAAGTTCTCTGATTTTTGTCAGCACTGTCTTCTTCCACAGATTTATTTCTTTGAGTCACCATCCTGAGATCAGGAGTTTGTTTTTTCACGTCTCTTACTTCAGAAGATATCCTTACTTTCTGTCAACTTCAGAACACCCAATGAATTAATTAGGAATATTTTTATTTATATTCATGACAGGCTTATGTGGACTCTTTGACCTCTGGAGAGGATAATGTTCTTAACTGATGCAATTGATCTGGTGTAAATCTTCCAATAAGGGCTAAATGCTCACGTTTCTAGAAGCAATAAATATTGCTTGTTTGATCTTCAGACTATCCCACTGAGATTCCCTGCGTATAGTCTCATGTTCCTTAATCACGTTCAGCTCTTCCACATAACTCAGTCCAAAGCGCTCATATTTTCTAGCAATTTTCTCTTATTTCAAGCAGCCTGTAAATTCAAACAGAAATAAGGTTTTTGTATTTTATATATCAACACAGAATCCGATCTTGTAAAGACTCCTCCATTCTGCTAAAGGCTCCATTGATTTTAACAAGACTGTTCTGAACGTGTGTAATTAAACACCAGCAACAGCTATTGGCATTTTACCTGAGGAAACAACTGAACTGCGGGAGCATAAACTGGGAGCTGGACAGAAACTCCCAAGATAAAAAAAAAAAAAAGGCTGAGATAAAGCTCTATGCTTCATCGAAGTAGCCACAAAAGGCTTTCCATCTACACCAACCAGGGACCTGGGCCTCTCCAGGCCCCGCTTCTCCCCCTCGGTGGGGCAAACAGCCTGACGGCTCCCGGCGCCCACCGCTGGGCCGCCGACAGGAGAAGGCGGCACTGGGCAGCACCCCCGCCCCAGAGGGCTGCCAGGCTTCCCCCGCACGGCGCTGGCGGACTCGGGCACGACGAGCGGGGCCCGCAGCCGCGGGAGAAGGAGCTGCCGCTGCCGCCGCCGTCGCCTTTCGAGCGGGAGGGCCGGGGAGGGACGCGCTCCGTAACCAGGCAACGAGCCGCGCGCCGCGGGAGAGAGCGGGCTGCGCCGCCCGCCACTCCTAACGAGCGCCCCCTGCCGGCGGGGAGGCTCGGCCGGGCTCGGCGTGGCGCGCGGGCGGTGCCGGGATTTGCCCACCCCCCTTCCCGCCGGAGGCGGGACCGTGAGGTGTTTAATTGCCAAAGAGTCGGAGATGAAAGCTCAGCTCAGCTGTGTGTGACTCATTTATCATCATCAATAAAGCCTCTGTCTTCACGATTTTATTTACAGTACCAGGGACTGCCTGCAACAGGACAGGTTCCATCCCAGATTCCATAAACTCCAGCTTTGCAGTATTGACATGAACAAAAAGTCTGAAACCCATTCTCTGAGACACCCCTGACTTCTGTGTGTTGCAGTTTTACTAGCCTGTCCTTCAGAGAACAGAGGTATCAAATATATTTGACAGCCATGTGGTCAAAGTTAAATTTTAACAGTAGTTCCTTTCACACTTGAAGTATGGAGCATAAGCGGACCTAGAAAATACATGGCTGTTTCAGTGTCCAATAATGTAGGGATGATAACATATGCCAAAAATCATCAAACTTCAGGAAGGAAACTTTAAGAAGAACATATCAATTAAAATAAAATGTGAAAAGTCAAAGTGAATCTGTCAAGATGGTCGTAACTATGGCACAAAACCTGCAAGATCGTATTGACCAGGTTCCCAAGAAGGCTTGTTACCTAGAATACAGACAAAGCCAACTAGCTTATAGCAGTAAGAAAAAAAAAATAGTTTCCCACATATAATCTGCACTCAAAGCACTGGAATTTCCATGAGTCTCTGGACTGCAACAGTTCACAAAATAATGTTTGGAATCCACTTAAGTCTTTTATGGTGGGTAAAAATAAGGTCGTCTTTTTTTTTCATCAGTTTGAGTCCCCAAACACCCATGTGATAACCCAGAACTGTAGGGACTATCTGCATATATTGGATTCAAAAATGGCACTTAACTGAGTGAAAGGCTCCACTGATCTAGCAGGCAAATGTCTTCTATTATCCTCTCTTTTCTTTGTAGCTTTCAGCTACAGCTTTGTAGCTTTTTTTTTTTCCTACCTAATTGTATTCCTGGAGTTCAAGGGGGTAGCCAGTGTACTTCTTGCAAACAATGCTTCTTACATTGGCAAACTTTTAGCTTGCTAGTGCAACTGAAAACTTATTGAAGGTGAAAAACTCATTAGCCAGCCACATTACATCCCAATTAATAGTAGGTTTTCTTCTTCTGATAGCAAGATACTGATTAAAGCCCTGTAATATAGCCTAGGAAGCCTATCTATTTGGTGCATAATTTGCTTCTCCCTCTTTCTAGCAGGAATCCCAGAGCAGTTGGAGGAGCAAAAGGTGGAATACGAATTAGCTGATCTGTGTTGAAGGATTCCTATTAGCTGTCCAGGCTATTAGAGCAGTTCAGAACAGGAATGAAGTGTTCGATTGTCTCATTGAAGATGAATCCTATTAGCAGTTTAATGCCGTTGTAAGCCTAAAGAACAGATTCATTTCAAACTGGTTAAACAGTAAGTAAAGCCTCAACAATTTTGTTTACCTAGAACAGTTCCTCTCTGCAGGAGTCACAGTGGGATGTGGAAGAAAAGGCCCTGCATGTGAAGAGGTATTTGCATCAGGAAGTTCCAGTAAGAAGCTGCTGAATGGCAAGAAGGATTTGCATCCAAAAAATCTTAGGAAGAAGGAAGAATCCTTAGACGTGTTTCCTCTTTAGGTTAAAAGTTATGATAAAATGGAAAATTAGTATGCTTTGTTACCTTACTGTATCAGTTGTCTGTCCATTCTGTTTGCAGCAGACCAGAGGCTGGCTCCTGGGCAATGGAGTTAAGTTGCAAGAAAGATTCAAGCCTCTTCAAAGGTTCATAAATATTTCCCATTTTACAGCATTTAGACTCTAGGTCTTCTAAGCAAAAGGAGTAGGCACCCAAGGGGACCTGATATCAAGTTAAATCGTAAATGCTGTATTTTTCCCCTACTAAGCCACACACGTTGCTTAGCAGTCATTCCAGGAGTAAGTGTTGCCAATATATCCTCTAGATCCTCAGCTTGAGCTCCAGGGATGACAGCTGCAGACATTCTTGTCTCTGATACACAGGAAAGCAGGGAAAGCTTTTCCCCTTTTCCCAAAGTATTATTAGCATGTGCCCCTCTCTTAGTGATCACAGTGGTGCTTGAAGCCTGAAGGTGTTTTATTATTAAGATTAAGTACGTCGTTAAACAAGTTAAACCCTATCTCCGTAGCTTACAAAGTCCAAAATATAATCAGTAGATGAATCCTTATACTTAGCAAATGGATCTAGATTTGGAAAACCTTGTGCAAGTTCAGTCCCTGGGTACACACTATTATTTTTCTTAATTAGGGCTCACCAGATCACTAAGCTTTCTAATATCACATCAGTTTTATCACCTAAGTTATTAGTCTATTAATGTTAAAAGGAAGGGGTTTTCTTTTTTGAAAGAAAAGTGAATATAAAAAAAATTGTTCAGTTGATTAGAGAAAGTAGAAAATGCAGTTTCTTTTCTCCTATGCTGTGTGAGTCCACTCTATGTGAGAGGTCCCACCCCAAGTGCACATCATTGCCATGATCCAAGTTCATGCTGGAATGAGACTGAGGTGTGCATAGTGCCCCACAGGCTTTGGGAAGAAACTGGAGCAATCAGGAGGAGTTAATGGCATTTCCAATAGTCACCTTCATCTAGACAATCAAGAATCAGAACAGCGTGGTCCATATGAAGTATGTACAGCCTGGTATGGGATCTCTGGTAAATGCCAGAAAGTGTCCTTGGAAAGCTGAATAGCAGTTACTTAAAGGAAAAGCAAAAGTAAAAGCATTATTACTTTGCTAGTTCTTAGGTGGCTTACATCTAGTTTGTCACTACATACTAAGCCTCATTTTGGTATCCTTTTCCAACTGTCAGTGAAATCCTTTTCACATTAAATAGTTGAAGGCCCACCCTAGCCCAGCCTGCCTCACAATGGCAGTACACACGCTCTAAACTCATCACCAATGCAATAGTTCTAGCAAGGGTAGCAGGAGATTTACAAATACAGTTTCACCATGGTGCCCAAGTAGTGTTATCCCATTTTAGAGACCAGGAGCTAGAACGAAGAGAATTTGAGTGACCTTCCAATGTCCCCTTGTAGAACCAGTGGCAGATTGATAACTGAGGCTGTGATTCTGCCTGCTAGTAAATAGAAAATCAGAGGTATGTATCCTTAGGCTACAGGCCCTTTGCTCTTTGCATCAACATCTTTGTTTCAATATTTCTGCTACGTATATATATATAAAACAGCCATAAATACTCAGAGAAAATCAATTAATTATAAACTAAAATACCAAACTGTGATGTATGGCCACTGGGAACGTAGCACACAAACTTCTCTGACGCTTACACTGTGGGAATGGCAATCCGTAGCAGAAGAACAGGGTAAATAAACAGGTTGGGGCTGGGGAGGGGAATTATCTCTTAAATCAGAGACTGTCAATACTAAAAGCTTTTAGGTTAGTTGCAAGGGTTTGATCCAGCTGAGCTGAAGGAAGTCCTTTTTTTTTTTGTGATCAATCCATATTGAATCCCTTATGCAGTAAGCAGCCATAGAAAGGTTTTGTGGAATCAGTATTATAAATCACACATTCAGTCCCTTTGTGAGTGTTGAAAGCAACACCATTCTTCTAATCACCATATCCTATCTTTGATCCATAACAAATATGCATACCCAACTCTACTAATCTCTATTATGATTATGAGATATCTGTATTTGCCAGTACTATGTCAGCAGAAATAGTTAACATTTTTCTCCCTCCTATGGTTTTGGACTCTGCCTTTTTTATCTCTCCCATTTGAAAAATTATTTAAATAATGGCATTTCCTTTATAATTCAAAATAAAAATAAAAATAAATTAAAAGTTGGAAGTTAGATGGAGCCCTTTTATTTTAAAACATATTTATGATGAGAAAATCATTACAATGAGAAAATAATTTATTCATTTTGAGTGATCATGACATGACTCCCAGATTTTTTTTTAGTATGATGTGACAGTAATATTTCCAGACATGTGCCATTTTATTATATAGCCCGAGAGAAATTACATGAGTTACTTCTAGAAGCCCATCACACATAGCCTTTATTATAGGCACAAGGTCAGAGACCATCCTGGCTTTGAAGAAAGCTGTAAGCAATAAATGGAGAAATTACAGCTAAACATCTGCTAAAGTCTTTACTCAGCTCAGCCCTCTACTTGCTTTAGTTTTAAAATTTGATCGTATTATCTCTGCTCTCCATTGTTTTTCTGTTAATACAGAAGTTTTTCCAGTCGGCTATTCCAGTCCAACTCTTCTGTTCTCTTAGGACAACAGTATGACTGTGGATATGTAGATGTAGATGTAGATGTAGATGTAGATGTAGATGTAGATGTAGATGTAGATGTAGATGTAGATGTAGATGTAGATGTAGATGTAGATGTGTGTGTTTGTAGATCTCATAGGTTTCACATCTGAGGTTTTCAGTGTTGGGGGACATAGAAATCCCATTTAATCACAAGAAAAATCTTCATATCTGATCAGTTTCTTCAGCAAAAGGAAATGCCCTGCAAAGGGTGAGGAAAGATGTCTGCAGAGGCTGAAGTTCCAATTACCTCTAAAGGTAATGTTAAAAAAGATTTAAAGGATTTCTGGCACAGCATGGATGGTGATCCTTGATATTGGTCCTGAAAAGGGGAAAAGGATTGTTTGTTCAGTGAACAATAAGAAAGCCACCTGATGCAGCTATGAAATTGTTGGGATGGAAAAGAGGATCTCTCTCTTTTGGAGGAACTGAAGGAAAGGTCAGATGTTGGATTCCCTCCAAATCATCCCACCTTAAGTCACTACCTAGAAAGGAGTAAATCTGAAACCACATGCACTGTAGAAATACTTTGGCAGCTGCCTTGTTGGCTGGGGAGGGATGGAGGAGGAATGAAATAAATCTGATTCTTCCTTGGCTCACCAGTAGTTACACAGAGAAGTGAGCAAAACAACAGAAGGGAAGGCACATGGTGAGCTAAGTGACCCTCCTGATATCATTCCTTTAAATCTGCTCAGCAGGGAGATTCACCCTTGAAATGCCTGAAACGGCAGCAGAAGCTTAGGCCAACTGCAGGGAGGACCAACCACTTCCCAAAATACTGAACAGCTGCTGCCTCCGAGGAGTCCTAAAATGTTACTGAATCAGACCTTCCTCTACTTTCCCATAAACACTAGCTGAGTATCCTATTTTATGTGTCTCCCTTATGACTTTAGGGTGTTATCAGTTGATACTGATATTTCAGTGTAAAACTACGGGACGTATTATGTAAGGGCCTCCAGGCATCCTTTTCCAGGGCAAATACCATTCTTGTTAACCACAGGTTAGTGTATGTCCCTTGATGGAGTAAATGGTCAAAGTGTTTCATTATACGTGTAATTGTGCTGCCCCACATCCCACAATTGCTAGGTGTCCACGTTAATGCAGCTCAGGTAAATGTGCAGTTAATTCAGCCTGCTCTAGGAACTGCAAGCTGGGTAAAACTGTGGAACTGCTCCCTGGGAAGGAGTTTAAATGAGCCAGCCTTGATTTTGTACATTTGATTCTTCAGAGCTGAAGCCAGCCAAGAAAGCCATTCATGATGGCTACTGGTTTCTACCAATGCTTTTCCATAAAACTGCTGTGGAGAAAGAGACAGGCAAATAAATAATTCTTTGCAGGTAAAGGAGAATGGAAAAAACAACTTGAAAATATGGTGCTATGCAGTGAAAGAAGGGGAGCATTCCTCTGCTCTCCATCACTCAAAATCCAAATTACCAAACCAAGTCCACCTTTTGCGTAGGAAGGTCAGTTTACAGAAGAACTGGAGTGTTATATTGGCACAACTATTACAAGCAGTTGATCAGCTTTGCATCTCTTGTCCAGTACAGCAATATTTGGTTTACATCAGTAAAACAGATGTTTTCACAAAGAACTCACTGCAGGTTTTGGAGAAGCAAGAGAGAGTGGAAATGCCTTTTGTTCAACTAACAGATACTGTTGGGGAAACAAAAAGGGCAGATTTTGTTCCATTAAGTCACTTGGGCAACTTTAACAAAGAAATAATTCTAGGTTTCATGCAAAAGTGTCTTTCCTACAAAGCTTTGCTTCTTATAGCAGTTTATATAGGTTAACTGCACTCACTGTATCAGTTTCCTGTTTCTTTACACATGTATTTTAAAAAAATCTGTGTATGTCCAGAAATATCATTTTTACACTTTGATGAGATTCTACAAAGTGGATGCCATTGATGTGTGTGTTTATCTCTGCATAATCGAATTCCCATCTCCTCTGATACTGTTTCTTCCATGACATATTACTGTTACTTTAAAACAAAACAAACCCCACAAAACAAAACAAAAAGATACTGAGTAATTTCATAAGAATTGGCACACTGATTAGAAAAAATAGTAGCATTTCCTGTTTCAGTAGATCACAACATAAATAAAACACCCAATAATTGAAATAAATACCTACATGGCTGCTCTTGAGTAAAATTATAAATATAAAGTGCATTTATTTCTACATAATGTAAGTCAAACACACTTGGCCAATCACACACTACAGTGTGGGCATCCTGCCAACTGGAGTTCTGCAAACACCATGCACACATGTAGCCCTGCTAGCAAAAATAAAGTGATTGTATGCAATGGGTCGTGATTTACCTAGGTAAGAACTATTTTGTTACAGTAAAGAAAAAGTAAACAAAACAGAAGCTTCTTTACTCTCATCTCTCCAGCCATCGGATATTAACTTATTTGCAAATTTTCATTTTATTTGTGCTTCTTTCTCCTTTAACTGATCTGATACATGACTATTTTCGGGGACTATTATTTCCTATGTCGAAAGTGTTGCTCAAGTCACTACACGCTGAATGATGCCTGGAAAAATGAAATGCAATGCATTGCAATGAAATTTGAGAAATAAAATAAAATAAACTAAAAAGTGCGGCAACGGAAAGTCGCTACTGCAATGAGCCACACAATGCGTCCGGGCCCTCGTACAGCGCCCATGAAAGACACACCCAGAGTGTGACCCCGAGAGCCCGGCAGCCCCCGGGAGCGCTGCCCGGTGCCCCGAGGGCGCGGCCTCGGCAGGTCTGGGGCCCCAGCTGGGCGGCCCTCGGCCGCGCTCCCGCCGGCAGGCCGGCGGCACTGCCTGGGGTCCCGGCCGTTCCGCAGACCGCTGTCTCCGGTGGTGGTGGCTGCAAGGGCGGAAAATCCGCGGTCGCGAAGCAGGCAGCGGGGAGGCAGGGCCCGGCGGTGAGGGGTGCGGTCCCCCGGCCCTCCCTGCCGGGGCCGGGCAGCTGGAGGTCACGTCTAGTCCGCCCAGGAGGGTCCAGACCAGGTGAAGAAAGAAAAGGGGGTGCCCCCCTCCTATCTCGGGTCGGTCGGGGGAAGGAGGTCACTTTGTCGTCAGGGCGAAGATAAGAGAAATTCAGGCAGCAAAGGCTCCAAAGCAAGTGTTGACCCCATGCAGTGCCCTCAGCTGCCCGGGCGCTGCTCCCGAGAGGAAGGTAAACGGCACCTTATCACATCGGCTGGTGAGCGCCGGGGGCGCTCCCCGCAGCGGACGGGTCCCTGGCCAGCTCTTCTCAGTGAGGGCTCAGAGGCAGGAGCACAGAGCCACGGCAACTCTGCCTGTGTGAGGGGTGACAACAAGCCCCCCGAATCTGCCACCGTCTTTATGGGTTCCCTCCGGATCGAGGGGTGCACTCACCAACCCCTCCTCCCGGAGCGCCACAGGACCGCCCGGGCTTCCAGACCGTCCAAAGAACCAGGCTCTGGTCAGCAGCACGTTCCCACCCCGTTACTGTTTGCCTGCTCGGGTCGGGGGGATTTCGGGTTGGCGTCTCACGGCGTTTAAGGCGACCCACTGCGCAGGGTTGGGCCCACCTGGAAAGCCGGGTACCAGCGACCCTCTGCAGGGGACAGATCCGGGGAAAAGAAAAATGGACTGTAAAGTGAGAAGCAGAGAAAACATCCTGATGTGGAGACAGCCTCGAAGCTCCTTCCCGAGCTAGACATCCGCCCCGCACAAGCACTGCCGAGAGATTCCCGCCCAGGAGATGATGGCGTTTGGGTAAAATCAACTAAGACCCTGCAAAAGGCGCTGCCCCTGCCAGGGAAAGTAGCTCTTACTCTGGAGCGACCCGAAACGGCGCTCCACAGTTAAAATCAAAACTCCCGCCGTCGATTCTCACGGCCGCCCGCCTCACGTGTGGGTCGTACCTGCGGGCGGCCCTCCCGAGCAGCGCTGGGCAAGGGGCGCCGGCGGCTCCCGGGCCGCGGCTATTCCCCGCCTGGGCAGCCCCGCTCCTCTCCCCGCGGAGGCCCCTTCCCACGGGCGAGACCCCTCGGCCCGGCCTGACAGCCGCGCCCTCGCAGCGATGTGCTTCCCAAAAAGCGACCGCTTGCTGAGTGGTTCTTGCGAGGCCCAGCTCTCACTGCCAGCGCCGGTAACATGGGCTCCCGTGGACGTTCTCCCTGCCCACCCCCCACCCCAAACGCCCAAACCACACACGCATACTTTCCTCTTTTAGGTCAGTGATTATGTTTCCCTCATTGGCAGCGCTCACTGGTGGAGCCAGGAGCTGAGACCCTGCTCCTGTTCAGATGGGAAAATACAGCTCACCTCAGCCTGCGCCTTTCTCCAGGCTGCACAAACAGCTTCCCCTGGAAAAAAAAAAAAAAAAAAAAAAAAAAAAAAAGCAGCAAGTCAGTGTACAGGTTGGTGGTCAGAAACTGGCGCTATTCTAAACAGAGTCGGAAAAAGGGTCTGTGTAAATCGGGCCAGGGCTACCGTTCTGAAGTCTAGGAAAACGCATTAGCAGCCCAACGCGTCTGGAGAGCTCCTGGCTGCTACCCCGCGTCCTCCGTCCTAGGCGAGTCCTTTCCGCTGAGCTTGCTGCAAAGGGTACAGACAAACTGCTCTGGACTCTCAGAGCATCCCACGTAGTGTTTCACAGATGCTCAAGCGCAGGGCAAGGGCAGTTACGGATTATTTTTCCTGTGGCTACGGGCAGAGTGGCCAGGACCCTCCTCTTCACACAGGGAAGGCTTTTCTCCTACACAGCAAACTGGGGAATTTCCAGCAGCGGCTGACTCTGCCTCGGGCTTCGTACCCCAAGTTGAAAGGCTCTCTAAGAAGATTACAGACAGGAATCCGCCTGCGCCCTCATCTCTGGGAGCAACTTTCGAAAGCGGGAGCGGAGCCAGAGCCGCAGCCGGACAACAGGAGGCGCTGCGACTTTGCACAACCCCCCGGGCTCCCTCTGGGCCCGGCCTGGGCGGCGGGCGCTCCCGAGGGGCGGCCCGCACGCAGAGTGGCGGAACTGCTCCGCGGACTGTAGCAGCACTCGAGGAACGTGGCCGGCTTCGTGCCTGCTCTCTTTTCCAGGCACGGAGCGAGCCCTGCGTGGGCTGCCCGGCGCCCCGGCGGATGTTGCTCCCGCGGGTCCGGGCTCTGGGAAGCGGGGCAGCAACGCCCCGAGGTCACCCGTCGGGGAGGTGCCGGCAGCGGGGCCGCTGGGACCGCCGCGCCCCTCCCAGCCTGGCCTCATGTGGCTGTACCGCTGGGGGGTGTGGTGGCCTGAGCCCCACAGACCTCAGGTACTGAAATCAACAAGCCACCACAGAAGAGTCTATTTTCAGGCGTATAGACCGCTTCCATCAGTGAAGAGAGAGAGTGCATACATTAAGACCTTAATTTTAATATCTCTTAGATTTTCCACTGGATTTTGTTCCAATCTCCATTGGTGTAGTTTGATCATTTGAGAAAGCAGGCCTTTAATCCAATGCTTTTATCTATTTTATTTTCTTAAAGACACATTTCCATCCCTTGTTCTCATTTGCTGATTCCAGAGTTTTGTTTGTTTCGAGGATTTGACTTAATTCTGTTGCCAGATTTAAAGAAAGAAGGACTAGGAGGAAAAGAACAAAGAAAGGGATAACAGAAAACGCATTTAGAGGACAAGTTAAAACATATTTATCGAGGCGGAGATATGCTATTCTTGTCATTTGAATCCTGGGTCTCTGTATAAGAAACTTTAAAACCTTGTTTGTGAGGGTGACGTTTTCTCAGATCACACAAGGACAAATCACCGTGGAAGCAACTGTGATCCTGCTGAACGATAAACATTCCAGGCAGAAATTCAGACCCAGATATGTGTTTTAGTTGGTGTGTTATGATACGCAAGCCTTATTCAAAATTCCGAGAAACTCTATTTCCCCTTCAAATACGCATTGCTCTAAAAGTTATTTGTGTTTGGGGGATTTTGGTTGGGTGGTGGTGGTTGGGTGTTTTTGATTTTGCCTTTTTTTTTACTAGCAGGTGATAAAAGTTCTAGTAACTAGATAAGAACAAATTCATAAAGGTTGTGGCATAGAAACCCAAGAAAAGTCTGTGGTCTTAACATAAACTCGAAGAGCCGGACAGGGCAGGAGCAGGAACAGAAAATGTTCGATCCGCCTGCGAAGACTGAGAGAGGCCATAATAATAAAGAACGTTGTCCAATAACAATTTGTTTTATCGCTGTTGCCCCTTTCTACCTTTTACCAGCCTGTGTACCTCCTTCCCTGTGTTTTGCGAGAAATCAGGTTAATGAGCAAGAAGTTGGTAATGAGATACCCGCTACTTATTATTGCTGCTCCTGGGTGCCTGGCACCTTCCAAAGGAGACTTCTGGGCAGGAGGCTTTCCACAGTAAAGATATAAAATGGTTCCAATGACTCACCTGATGTTTGCCAAGTGGAGGTTAATATCGGTGGATCCGCATTCAAGCCTCTGTCCACGTTTATTGGGTGCCTGTAGTGTTATGTCTCAGCGCAGTGACTCACATGGTTTCTAAACATAAGGCAGCAGAAAAGAAATATCATCACCACCATCTACACAGGACGGTAGCTCCGTTTGAAGGGATAGCTTTAGCCCATGTCGGGGGGGGGGATGGCTTTGGGAAGCTGAGCCCTCCTGCTCACAGCCCGGAGCGCCGAGTCCGGCCAGCCGCCCCGAGGACGCTGGGAGAGGGGGGGGCCGCGGCAGGGTCGGGGGGCGCCTCGGAGATACCTGCGCCGTAACCAGCTTTGAAGTGAGGGGCGGAAGCGGAGGGGGAGTCTGTAGACTGCAGGACTCGGGACTTTGGAGCACGTCCCAGCCATCAAGTTAAAGGAGCATCTACTGGACTTTAGTAAATATTGCCCCTAATCTCAGGGGTTTAAGGGTGGATAGCCTTTTGCATTCTCTTCAAACAGAGGGGGCTGCCCTTCCCTTATCTACTTCATTTAATTTCCACCGATCCCTCCTAGCATTTGTCCTGTCCATCTGAAAGGGTGGGTGTCGTCGTGTGTCCGTCCCTCCCCCACCCATCTTTTCCTACTCTCTCCCTCTCTCCCCCTCTCCCACCTCTGTCTCTCCTTCTTTCCCCACAAGCTTAAACCAATTACGCCGCTCTGCAAATAAAGTGCCGCCCCGGGGGGAGTTGCAGGCGAGGGGAACTGCCTTGTTTGCAGGTGCATCTCCGGCTTTGTAGGTGCGAACGCCTTTGTGCGGCGGACAAATGGGGAGAGGAGGAGGAGGAGGTGGGTACTTCTGCGACGTAAGATCCACATCAGCTCAACTCCACTCACATCCCAGCCGGCACTTCCTCACTTTCTCAACTGTCTCGCCCCACACCGCTCCCTGCCTCCTTTTTGGCTGGTTATAGAGGAGAATTCAGCACCCCCCGCCCCTCCTGAGAGCTGGCTTCCTGCTAGGTCGGGCTTACGGGCTCTTTTCCTGCTGCCCGTCGCTCACTTGCAAGGGGGCTGGATGGTTACACCGGGCAGGTTGGCTCCATAATGTTAGGGACTGTGAAAATGGAAGGGCATGAAACCAGCGATTGGAACAGCTACTATGCCGACACTCAGGAGGTGAGTAAATCTGAAGGTCTGGTTCTGCTGCTGCCCCTCTGCAAGGGGGGCAGGGGGGCAGGGGGAGGGCTGGGGGTCTGGAGAGGGGTAGCAACCAGAGGAATCGGTTTGTACTTAAGATCCTGCCAGCGCAAACGTGCCTCCCCTTCCCTCCGGCACTGAAGCTGGCCGGGCTTCCCCGAGGAAAACACGGCTTCCGAGAGCCCCGGGAGGTGTTTGGGGTGAGACCTGTGGCGGCTGCGGGCCCGCCGGGAGGACCGGGGGCAGCCCTTGATCTCACCTAAAAGGCGTAGTCTCCGCTTGCGGCGCGCACAAAAGCGCCCCGTAAAGTCTTGGCTCAGGGCAGAGGACTCGTCGCGCTGCCAGCCCCCAGCTCCTTCTCGGCAGATGGCAGGGGCGAGGGAGCCGGCCTCAAGCACGTCCCGGGCCGCCGGCACCGCCTTCCCCGGGCTCCGCGGCGGGGCCGCCGGTATCTCTGCTCGCCGTCGCCGGGGGCCTCACCTGTTAAAGCCGCACGAAAAGAAAACAGGGGGGAGAAATAGCCGTTTGTTCGTACTTTACAGGACGGGCTGCCTGCGGCGTGCGCTGCTGCCGCGGGCCGGCGGGCGGCGCTTCCGAAAGCGGCCCCGGGAACCGGACGGCGGAGGGGGGCCCACACCCTACCCTCCGCACCCGGCCCGACCCGCGGCACCCCGGGAGGCGCTTCCGCCCGCCGCTGCCGTTTGGCAACACGATGTAAAAGAAGGGGGAGAACCGGCCAGAGCGCCAACAACTACGGCAGAGGAGAGGGCCACGGAAGAGGCCAGAGCCCTCCCCGCGGCGCGCCTCGGCCCTGCAGGGGCCCGGGGTCCGCACTGTGCCGCTGCAGCTCTGCCCTGGGGGTCCCCGGGAGAAGCTGGCCCCTGGCAGCACGGCCAGCAGTCCCTCGGATTCCCGCCTGGGAAGGAGCCGTTTTAAGGAAGTGTGGTAGCGAGGCAGACACCTAGGTGTGCGCAGCCGGGCATTGCATCAGCACACCCGGACACACGGCTCCACAGTCCCCACGCCTCGTCCCTGCGCCCCGGGGCTGGCATGCAGTGCCTATAGGGCCACGCGGGCACAGGCAGATACGTGTCACCCTGCTGGCATCTTATTTAACAGAGGAAAGTCGACTAAGGACAAATAAGGGTCATCCTAATTGTGTGCTGTTTCCAGGCTCGTTTATCCTCGCCATACTCATTATCCACAAATATAAAGTTAAGCGACCTTCGCTTTTGCTCTTTTTAGCCTCAATCTTTCCTTCTCCTCTGCAATTTAATTTGAATCACTGCATGGATGGAAGGTGGGAAATCCATCCGCGTTCAACTATCTCAAATAATTAATGAGATCCTCTAAATTAAAAGCACTTTTATAAACTTTGTGGAATTTGTAGAGAACAGTAATGGATTTTATACATTTAACCGTCTCCTAACCCCCCTTTTCTTAGCCGTATTGCCTTTGTTCGAGGTAAACTGGGAAAGTCTTTCTTCCCCACTGTTAAATCGGATGCCGTACTGGAAAGCACGGTTTCAGGCTCTCCGACTCTGCCTTTTTTAAGAGTTGTATTACGTGGTAGGATGCTACAATTTTTGCACATAGCGCAATTGTAGAAAATCTCAAGCAGGACAAATTCAGGTTTTCGTACTTTGGGAAAGTTAAGGGTTTTCTTAAACTTTATTTTAAAGTTTCTTCATAGGAAATTAATACAAGGAGGAAGCTTTGCACAGGTAAAATGTGCAGACGTGAGCTGTTGTGTTTTTTTTAGTCTAGTTTAGTTTGGTTTGTGTTTTTTTGTCACAAGACTTATCGCATCTTATGTAAGAATAACAATTTAAATCAGTGCACGTTGGGAGACATGCATGAGATTATTCTAAGAAAGTGCAGGCAGTCGAATTTCTCCTTGTCGCAGTTTACACCGGTACATTTCAATAATCTGAGGAGTTTAAATATTTAGGCAGTGAGACGGGACACAAAATCGGCAAAACCACCGGAATACTCAGGGAGAAAACATTCTGCCAGGGCAGATAAAGACCGCAGCCCGGCAAGGCCATCGGTCCGTGCGCCCCCGTGATCCCGGGGTAGCCCGCTCAAGCCAGGGCACGGCGGTGAAACGAGAGCGCGTCGGGACCGAGCACTCCACCTTCCTGTCTGTTTATAAACACTCATAAATATGAACTGGACCTTTCCATCGCGCCAGCGGCCTTTCCGTGCGGCTTTTTAACGCGCTTTCCCGAGTGCCGGGGAAGCGGACGGCGTCCCGCGACAGGACGTTTGCACGGCTCGCCGGGCAGGGTGGGCAGATCCGGCCCGCCGGGGTCCTGCCCGCCCCTCTCTCCCTCCTAACCCCTCTTTCCGTCTTGTTGCCCTAGGCCTATTCCTCGGTGCCCGTGAGCAACATGAACTCGGGGCTAGGCTCCATGAACACCATGAACACCTACATGACTATGAACACCATGACGACGAGTGGCAACATGACCTCCAGCTCCTTCAACATGTCCTACGCCAACACGGGGCTGGGGGCCGGGCTGAGCCCTGGTGCTGTGGCCGGCATGCCGGGGGGCTCGGCGGGGCCAGTGAACGGTATGCCAGCCGGCGTGGCCGCCATGGGCACGGCGCTGAGCCCAGGCGGCATCAATGCCATGTCTGCCCAACCGGCCCCCATGAACGGGCTGAGTCCCTACGGCGGCATGAACCCCTGCATGAGCCCCATGGCCTACACTCAACCCAACCTCGGCAGGACGCGGGACGCCAAGACGTTCAAGCGGAGCTACCCTCACGCCAAGCCTCCCTACTCCTACATCTCCCTCATCACCATGGCCATCCAGCAGGCGCCCAGCAAGATGCTGACGCTGAGCGAGATCTACCAGTGGATCATGGATCTTTTCCCCTACTACCGGCAGAACCAGCAGCGCTGGCAGAACAGCATCCGCCACTCGCTCTCCTTCAACGATTGCTTTGTCAAGGTGGCCCGCTCACCCGACAAGCCCGGCAAGGGCTCCTACTGGACCCTCCATCCCGACTCTGGCAACATGTTTGAAAACGGCTGCTACCTCCGCCGGCAAAAGCGCTTCAAGTGCGAGAAGCCGGCGAACAGCAAAACACCTCAGGAGGGCAGGAAAGATCAGGCCGGGGCCTCCAGTTCCAGCTCCAACTCCCCCCTGCACAGAGGCCACAATAAACCCGCGCAGCTGGACACCGCCACCTCCCTCTCCAGCTCCAACCCGTCCACCAGCCCCCAGTCTATGGACCACAGCGGATCGAGCACGGAGCTAAAGACCTCGGCTTCGGCCGCCTCCTCGACCATCAGCTCTGTTCCCGCCTTAGCTTCCGTCCCGCACCCCCCTCATTCCTTAGCCCACGAACCCCAGCTCCACCTCAAGGGCGATCCCCACTACTCTTTCAACCACCCCTTTTCCATCAACAACCTCATGTCCTCCTCGGAGCAGCAACACAAGCTGGACTTCAAAGCCTACGAGCAGGCGCTGCAATATTCTTCCTACGGGGCCAGCATCCCCGGCGGGTTGCCCCTGGGCAGCACCTCTATGGCGGGCCGGAGCAGCATCGAGCCCTCGGCTCTAGAGCCCTCCTACTACCAAGGTGTGTATTCCAGACCTGTGCTAAACACCTCCTAGCTCTGCATCCCAGCCGCCGAGGGCGAGCCCCTCTCCCCCCCCACCTTTCCCTTTTCCTGGCTTCTCTCCCCCACCTCCCTCACCCTGCGACAAGCTGAGGTGTTTCCGCACGCTGCGTGCAAAGGACTGTTACTTTTTGGTTGTCTCGCAACGCGTTGTGTGTTGTTACAATCCACCACGACCTCCTGCAAAGCCGGCCGCGTCCCGCTTGTACATAGCCCCTCCCGGCCCCGCCATCCAGCCCCTCTCCCCGGAGATCCCCGCTAGCCTTTGCAGGGTGTTATTAAAAAGAAGAAAAAATTGTTGAGCTTGTAAACTACTTGTTTGTGCTTTCCGCCCCTCGTCTCCCCGCCTTCTGTGCTCTATAATCTCATGTAAGTTTACAGGTATGTGGCAATACTTTAACAATACGGAGATGAAGAAGCGAGTAGACGTTTAAGACTTTTTTTAATTAAAAAGGCTTTGAAGGACAATACTGCTGTGAAGTAGCAAAACACTAAGAGAATCTCTAAGCAACAAGAGGACTATTTACTTTCTCGGATCATCCTTTTGATACTTGCAAAATAAACCTTCGGCTAGTACAACCCGCATACACCCAGATGCTGCGGGCTGGATCCTGCACTCCCGAGGGGACCAACTGGAGCTTCGGAGTGCAGGATGCGACCCTTATTTTCTTCCAAGTGTTACCTGTCTTGGGATGTAATATAAAGTTACAAGAGGTCACAGCCAGTTGGATATTTTTTTTCCTTCCCATCTGTTACTGAAGATTCTCGTTCATCAGGAACTCTCATCAACATGTGGATGACATGCTTATTTAATTTAAGTGTCTTCATTGTGTACCAGCTAGAACTGTGTATCTATAAAAGGTTACTTTCCCCCTCCCCCAGGAAACGTTGACTTACACCGACGTAAGGAAAAGAGAAGAGCTCTGTCTCTCTCCTCTCTTCCAACTTAATAAATTCCATTTTTTGGTGGCCGTTTAATTGTCTCCATCGTCAGCTTGTTTCATCCAGTGTTAATGCACTTTCCACAGTTTTACACGGTGTTAGCATAGCCAGACGGGTTTTATTATTATTCCTGTTCGCTGTCTCAATGTTCTTAATTTATTGCATGGTTTATATTTTTTTCTTTCTTTACAGCTGAAAATTGCTTTAAATGACAGCAAAAAAGAATTACACGTGAATTTAAGAAATTTTGTTAATTTTATATATGTGATTGTAATTGAAAAAATATTTTGATTTAAAACGATAACTGAGAATTTAATGTGTGAAGTATGTTTTTGATCATTTGCAGTTAAGGACTTTAAATAAATCAAATGTTATCAATGAAAGACTTCTGCTATTTTCTTTCAAAAACTCTGGGGCGGACTATGCAGGACGGAGCCATGTGCCAGAAAAACAAACATAGCCCTAAAGCGTGGATGTGCAGAGAGGATTTGTAGGGCCGAGCTTGTGCGGAGGGAAGGAAGGGGACGCGCCCGCAGGGTGTGTTTGCGGGGCGCTGCGGTGCTGCTGCGGCACCGGAGGGTGTGTGTGTGGGGGGGAGGGTGTGTGTGTTGGGGGGGCTTTTTAAATTCGCGGTGCTGGGGTAGGTTGAGGGAGGGAAGAAGGGTTATCTATCTCTAGAGCTGCTACAGCTAACCCCAGGCTGCTGGAAAGGCCGGGCCGAGCTCCCAGCACAACTCCCGCTTTGTAGCCCCGGCTCGCATCGACCCCAGTAATAAAAGCAGCCGCGCTGGCAAGCGCTGGTCCCCAGCAAGCGGCATCGTCGGGGGGTGGTGGTGTATGTTTAAACTTGAACAGATTTCTCTGTGCTCAGAGCTCCCTTCGCGCACGGGCTCCAGATGAAAGAACTGTGTAATTCTTATAATTATCACATAATTGCCTCCTGACGGGTTAGGGACAGCTGCGACGAACTAAATTTAAGGGTCGATTTAGGAAAGAAAAGCAAAGCCAGCGTCTCAGAAATCTCACCAAATTCCTCTAGCACTGCTGCCCAGCGAAAAACGGGAGAAAAAATATTGGAGAGCCCCTCTGCGGCGGGCTTTGCAGGTATGGCCGGCCCGGCCGCTGGCAGCCCGGCAGCGAGGAGCCGAGATGCGAGCACGGCGCTCCCGGCGATATGGAGCCGCTCCAGCGGTGTGCTACGCGGGTGCGCTTGGTCGGGCGGAAATTCCCCCCGGTCCCAGCCAGGCTGCTGCATGCAGGTCCGGCAGTGGGAGGGAGGGGGGTTTTGTGCCCGGGACGCTGGATACCCCATGACCCGACTGTGCGGCCCCTTCGCCCTGTGCATTTCCTGAGCTGGCAAACACCAACAGCCAGGGACAGCTCGGGGTTGCTCGGCACCAAGTCCGGGCAGGTGGATCCTATTAAAGTCCCTCTGCTTCTGCCAAAAGGAACTTCGTGCGAACCGAGACAGAATGAAGCCCGTTTTCAACAGGACTTTACTTGTCTCCCACAGGCTAGTCTATAGAGAATACGCCATTGCAGAGTAGAGACATTGATTTAATGCCTTGGACTTGTACACAGAAATATCAATCGACCGACAGCGATAAGGCAGCAGGTTTCACATATAAGCTGAGGAGCACAGACCGTGTGTAATGGAAATATTCGGGGCGTGGATAATAAAAAGGTTTAAGCAGACCGACGCGACTCCAAACCTCTCATAGATAAGGAGTGGAGCCTGTCACGGATACACTCGCCATCAAGATTATAATCCTTTTCTTTCTTCTCGTAGGCAAATGCTGGTTGCGGTGGGCAACGATCCACTGCCATAACAGGGATGCAGCTCATGTTAAAATTCGGGTCCCCGACGCAGACTTAGAAGTTAACAGAGAAGAGAAGAGTCCCCTGTTTTCTATCTTTCTCCTACCTGCCCTGTCTCTGCTTTAATCCTGTGCTCAAGAAGCCCCCAGTCCCAGGGCAAAAATAAACTAAAAGCAGGTTCCATAGGAAGAAGCTACATTCCCCCCGCCCCGCAATATGTAGAGGGGAAGCTTACAAACATCTTTCCAGCCGGACCGCGCACGCTCTGCCAGGAGCTGGGGGATGCGAGGGTTTTGCCTGTGTCGGAGATGGATGTCTCAGCTCCTCGCCCGGGACAGGTAGAGCGGGAGCCCGCCAGGCTGAGGGTTCTTGCCGCCGCTGAAATTTATAGGGGAACTTCGCCTTTTCCTACACGGCAATTATCTCCGACCGGCCACGTGTGAAGGAGAGAAAATGGCTCATTTAACGTAATTAGACACAAGCGGGGAGTAATTCAGAGCGGCAGGGGATCTTTGTAAAGAGTTTGGGCGATGAGGAGGCCCCTGGCCCGGGGCGGGGTGGGGTATATCAGACACTATCGCAGGGCGCGCTGGTGGGGCAGGGGTCGTCGAGGCGGCGCGGCGGGTCCGGCCGCTGCTCCGCAGGGCTGGGCAGGGGCGGTCACCGAGCCGGGGGCTGGGAGCCGTGGCAGGCCCTGCCCTGGCACAGCGGGGCCTCCTCTGCTGCACGATCAGGCAGCCCTGCGGCCCCGGCAAGGGTGACAGGATGGGGCCCACGTCCGTGGCACTGCCTCGGAGCACCTGCGAACGGCACTTTCCGGAGAAGGGAAGAGTCAATGGAACAAAACCAACATCAGCTTCCCAAATTAGGGAGGAGGAATAAAATCACAAGTGTCTCCTGAGTTGGTTTCTCAGTGCGAACGGACAACACTGAAATCCACATCGGCAAACAATCGAAGGGTATACATTTATTGGAAGGGATTAATTTGAAATATTCAGGACTGAAAGATGAGAAAAAATACTTGCCGGTCAGTTCTTCCCTCTGAAACTAGACCTAAATCGTAAAAGAACGGCACGAGAAAACACTTCAGCCGTTGGCATAGCTTAGAAAATTGTTTTGAAATGTTGAGTAGATAATGAATACTTGAATGATTACTGGTCCCTCAACATAAACTCGAAATAAATGAATTTCCTTGCTGTAACGTCAAAGAGCCTTTAAAGAAGCAATTGTCACGGTTTTCATTTTACAGTGATATTGTAGATAAAGCGCTTGATTGCCATAACAATGCACCCCGTATTATTTATTTTCTGTTGTGATAAAACGGAATCTAGGCATGTATGTCTGACTATATGTGATTAGTCACTCTGAGAAAACAAATAAACAAAAACAGAGACCAAATAAATATGTACTTTTCATGTGCATTTTCGTGATAATTTTAATTTGTGAAGAGGTAAATTATCCTCGTTAAACATGGGATAGTAAGTTCTCTCGGAAGGCATATAGATGCATATGTTGCATATATTAACACATATATAATTAATATGTATTTGTTTCCAAGGGAGACAAGTGGAAATATACACAACACACAAAGACCAGGCGAAAATCACACCACAATAGTGAACAGAGAGTGACTGGGGTGTGGAATGTGCACGCAAGTCCTCGTAAAACTCCCACGCTGCAATATGGTGTTAGGAAATAGAGGAGAATGGTTAATAGCTAAAATAAAAATGCAATTAGTTTGATTATTTAAATGTCAAGGGGAATGCTGTAAAATGGATCTTTTTTTCTCTTAATGCAAACCCAGGCTTCTCAGCTAGCAGCAAAGGCAGAGTAATAGCTAAAAAAAAAAAAAAAAAAAAGTAGATTGTACATTTTCTGCGATTTGCAGTGTCGAAAGGTCTTTTTCAGCGGGAGAAAATAATTGGAAGAAGAGAAGAGTGGAAAACGGGAAATGATAAGAAGAAAACCTGCCTTTGTTCTCTCTGGTTATTTTCTACTAATTATTCTGCCCATTGTGACAAAGTAGCAGTTAAGGATAGATTAGTGTAAATAACCCCGCATTTCACTCCCAAACTGCAACTTTCTGGCCCAAGCAGTGCCATGGTGTTTGTGTTTCTCCCCTTCACCTCAAACAGAAACTCATTGAGATTTCAGATCTTTGAACTTTGGACAGATCAAACTGCCAGCTCTCACCTTTGTCTCCATTCATTGGGATTTAAAACACATGTAGCCTCATGGCAGAATCCATTTGTCTTTACGAGGGGGAAAATTTGCTATATCCTCTTTTCCTCCCACCCCAAAACTCCTACATTTAGTCGAATTCATTGAAACGGTCAGTTCCCGGAATGGCACCTCTGTTGCGAGAGCATTGCTCCAATGGGTTTTGCCCCAGGAGGGTTATTTTAGGGGAAGCTCGTCGTTATTTTGCTACTACTATTGTAGTTTTTCCCATGAAATGTTCATATACATGCTGGTTATTCCAAGAGGGAGCTACTGGACTACTTCTTCTTTGTATTATAATTATTGTTGTTGTCGTTGTCGTTGTTGTCGTTGTCGTTGTTGTCGTTGTTGTTATTATTATTATTATTATTATTATTATTATTATTATTATTATTATTATTATTATTATTATTATTATTATTATTATTATTATTATTATTATTATTATTATTATTATTATTATTATTATTATTATTATTATTATTATTATTATTATTATTATTATTATTATTATTATTATTATTATTATTATTATTATTATTATTATTATTATTATTATTATTATTATTATTATTATTATTATTATTATTATTATTATTATTATTATTATTATTATTATTATTATTATTATTATTATTATTATTATTATTATTATTATTATTATTATTATTATTATTATTATTATTATTATTATTATTATTATTATTATTATTATTATTATTATTATTATTATTATTATTATTATTATTATTATTATTATTATTATTATTATTATTATTATTATTATTATTATTATTATTATTATTATTATTATTATTATTATTATTATTATTATTATTATTATTATTATTATTATTATTATTATTATTATTATTATTATTATTATTATTATTATTATTATTATTATTATTATTATTATTATTATTATTATTATTATTATTATTATTATTATTATTATTATTATTATTATTATTATTATTATTATTATTATTAT
>VYZX01028996.1:13384-30715 GCA_013401335.1 Brachypteracias leptosomus | reverse complement strand
AATGAGAAAACACCTATATCGAAAATCGGCTTGGAAGGAGGGGGTCCCCAGAAGTTTAAATTACAGAAGTGTATTAAGTGGCGCATTGTAGAGCTCAAGGCACGTTGGTGGTCTGACTGCGCATTCCTCCCTCCGCCGGCAAAGCCGGCATAGACCGGGTCGGAGGTTCTTGACATTTCCCTCCCCGGGACGGCCTCGGGGTCGGCGGGCCCTAACGCTCCGCTACCTGTCCCTGCGCCCGTCCCCGTGTCAGTCGGGCTGCAGGGCGTGGGGACCTCCTTGCCCTGGGACACCGGCCCTTGCCCGGGTGCGGCCGCAGCACCTGCCGTCCCCGCCTGCTCGCGCTGACTTCGCGGAGACTTAGCGACGGGGAACGGCCGCAAGCACAAGCAGACAAACAGCTCCCCCCCAACAATCCCCCCCCCACACCCACTCCCTCCCCGGCCACCGCCAGGGACACCCAGAAGCCTGTCCTAGCAGGGGTCAGGGTGGAGTCTCTCAGCACCATCACACCCCGACACCGTCCGGGGAAACAAGCCCCACCGAGGGTGTGCAAACACTCTCCACCGAGGGTTACCGCCTCTGGTGGCAGCAGGCACAGCCCAGGTTACCGCGAACTCGATCTCGTTGGTGAAGGGCAAGAGATGGACGGATGAATGAATGACGGAGCGAATGAATGAATGAGTGAGCGGAGCGAATGAATGAGTAACACACACATAAATAAATAAATATTCGAGCACAAAAATCAACTGATTGGAAAACCGCTGTGTTAATACGAGAGATTAAAATATTTGCCTGTTTGGCTTCCAGCGTAAATGTTTTCTACCGAGTGTTAGCCAAACAGGCTAATTTTCAAAGCCAAGCAAAATATTGCGATGAGCGGTTAAAGGTATTGCACCCAGGACAGGAGGCTACAGGGCCCTGCGCGGGCGGGGTGCGTGTTACACGCGTGTCCGCGGGCACACGGAGCGGAGGCCAGACGGGCTGACGCGTCCCTGCGCATCCATCCCACTGCAGAACCCACTTGTGTTTCCAAAATTCCCGGCGCCCATTGCAGGGAAGTGCTTACACGGGCGCGGAACACCAAGGGTGAGCCACCAGAAAACGCGGAGACGGGCCCCGCGGAGCGCCGGGGAAAGGCACGGAGCCCCAGCCTCACGCCCTGGAGGTTTGCCACGTGGTACAAATGATGTCTTCAGACGTGTTTTTTTCTGAGGCAATGCCCTTTAAGTGTTGGCAGTTACACCGAAGGGGCCCAGCAAGGCGGTATCAATCACCCAGGGACTTATTGGGAGCTGTGGGGGCAAGAGTCTAACTGTGCTCCAAGGAGCAGGAATCCTTCCACCCCACTCTAAACTGGGGGCCGGGAACCCTAAACTGAACAACTGAGGAGTTTCCCTTGGGAATAAGAAATCCCATCATCTTCGGTGGGAGGTTTGCCCTAACAAGGGACTCGTTGGCCAGAGCGGGAGACAGGAGGAGAGAGAGATGACTTCTTCCAGTCCTCGGGGGTGGTGGTGGGGAGGGGTTCCTCATGTGCAATAATGCTGACCCTATCGCCTTTCCTCTTACAAGACAAAGCTGACCTTGACAGGACTGGTTTCTGAGGATCCACACTCCTCCTTTTAAACACTCCCTGAGCAGGGGTTTTTTTTTTTTCTTTTCCTAATGAGCGTGGACCGAGATTGCACTGATCTCAGCAGAGTTCGAGGTTCAAGGATTTCAGGATATTTCCTACTTTGTAAAGTGTCTTAGTGGTCTCTTTTTATTTGGGGCTGGGGGCTGCTTATTTGTTTACAAAATTTCAAAAATCTGGAATAAGGTGGTTATTCCTAGGAAAAGCAGTAGCAAAATACTTGTCTTCTTCAGAAATAGGAGCAAACCTCATGTTGTTTCTGTTGAGGTGTGTTTAAACCAAGCATACATGCTAACTAAGTATTTTACTGTTTGTAGTTTACCTCCCCGTGCATAATGACTTCTCTAAAGCATACCTTAAATGACCACATACTTCATGTCCAAGAATTACTTTTTACAAGTCAGCTTACCTTAACGATCAATGTGCCGCTTATACTTTTACACAATAGACTTTAATTGTTACAAGAGAGCCCTTTGGTCTATGAGAAATAATTTGTTTTGTGTCATAGCACAAATAGAGGATTAGGAGTTCAGGTAAGGAATAAGCAGTAGCAACAACTTAATTCCTAGGCAACAAAGATCCTGCTTTCACGCCAGATTTCTTTCTAGTAAAAAACAGGACACGACACCATCTCCAGCTCACTGGACCAGTCAGGCATTAGTTAGCCTGCATTTCTTTCTGTTTCAGATCTGTCTAGGGTTTCCCGCCCTTCATCCCTCTCAGGGCCAAAAGTTGCATGTAATGCTATGCGGTGCTAAGTGAAAATAAACACAAGAGATTTGCCAAATTAAACAGAATTCCTTTTTTTCCCCCCACTTCCCAAATATCATGATTTAACAGGCAGAGGTTGGGTTGATAGGCTCTGTAGATTTAATTTTTACCATTCCTTGTTTCCTGAGAAACAGGTACAAAGGCAATTGGATTTGAAAGTATCACTTTCATTTGGGCTGACGGTTGAATTTGGTTTTTGGGTTTGGTTTTTTTTTTTTTTTCCACTGCAATCACTGGCATATTCCAAGTTCGGGTAGAAATTATAAAATCCAAATAGGTTTAGGATGAAAACCTTCCTTCCCTTCCAGCAGCTGGGCATTGGCAGAGAGGGACACTCTCCCCCTCCCCCCTGTTTCTGAGTTTCTGTGGATGTTTCAGCAGAGAGGACAACCTGTACACGCCCACGCAGTGGGCGAAGCCACTCTGAACATTTTCAGGTTTGGAAACAAACCTAGTGAGGAACAGACCCCAAGCTCCAACCCATTGGCTTCAGCCTGTCCCAAAATCAGTCTGGTGGACATCTGTGACAGGTGATCTGGAGCCAGGATTTTAGGAAGCCATAGAAGGAGCCATGGACAGCCTCAGGCCTACTCCACTACCAAGCACCCCTTCTTTTCCCCTCGCCTTTTTTGGCTGTTGGTGCTCTTTGATAACAATTAAGGTGGGAATGTCTCACTCAAAACACAATCTCCTCAAAAATCAAATAAATACAAATGAGGGACATACAAGTTGATGCAGTAAAAATCTTTTGTGTGCCTGCAAGCCACCAGGTCAAATCCACTTGAGAACCAAGGTGGATAGGAGAGACAGCTAGGAGATATCTAGCAGTGCTCTGCTGAATGAAAGCGTTCTCCACATGTTTCTTCTTCCCTTTACATAATATTTTATAAATTCCTACTTTAAGAATGAAGTCATTTTAAATCACCCTCCTAACCCTAGTAAGCAAGAGAAAGAGGTGTTTAAGGGTGCTGAGGGATGGCTGGGAGGACTCTAGGCTGCAGATGGTTTCTACTTTTCCATTACCAGCAATGTAAATTAGCTAGTGAGTTTCCTTCTCCTGCTTCTAGGAATCTGGGAGAGATTGACCCACTGATGAGTTTCTTCCTCACTGAGACTCAGTCTCACACACCAGCACACACAAATATACAAGCACAAAGATGTACACAACTGGATTCAAAGCATCCCAAGGGAAGAGCTGCCCTGAGAGGTCAGCTGATTAGTGTAAGCCCACCAGAAGACAACTGCATGGGTCTCTGCCATGCCCAAGCCAAATAAAGGCTGGAAATACCTTATGGCAGAAGCAGGGCACCTTTGGAGGTCCAGCCAACCTTTGGTTATCCACTCTTTAAAACTGGGACTATTGTTTCACTGTATTACAGAGAGTGTTACAATCCATGGGTTACTGGAAGGCAGTAAGTAAGTAAGACCTAATTAAATAACAGCAATTCTAAGTGCCTCTAAGAGATGCACAGGATTTTGCAGGATGGAACTGCAAGGGCCACTCAATATTTTTTAGCAGTAGTTCAGGATTTTAAAGGTTGGAAAAACTGTATGTGTTTCCAGACTCATCTTGATGCTATGAAAATATGTTTCTTTCACTAACAATAAGAAAGGATACAGTATTTTTCACATATTTTCTGATAACAGGGGTTCTTCACATGGCAGTTCTGGACTTTTTGGCAAATACATATTCATCTGA
This sequence comes from Brachypteracias leptosomus, assembly GCA_013401335.1. Taxonomy (NCBI): domain Eukaryota; kingdom Metazoa; phylum Chordata; class Aves; order Coraciiformes; family Brachypteraciidae; genus Brachypteracias; species Brachypteracias leptosomus. Next base: position 26,609 of record VYZX01028996.1, on the reverse strand, counting down.
GAAACTACAACATTTCAGTTTACTGTACTGGCAGATTTGCCAATACCTTTAATTTTCTAGTAACAGGCAAGACTTTAATATGTATTAATATGTTTTCTAAGGAATAAATGCATTCCCCTTGTATATACTGCCTCCATTATAGAAAATACTGCTGGAATAGACAGTATATAGTAATCAGAAAAGACATTAATGGAATGGAGTTGTTCCTTTTCAAATTTGTAATTTTGAAAAAAGAAAGGTCACTGTACTTAATCAGGTAGATCATTTGTGATGGGGCAATCTAAAAACAACCAACCAATATATATATTTCGGATCGAATACTTCTTAACAGTCAGATCCTCTGGGTTGCAGCAAATACACAGCACGTGTCAATGAGGTTGTGAAGTACAACAAACAGTCCTGTTCCCATGCCAGTAATCTTTATAAGGAAAAAAAAATAGAAGAGGGAAAACCACAGAGAAAATATCAGCTGTCATTATACTTAAAAAAAAAAAAAAAGTAAAGAAAAGAAAAGAAATCTTTTTTTCAAATTTTCCCTGGAAGTATCAATAACGCCTTTCAATATTGAGCTGCAAACCGCAGCTAAAACCCTATGAAAATAGTCAATATACAGACAGAGGAAGACACAGAACTCTTTACCGAAGGCACAGGCTGGAGCTCTCCTCATCTGCAAGGACCTGTGCTCTATAGGCTTTGCGGCTTGGCACATGAAACACGCCTGAGCTAATATGAACGGAGCAAGGTACTTAGAAAATTAAAGATCTACGTCAATAAAACCAAAAATAGACAAGAAAGAGATTTTTTCCAAAATAACTCTGGTTTAATTGCATAATTACTGCTCGGTTTGCTAGACACAGGGGCATCTCAAAGCGATCACAGGAGGAGTTAAAGCTCGGGCCGCCGAAAGGTATTTGCAGTTCCAGCGGGTATCAGGCTGGTTTGCCCGGCTCCCGCCTCGTCTGGCCGGGCTCGGGGCGGGGAGCGGAGGGGCTGCCCGCCCGCCCACTTTCGGCGCTGCCGCCGGCACCGCGCCCCAGGCGGTCACTGCCGCCCAGCGCCGAGCGGGGGGACCGGCCGCACAGCCCACGCCCTCAACGACGCTCTGGGATTTCCCCCTTTCCCGTTCCTCCCCCGTCCCGCAGGCACACACCATCCCGGGTGTGGGGGCCGCAACGGCGGCAGAAGGATTACCGGCCCCGGAGCGGGGGGGTGGGGAGGCTGCTGCAGGGGACCGCGGGCAGAGAAAGCCGGCGGGCTGCGGAGTCGAGGGGGGGGCAGGGTGGCCCGGCGGTGCCTCTTCTCGGACCAGCCCGACTGCTGCAAAGCACTGAGGATCTGGGGTTATTTGTCAGCCTGGGACTGTGTTGAAATTCGTCCCCTCTTCCAGCTCCTAAAAGCAAGGGCTTGGTGCCCCCCGCCCCGCCAGATCTGGCTGCTGAGCCAGCTCCGGCCCATCGCTGCAGGCAGCGGTCGGCCGGGGAGACCCCGAGGGGCGGGCAGCGGCCGAAGAGATCCCGCACGCCGGGGGATTTTCTCCTCCTCCTCCTCTACCTGCTGCCGGCCGAGCACTGCAGCGAGCTGGGGCAGCGGCGGCTCCTGGGGCGCAGAGACTCCGCGCCCGCGCTCCCCCCGCTGAGCTCCGCGGGGCCGCGGCTGCCCTCCCTCCTCCGCGGGGTCCGCTTGCGCTTCCAGCCAAGGCGGAGGCGCCTAGGCGGTGGGTATCCAGTAAAACTGCCTGCCTGTTTGAAAGGTTATTTATTTGTTTTGCTTTTAGCACGAGTAACTGTTCTTCTGATCTGTGGTTTTCTTAAAAAAAAAAGGAATACCACCACCCCGAAACAGCCTAAACCCCTCATCTAAGTCGTGATTAAATATATGCCGATGGCCCTTGTAATTATCCACAAAATCAAGCCACCTTCATGACAATGGGTTTGCAGTGTGTATGAAAATGCCAGCCCCATCCAGGGTGGATATGAAATCTGATCTTGCTTCGAGTTCAACCGAAGGACCAAAATGATTCATGCTTGAGTGTGTCTCCTTGATATTTCTTATTTCGATTTTTCCTGCTTCCTCCCTCCTGTCTCCTGGTGAACATTCATTCCAAGGGGTCCTTCAAACACATGAGAAGTGTAAAAGCAATGCTATATGCAGTATTTCCTTGAAGGGTTTTATTAGTAGGCTATCTAGAACAAAACCGAACAGCATTTCGCAAAACACTTCTTTAGAAGAAAAGCAGCCGGTGGTTGTTAAAAAAAGGGAGGTTACATGGCAAGCCACTGGTGCATTTACTAGTATCCTCTCTTTCCTTCTGAGCTGTACGATATTTGGTCTTTATTTTGAGCACTCATTGTGAATGCCTGATTCCTGCCTTCAGTTTTAAGAAGTCTGCTCCCCAGATAGGGCACCATTTTTTATAACAGAGGTGGTACCACCCATTGCCCTCTGCCAGGTGCCTGCCACATCTACCTGCAGGTGAAGGGAGGAAGCACTTAGCAAAAAAGGGCCATGGGCTTGGGGAAGCCAGGCTCACACAAGACCCTGGAGAAACAGGGAGAGGGTCTGTGGCTGTGAAGCATGAGAGAAGCAAGGATAGGCACTAATGAATAATGAGAGGTTGGAGGAAAGACTGAGGACATGGAAAAAAGGGATATAAAGTAAGTGGGGGAAGGTGGACCAACTGGTCACAAGTCAGGAGAAACTAAGGGTTGCTGGGAAAGGCAGATGACTGCAGAGAGCAGGTGGTTGATAGGGGTAGGGAACAGCATGAAGGTGGACCACACCTGGAGCAGCTGTCTGCCTTTTCTAGGGAGTTAAAAGCAATAGGAAAGCAATCTACTGGCTGTTGCCCCCAGTGCAGATGATAGGAGACATACAGTGGAAGTCTGCCTCTGAACAGCAAACAAGGAAGTGTGCTCTTTTATGTGTGTGTTTAAGGTTGAATTTTGACCCTGAGCTGACGTCATGCAAATGAAGGGTTGCCTGCTTCCCTCTAAAGGCAAAAGAAATCCAAGGAATCAGGTTAAAATGAAGAGTTACTAATGTCTAAATATCTCCTGGTTTAGGGTGTGGGGAGAGGTTGACTCAGGGGTTTCAGGAGTTGCTTTCACCTTTGCCAGTGATCAGGAATAACCATGGCTGTTTATTTGCAGTATGCATTAGGCCCTTTATAGCCGTGGAAGTACAGTCCCTGCTGCCACACTCTGCAGTCTAAGGACTTGTAAGATAGGGTCATTAGGTGTTTCTTGGTATTATAATGTCACAGTGTCTCCAGGTTGGTTTTAAAGCATGTAAGAGCATGTGGAGCGTACTACTGCAAAAGTTACAAAGCTATAGGCAATAGAGACTCAGGTTAGATAAGGGGCTGGCTGGGTGGAGCTGGTGAACAATGCACGAAAGTGCTTTTCTTTCACTGATCTTGGTTCAAATTAAGGTTAAATTCCAAGGGGAGTGTATTTTTTTTTCTCTCTCTCTCTCAACCTCACTCTCTCTCCAGGAAGAGATTTTAAAGGGCATCATTTTCAGTTTTTTAAAAAAAAAAATCACAAAGAAAGATACATGTTAATACAAATGTAGCATTCCACAGAGGGGAGCTAAGACCTGCTGTTGTCGCACCCACAGCTTTTACTCAGCCACAGCCAGTTCAGCAGTTTCAGCACCTGTCAGGAGCAGGATTGATCCTGCTGTCAAGAAATGGCTATAGCAAAAGCAAGACTGCATAGAAGCCACAGAGTCTATACAGCAAAAAATGTTGATATATGGGAGTGGAAAATGGAATTATGAAAATAATACATAGAATTCAAGTAGTTTTATAAAAATTACACAGTTCTTGCATTGTATGGCTTGGAAATCCATACCTTTACCCTTGGAAAAAAGGTGAATTAAATTCATAAATTCATAAAATTTCATATATAACAGAAGGAAATAGAATATGGATTTTGCTACTAAATCTACAAAATTTGATGTTGTATTTAAAGGAACAAGGCAACAAGTCTTTCAGTGAGCTACTCTGAGACCTGCTTTTGTTAGGGAAAAAAAAAAAGTAAAAAAAAAAATGTTGGACTGGCTTCTTCACAAAGCAAACTTCATAGAATATGTTTTGCAATCTGTCCATCATTAGTTTTCTGCTTTAGAAGCAGGGCATTGTAAGAAAGTCCAATAGATTCTACATCCTTCCAAAATCTGAAAGCAGAAATATGGTCACTCCTGTGATAAGAGCTCCCCAAAGTGCAGGGGCAAAGGCGGCACACATTTAATGCTGGCTTTTCTTTGGTATGACAAGAGCTCTTGAAAATCAAAGGGGAAATCTGAGGTCTCAATCCCATGAGATAGTATGAATTTGCTATAGGTGAGTTCTTGGCTTTCAAAGGAGCCCACAGGACCTCTGCCCACATGCTGCTCTCTAACTAGAGGGGTGCAGTCAGCTTTGCCATGCTTGGGGCCATTTGTCATCCCTGTGACTGCTTTTGTCTTTTACGATATATGAGACATCAAAATATGTTATATGCCAGCACAAACTATCATTTCTCTTTCAGTAATAAGACTTATTTGTCATATACACAGTACATACGACAAAAACATAAAAAATAGCCTTTCTTTTCTGAGTTTTGCTACTTTTTCCCCATTAAAATAAAATATTTTGTCCTATTAGTGAAATGAGTGACCCCCAGTAGCTCCTCATTACCATAAGAAGGCTGCAGCATGGGCTTAGGAATGATTACTTGATGCACCTTACCTGGCTTTACAGTCCAAAGCATCTGTGGTAGGTGTATTTCAACAGAAGTATTAACATTCCTAGGAATACTTTGCTCAGAAACTACTGCTACTCCATGTCTGTCCGCCTAAGTAACATTTCTTTTAAGTGCCACAGAGCACACAGCTCCGATAGCATTGCTTTATCAAAGAATAGTAATTTAGGGTCCATCAGTAACGGCTCAATTCAACCATCATAGCTGATGATATACCATAGCTGATGATTGCAGCCATTACTGATGGACCTGAAGGCTAAGCTACCAGCTCTAGTTCTGAAGGGCAGACATTGCTGTCAGGTAGGGCAAAACTCAAGTGAATTCAAAGTTCCATCTTATAGATGTTGTGAAATGTCTGCCAAGGAGGGCAGCTGCTCAGTGCTGACATTCAGGTCTGCAGTTCTGTTCTCATGATATCCTTCCTTACATCTTTGAGTCCTGCTTTTGACCTCTTCCATCTTAACCATCATCAGTGAAGTATTTCTCATTCTCTTTTCATGAGCAGTGCAATATCACTCTTCCTACTCAGCGGCTGTCATCCCTTGCTGCCAGCCCTGCCCGCCTCTTGGCACCGCTCCCTGTCACGCTCATGCCAAGAACAGCCTCACCCCTCCCTGGGAGCAGAGCAATATTCCTGCCCATCAGATCTGCCCCCCAGATCACTCCTTTCCATTTACATTCCACTAACCTCTATCCAGCCACTATTCTTACCATCCTTTGACTTAGCTCAAATTACAGTGTAATTAAAATCACCATGGAACACAACTAAACCAACAAGATTAACTACACAATCACTTTGGATTTGTTGGTTTTAGTTGGTGGTTTTTTTTTTTTTTTTGTAGCAGCCTTATGAGATATCTACTTGGCTTCAGCAATTTTGACTTTCAGATGGTTATGACAGGGATGTATTCTTTCCATATTGGGCAAGATTCATGGTCCAGCAACAAAAATACAGGACATGGACATTAGCATTAATGAAGCAGAGTTCACTGAAATGAACTCTACTTTGTTATCTTTCTTTCAGCTTATTCTTTCATAATCATTTTCTGTCTCAGATAATTTTCTGTCTGATCTCTTTGACATCCAGAAAATTTTAGGGAGGAAGGGACCACAAATATATGTATTCTGAAGGGCTGTCTAGAACTGACACTAAGCATGAGGTCCTGTGGTGATGCTGTGCCTTAGAGAATGAGCATGGTCCTTGGAATCAGGAAAGTACACAGTAAGGGCAGGGAGAGATCAGCTCCATACAGACCTTGTCTGAGAGCAGGAAAGCAGTGCTGTGTCCAAGCCAAGCATCTGCACGCTTCAAAATTAGAAATGCCTTACTTTCTGGACATACCTGATAAGTGATATCAAAAACTCACCCTGTTAGTTCATCCAAGAGAAGATTAATGGTAATCTGTTTAAGGTCCCCATTTATCAAAATGGGGAAGGATTTGGGGTAGTAAATTGCTCTGTAAGTTCTCAGGAAAAAGAACTGTAATGAGACCTACTGGTCTGAAGTTGAAAGAAGGCAAAGACAGACTAGAACACAAGTTCAATAAGAGCAACAGGTTATCTGTGGAGTCCTTAGTCAGTGATCTGTAATTCTCCACACATCCGTAGTTCCACCTGAAGGCCTGGGACCTGCCTTAGGTGTAACAGACCAAGGGGTGCTGGAATTAAGGCAGTTCTGGTAGGTATCCAGCTTTCCTAGGGTGAGTGCACCAGAAAAGCAACAGTAAATCAAGGAGGAGGAGCCTGCCATGTGGTTTTTGTATGTTGAACCATTCTATAGGGTTTCTCACTTTTGCAATGCACAACAGCTTTTTAAGCCAAGGATATAGTTTTCTGTGAGTTGAACTATACTATATGCACATATTATAATCCCCATAAATTGACATGGTAGCTAGCTAGATACATGTGTTGGATATGAATCACTTAAGTAAAAGAGTAACTGAATAGGAACTAAAGACATAATTTACAGGTTTTGCAAGCAGAGGTGGGTGGGTGGGGTGAGAGGAGGGAACAGGACATGCCTATGACAGGTGGTGGTATATCTCCTACACATCCTGGGTCAAGAGGGTAATATGTGGCTCAGTCTGCCAGACCTCAGCTCACTTTACTACTAGTGGAAAGCAGTAGTCAAAGCACCTAGCTAGTCACCTGTAGCAGGTTGTTTTAGAAGAGCCCTAAGAAAATAAAATGTGAACAACACTGAAACCCACCCTAAATTTAATGAGAGAGTAGGTAGCAGGTCACTCAATAACAATGGTTGGCTCTACAGGAAACGAGGTGTGCAAGGGTGAAGTTCTGGATGAAACACCTTGTAACATGTAACATTAGTCATTTGCAGAGCAGATTTCAATGACTGGAAAGTTACAAAGATAATGCCATTACTGAAAATTGGGGTGGATAGTTACAAAAAGCAGTTGTGGATTTGCTCTGTAGGACTATTGAGAACAGTCCTGTGGGATTTCACAAAAACACACAGTGATGAAAGTGTATTTTCTTTAGGCACAGTCAACTCAGATTTATAAGAATCTTACTCTAGTGGATGTTAGAGCTCTGGGGAAATAAAGCTATCATGAGCTGACAAGCAAAATGTGGAGGAAGCAGGGCATTTAGCTGCTTGAAAAGCAATTGAGCTGAGTTTCTCCATTATGTGATCAAAGAAAAGCAAAACTGTGCAGCTTTCTGGCCTTCATTCCAGAGCATCCTATGGCAATTGCTGTATTAAAATATTTAATGCTGTAGTTGTGCAGATATGAGCAGTCTCCCTCACCCTCCACAGATATCCCTGCACATGGACAGTATAAGCCTTAGTCAATCCTTCAATTAACACAGACAGCAGGGTGAGTTTGCACATCTTTGTCCTTGCTTCTCCTGCACTTTGGGCTAGCAGGAGGTGCAAACTCTAGTCTCAAAGCAGTATAAATGGGTGCAGCTTGTCCCATATGCAATGCCTTTGGGTCAGAACAGGGGAATCGCAGCCCAGCAGTGAGCCCTGTCCTGTGCAAAAGGCCAACCAGCCAGACATCTCCAAAGAGTGAATTCCTGAGGCAGATTTCACTCAGGATGCATCTATATTTGTATTTTGTTTGTGTAGGGGTGCATTTTAAAAACAACTATCCCAGCTAGCTCCACTTTCTATGCCTTGATTTGTGTCCCAAAGCAATCTTGATGCCCTTAGGATCTCACAGAAATGAAATGAAACTGAGAGATGTACTTCTACTGCCTGCTACCAGACAGCCCAACCCAGGGACTACTGCAGTGCTAGCCTCAAATGCTCAGCAGTTAGCCATGGAGGACTCCATGTCATATTTTTGCTCTATGGATCGCTTCTCCTGCACTGCCTAACCTGGTAATACAGCCTTAGTCTTAGCTCCTCCAGCAAAGGTGCAGCCAGAGCACAGCCCTGGTTCATGCACCTGTGATGTGTTCTTCACTCTAACAAGGATGGGCAGAAACACTGAATGTAGTCCAACAAGAAGATTTTGCAAATGGCTTAGGCTGAGATTTGATTGCCTGAATAAAACAGAGGTGACTTCAGGCACAGATGGGTTAGTTGTAGTTAAGGGTGGGAATGGTATTAAAAACTTGCTTCCAGTCTTCTATGTACACAGAGGCCAGTGGTTCCTTATTTGCTAGAACCACACAGCCAGATGGTATCCTAAGACCCCAAAAGGGTGTACAAAGCACGGTCACCCTCCACCATTCCTCTGTCCCTTTCTCTCTTGACCTCTCCTTCTCCACCTGGTTCACTAGCACATGCAGCACCACCCCTCTCGGTCACAGCAGGTCTGATCAATATTGGCTTGGCTGGCTTTTATGGGGACTTGTTGAATTAAGGAAGAACTTATATCAGTATAGGGAATGTCTGGGCCCAAGTGGTCATAGGATCTGAAGGGTCAAGTGAGCGACTGTACTTTGGCAGTGCATGTGTGTGCACCAGGTGAAGAATCCTGCACCCCTAGGGAAGGGGGTACGTGAGCATGCAGTCAGCAGAAGGCATGACTGTCTACATTGTGTTGCTGCTGAACCTCAGTTACTGCACACAGTGCAATATACCCCACAGGATAATATCCCTTGGGGGAACAGTCTGTCCCCAAGATCACACTAACCTTTCTGAGCCCCATTCCCCATGACAGATCCCCTAAAAATCCACTCACTTTTACAGTATTGTCCTTGTATCTTTGGATGTTCTGAAACTCCACAGGTTCCCCTTCACCTCCAAGGGAACACTTCTCCCTTCTGTAAAGCTGAACATTGCTGCAACTGGCAAGAGGAAAAAATAAAATACATTAGGATGGTACAATTCAGTTTTGTTGACTCTCCTGGGAAGTCGTAACCAGTTCCAGAGATTTTTCCATGGCCCAGTAGCCAAACATTAGACTATAAAGCAGTACAACAGTGTTGTTATTTTTCTTAAAGACTACAAAATTCCCTTTGCACATATAAAATTTGTTGCTGATATTATTTGATAGCTTGACTTAAAGCAACTACTGAGCAAATAAAGGCATATTAAAATTTAAACCACCAAATTATAACTTTGCTACAGACATGGCCCTTAATTTTGTTTATACAGTGTTAACTCGTTATCCTGGACTAATAATGAAGACAGCCTAGAACGAATCTTTGAGAGCTTGTAATTTAGCAAGGACCAGATTTTCTAGATGTTCCCAGTGGTCACCAGTCTGGTCCCCTAAAAAGGCTACAGCCCCTCAAGCTGTTTGTCACTGCCTTCCTACACAGAGTTGCTACACATCCAACCAGCCAGCTTGGTGCTGCCTAAGCTAGCGAAACTAAAATCAGCTGGGCTAACCAAATCCCGCTTATCCTCTACTCACTTGGACAGAAGCAGCCATGACTTTCTAGGCCAGAGAATGGGAACCATTAGAAATGCGATCAAGGGCTGTGGATGGCTAGAGGTGGCATTTCATGAGTACATCTGTGCCAGAATAGTGCTCTAACGTTCGGGAGTGATGACTGTACCAAGAGAGGTGGTAAGATCTGCCTGAAATATCTTCAGTCTACCTTAGTCAATTCTAACCAGACTCAGACCGAGGAAATACAACATGCAGTCAAATGCCCATTTAGGCATTTCCTTTACCAATTTAGGGATAAAATACTACTACTACTACTACTACTACTACTACTATTATTATTATTATTATTATTATTATTATTATTATTATTATTATTATTATTATTATTAATTTTCCTTTTAAACTTGTGCTGAGATTTGTTGATGAAAATTGTAGAAGGGATCAGATCCTATTAAGTAGCATTCAATATTTACTATTTTGATACTGTGACTTTTTGTGTCATATTTATACCNTAGGGACCAAAACAGCTAAATGTTAATTAAATTGTTGCTTTATTTGAAATTTAGAACCAAGGTAGGTTGCCCTATCAAATAAGAGTTTAGTGAAAAAAACAACACTACCAAATTTCAACAAATTTCCTAGCCTTATGCTCACACATCAACTTTAACCTTAGCAAGACACCTGCTTTCAATACTACAACAGCTGTATCTTGCTTTGACATCCATGAAGTTTTCAAGATTTCTATGTGTAAGCTAAGCAAAGTATTTCTGCCACTCATTGTAACAACTTTTCCTCTTTTTCTATGTCTGAAGCAGGCAAAGCTTCCGCACTTGGAATTCCACACTTTGGATTTCACCTGATTTCTTTCTGCTGTTCTGTTCCAAATTTAATTTCTATCTTATACTTTCTCTGTTACACTGCTTTAGTAACAACAGAGCTGTCAGATTTGTGCCTTCCTTGTCTAATGGGAAGAAGAGTGCCATTCAAAGCTATGATTTATCTATGTCTTTCTCAGTTTGCTGATTTGAGCTCATAACCCTAGGCCCAAAATGTTCGATACAGTGTTTTGAAGTGCCATAGCTCCATATCCATATCCTATACCGTGGGTATGGAGCCTTACATTTTGGGACTGTGAGTGAGGGTACTGTCCCCACTAGCGAGAATTTGGTTGTGTGGTAGACCTGGTCTGCCATAGCACAGTCATAGCTTGAAGCATTCAATTTTCTGCCCTATCATTTTAAAACTAACATAACAAATGACATAGCTAATTACATTCCTAATCCTTATCTATTTGAGTGTCTCCCTCTCTTGCTTAACTCTACTTCTAATGTTTAGTAACCATCACCTGTAATATTGATGTTCTTCACGCATTGGCAGAATGATAGGGGTGAGAGACAAAATTTTGCCTATTTAAAGTGAAAGAAACAAAGCTGATAATTTTATATAGCCAGTTAAAGCACCAAATGGGGTGATACTAGTGCTATGAGCATGTGTTGATGGAGACTTCCTACTGTTTGTTATTCTATTTCTAGTCTAGTATACTTTCACAGAGGCTGCATCTGAGCTGAGTATGTTCTCTGAATAAGTTAAATAGCCAAGTGAAGAAATGAACTTTTCAAAAAGCTGATTCTTCTTTATAGATATTAACTTCTGAATTGATATCCATATCAACTTAGCCACCAGTAGCTTCATTTCTCATAGACTGGTTTTTGAAAACAGTTTACCTCTTTGATGACAAAACTTCTGAGATAGTGGCACTACATCAGTGAAAGTCAAATAGTAATGAACAAAGTCCTGAGGCTTTGGACAATGAATCAGAGTAGTACTAAAGTACTTTTTAATTTTTGCATCTTATTTTTTTTTTATCTTACAAATTTGGTTCTCAAATTAGTTCTGCTAATACTTAGCTCATGAACAAATATACCATAGTTTCCTTCCTTTGAATTATTTGGAAAACCATTAAAATTTTCAAATTTATATGAAATAAAATGTACATATTCATGTGTGAGTATTAATCATTGCAAATCCATGTAATGCATTTTGCAAGGGTTATCATAATCTTGCTTTAGCATGACCACTGGGAAGCAGTTGTGACCAATCCGATCAGGTATACTGTTATTTTACCATATGACAATGGATCTGCTTCCATCACATTCAGAAGCCATTCAAATAACAGTGAACTTCTGTGAATGTGACACTGCACGGACCTTAGGCCCAAGGTAACTATGGAGAGAACATGTCAAACTCCTCCTGACGACAACTTCTCAGAAATGAGTGTGACCCATTGCAGCTGGTGACTGGCCGGGCAACACACCAAAGCAAGTGCCGAACTGGTAACAGTGTTCTCCAGGGCTCGTTGAACAGGGGTTCTTGTAGGTTTTAAGCAAAATATGCTTGTTTCCATTTATACAGTCTCAACTTTTTAAGTTTCAGTACCAGTTTCAGGTTAAAACTTAGGTGATTTTAATTTTTTTTAATAATATAAAAAATGAGAATAAATGTTGCCCCTGCCCCTCCCTTCTGCCAAGGGAAGGAAAAGAAAATCAACTTCAGGTCAAAGACAGCTTTCCCTTTCATTGAGTTATTCTATTTTATCAGTTCAACACGCCTTTTCAACCTGTTTTCTTTGCTGCCTGGCCCTGCACTCACAATCAGGGTTAGTACTTACTCATCACAGGACAACAGTACACAGTATGACTAAGAGTAAAGCACTGCAGGATTTGGCCACTACTCCTATATTTGATTAATTTTACAATCAAGCCTTGGCTACCAACATGAAGCCCGAATTTCTAAAAATACTTCTGGCTTTGCATTTCTGATGTTTAGCTGAATAGAGTTACCATGTAAATATTACCTTAAAATTGACTAAGTTAATGGCAATATTTTACAATTAACAATAAAAAAATCACACTCCAAAACCAACTCCTTTTTGTAGACTATTTTAATAAAGGGATTATAAAACACAAAAGAGAGAGAGACAGGTAACCCGAGATGCAATTTTGAAATGCAAACTTTTAGTTCAAATGTGCAAGCTCGAACTTAACAAATGTTTAAAATATTTGAGTTTTTCAAATGGTGCCAAGATAAACCATGTCTTTTCTAAAGACTACATAGTTAGCTAGGCACTGGCAATGTAAATCTTTCAACCATTTCAAGTATTTGTTTAAAAGCCTCCCAGAACACATGTGCTCCCAACAAAACTGAAGAATGAAATGTTTAGATGACTGAAGCTCAACAGCTGACTTATAATCAACCTAATATAAGAACAACACTTTGGGTTTTTAGACTTGTGAATATATTTTATTTACTAATGCATGAGAAGAACAAACAGAGAAAGTCCAGTTCTGCAGACCTGATGTGAAATAGTACAGTGATAAGAGCCGGTACATGTAATTCTGTGATCATAGCAAGCACAGTATCAGAGCAACTGCTGGTCAGTGATTTCATGTTCCTCACAATTTATTCTTGCACGGAAGGGAAATCTTCTGGGGTACACGTTGAAAAGAAAAAAAACCAACAAAACTAACAGCCCTCACCTGGAATTTTTCTAAATTGAGAAAATAAAGACACAGAGAAATCCTGACATTTTGATATCAAGTTCATTTGTGTACATGGATTAAAGATGTTAAAACTCTTGATCACCTGATAAGAATATTTATAAAGACATTT
>VYZX01028995.1:34679-46739 GCA_013401335.1 Brachypteracias leptosomus | reverse complement strand
GAAGTATTATCCAGCTCTGCTGACAGCTGTTAATAGTGTCAATGAGGATACAACTAGCTATAAAACAGATTGTGGAATGAGAAATTTCCTATACTGCTGGAATATGAAAGCAGGGCTTGAAGGAAAAATGGTAGCCTGGCAGATGCATGGCTAAACATTGCACACAAGAATATGCTCCTACAACAAATAATTGCTAAAACAAGCACATAAGGTGCCTGAAGAATATACATGTGACAATAAGTATTAGTGTTTTCATGAGNCAATATTTAATGCTTTATCTCCTTAAATCCATTTTAAAGTACACAAAACATTTAATTGTGCTCTTGGAACAACCCATTTTAGCTCTTAGAACAACACAGTGCAAATAAAGGGCTTAGGACTATGTTCAGAATATTTTTTCTATATTCCCCAGGAGGATGATTCCGAGCTTCTAAATTTAACATTTCAGACGTCCATAGAGGCAATGGAAAGAGATAAATGAGGATCAGAACACTAGTTCTCTAGCTGAAGGTGATTGCTCACTGAGCAGTACTCCCCTTTTTGCAAAGTAGCAGAAGAGTAGAGGTAGATGCTGCTGATCCAATTAAATTTAATGACTGAAATACCTCTGAAGGGAGAAACTTGCTTCCAGTTTCTATGTGTCCCAAGGAAGTTCAAATCTATGTATTTGAACACAAATCCACTCCTAGGGAGTTCCTAAACTGCTGGCTACGCCCTATTGAAATTGGGTTAACAAGCAGACAAGAGCACTGGCACTAGAATGGGTGTTAAAAGAAGGAATATGATTGTGTAACTCAGCAGTTGACTAGCAGGTATGTAGGAATCTGAGGTCTAGTTTTGTTACAGTAATTTCTCTAGAGATTCCTTGATATGAGATGAAGAAATGATCCCGACAACAAGGACCAGAATTAGATATTTCTCCTTTGCTTCCTCTATGTTTCTCCCTTTCCTGAGACCTGAGAAATCAGAGATTCGTCTGTTCAACAAAGTAACAAGTGATAGGACAAGAGGAAACAGCCACAAGTTGTGCCAAGGGAAGTTTAGATTGGATATTAGGAAGTATTTCTTTACTGAAAGGGTTATCAGGCATTGGAACAGGTTGCCCAGGGGTGTGGTGGAGCCCCCATGCCTAGAGGTATTTAAAAGATGTATAGACATAGTGCTTAGGGATATGGTTTAGTCAAGGACTTGTTAGTCTTAGGTTAATGATTGGACTTCATGATCTTAAAGGTCTTTTCCAATCTAGAAAATTCTGTGATTCTGTGAAATACCAATGGAAACCTCTTCAGACAGAGAGGTCTACAGTGCAAGTTTACCATTAAAGAATGATTGAAACCATTATTTATTCAGGTTTGCTCTACTCTCACCTCCTTTGCAAAAAATGAGTTTTTCTTTGCTTAAAGGCACTTGGAATCAGAAGACTTGATACGTAAACTTCTGTGTTACTTAAACATGCATCTTGAAGCTCCAGGGAGGTAATTAACCCCAAGTAGAAAGAAGCACATCTCAACATTTTTCGTTGTGTAGCTTATGCGTTATCTCTGCTCAGCTGTGTTCTTTTATGAATCTGGCTGTTAGACACAGAATTCATGGGACTTCCCATGAGCTGTAGATCTGTGAACCTGTCCTGGGGATACCATCTCAGGCATCAAGCAAGGACAAAGTTGAATATGTGCCTTGTGGATCTGCACATATATAAATTCATTGTACGTAATCATTAAACAAAATTCAGCTATGTATCATCCTCTTTCAAATGAAAAATAGTTCAAAAATTTTAAATTGGTGAAGTGAATCAGCAGAAATAAAATGCTATTAACCACAAAGGCATCTGAATTGGGGCAATGTTACATAATGCTGAAAGTCAACTTTCAGTCCTTTAAGTTAGCCCTCAAATCCTCAATGTCCTTCCTTAGTCTTGTTATTTCCTGCAATCATTGCTAGTGCCTTTCCGCTAAATCAAAGATGGATCAAATATGGAGTAACAGAAAACAAACTCCAAACCAGTGGAAACCTCCTTTGCTCTTTGCAGTTTGTCACTGGGAAGTGGTGCAGGGATTAAAATGCTATAAAGAACAGTAAACGCATGTTAAGATGACCCCACAGCAATCCAGCACTACACCAGTGAAGTCTTGTGTCACCATATACACACATTGATGAAAGTACAATTTGGAAAAAACACAAATAAGAGCAAAGAAGATAGTATAAATCCATGCATTAGTAATGTGATAAACAGTCAAGGAATAAAAATAACAAAATATAGAAGATAGAATCTCTTTGAATCAAAATCAGTATGGAAAAGAAAAGCACATTTTATAAGGAAATGCTTGGAGCCTATTATATGATCAGTTTAAGGTGAAAATAAAAACATCTAAATCTTGATAAAGAGATAATTCCTGTAGTATTTGTATTCTTTATTGGGCTCTCTGCTTCAAAGAATATAGAGAACATCAATTATTAATTATGTGACAGTACTCATGAGAACTGATCCTCTTTCAGACTTAGTTCCAGAAAGTAGTAAATGTTCAATGAAGATTTGGTGATAGATACTAAAATTGAGTAATCACAAGCTGATTCAATTGAATGGAAAATAAACAATCAGAATGCTAAAGCTAAAGTTCATTTTTACAAGAAGGAGTCTGTAGCTAAGGGTTTGAGTGCAGGTTATGAAGCTTTAAGAACTGACAAAAAGTGCTTTATTTGCCACCCTTTTTTTACCTACCTTCAGTCACAGATTTCTACCTATTCACCTCTTCATAGAAGTTGAAGATATCATCACTTGTACCTTTTAAGCTGATAATTTACTTTGCTCTAAACTGGATCTGTAAAATGCCATGGTTAGTAAAAAACAGATATTTTTCTTGTTGTTAGAAGACTCATTGAAGTTAGTCAGGGTCAGGTTGCTCAGAGGCTTAGCTATAACACGGTGTATGAAATTTCTTTTAAGCTGAATACAAAACTTTGTGATGCTTACAGCTCACATGAAGAGGAAAACACATTAAGGCTCCATGTCTCCACAAATGAAAAGCCATTTCATACAGAATATTAGAAATAAATAAGAGCCTAAAAGAGCTAAGGAGAAAATACATTGTAATGAAGAAAGCTGAGCTACATCTTGCCAACTGCAATGAACCACAAAACGTTCATTCAAAAACTGTAAAAACCAAATGAAACAGGAAAGAATTAGAACTGGTCCTACACCAAGAATGAGGAAGATAATCTATGTATGATGCTCAAACAAGGGAATATTGTTTTGGTTTTCAGTAACACTGTTTTTTTAAAATACTGGACTGTTACTGGGAATAACACTACAGAAATAGAAATACTGAATTTAAGGAACAAACACAAAAGCATTGCATTCTGTAATCTCTCAACCTTAAAAGAAGTGACGAGTGAAATTAATACTCTGATAGTTACGATTTTTAGTAAATCCCTTAATCTGGGATTTATGCTGCATGACCATAGTATAATGCCCATTTTTCTATTGTAAAATTTTTAGAACAAGTTTTAAGGGAAAGACAGGCTTTAGTGGATATGGTTAGAATTAAGCATGTCCCTAAGACAGAATTCTGAACAAAACCAATCTAAGCTTTACCTAATCAAGATCCTGATCAGAATTCTATCTCATGAGCCCATCTTCAATTGAAATTGATCTCAACAAGGGTTTGAGAAGGAAGAGGGTGACTGAGACCATGTGGCTAATTAAGGAATATGAAGCAATAAATCAGTAAGTATAAAATGCTCACAAACCCAAA
Organism: Brachypteracias leptosomus; assembly: GCA_013401335.1. Taxonomy (NCBI): domain Eukaryota; kingdom Metazoa; phylum Chordata; class Aves; order Coraciiformes; family Brachypteraciidae; genus Brachypteracias; species Brachypteracias leptosomus. The sequence goes on along the minus strand of VYZX01028995.1, from coordinate 42,987 downwards.
ACTGCCCTGTAGAGACAGAAGGTAGTGTGACCACAGTGAAGGTAGAGCAATCTTAGGAACAGAGAAGTAAAAAAGAATCTTTTAAATGGAGATAGCTAAACAATATTCAAAGCTTAAAAAGATGTTGGCTATGATTAATGTCCTCCAGGACAATGGCTTAGAGGTCATTAGTCTGTATTTTGTTTGAACTCGTAAAACAGCTTCTAAAATGTTCTGTGTTTCTTATTTATGCCTGCTATCCTGTTTTTTAATATTTTAGAATTTATGTGAGGTTCCTAGAGCTATTTTTCTGAACACTCATGTTCAGGATTTGCATCAAAGAACCTCAGAACTAGGGAAAATATTAATATAAGCAAAATAATGAGTAATATCAATGTTTTCAGATTTTAATACATGTCTCTTTCTTTGTTCAAAATTTAAACACCCCAGGAACAATCCCTCAGACCATTCATTTCAGCCTAGTTTGGCAACCCTTAGACATCTGAAAGGCACTTTGAAGCAGTTACTATATCAACTTATTTTTATCTAATGATAGCTGACCATACTATGTGTTTCCCAGCATAATTCAAAGTGAGTCTCTACCAATAATAACAGTTTAAGGATGTGCTGAACTGTAGTGATTTGTGTCTGATACTGTGCCAACATTGAACAGCCAAGGTTCAATGGATCCCTAACTGCTCTCCTCTCCAGCCATGCTTTCTTGTTAATGTAGGGGAAAAGCCTGCTACAGAGTAGTCTAGTTTAAACAAAGTAAAGAGTTTTCTATGAAATTACCTGCTACTCAAATTTCCATTTTTATGTCCTGAATATGTCGGTTACGCTGACCTTCCATTCCTTTATTGTCTAAAATAACAGAATCTTTTTAAAACTAAAGGCTAGTACACCCAATACCAGAAATAGCAGCTATTCTATTTCTTTAGTAAAAAGCATTATTTACAAATATACTATTTTTATATATTTCAGATCACTGTTTAACGTATGGACTATTTCTTCACTGTTTCTCATTCCTGTTTTTATGATGTTAACTCCAATAATTTATTCCATTAAGGAGATATGAGACAAATATTAAAGAAATTAGTCAAAAATATCCATATAATACTTTTCCACATATTCTTAGTGTCATTCTTAATGTCATCCTTTAGTAATAGCTATTAGTGACAAAGAGATTGTAATATCTTTGGCAACCATACTGCATTTCTTTTATAAGGAAGTACTCATAGCCTTTATATAAAGAAGTACTGAAAGAAACTTTCGTAGACGCAGCTTCTTTCTTCCCACCTATAGCTCTGTACACACATGTGGACATCTGGTAAAATAGAGTGTTTACACACAATCTTTCTCAGAGTAGCTTCAAAATTTTTGTAGTTATGTGGAAGGATGTCATTCTACCTTTCCTCTCAGAGGTGGAGAGGGATCTCCCAGACAAAGGGAGATTAAGTTTGTATGGTTTGGATGTATATCTTACTAAATCAGTATGACCTTTTAGCAAGAATATTCATTCTTCCTAGTTTTGTCTTTCAGACTAATTTAAATCTTTAAGTGAATAAGGAATGTCACTAAATGTAATCCATTTTGCTGGTCTGGAAGGACTCTTCTGTTAGAAATGTATTCCCTTTTTTGTGCCAAATACAGTAACTGTTGAAACCAACTTAATTTATTTTTGTAAGTGTTAGTAAATCATACAAGCAGTAAGTTACACACTGATAGAACCATAGAATAGAATCATAGAATCATTATGGTTGGAAAGGACCTCTAGGATCATCAAGTCCAACCTTCATCCCAATGTCTCCCTAACCACTAGACCATAGCCTCAAGTGCTACATCTACTTGTTTTTCAAACACCTCCAGGGACAGTGACTCCATCACCTCCATGGGAGCCTGAAACTGATGCCATGACATCACTACTCAGTAAGCCACAAAGCATAAATTTTCTCTTTCAAGTTATTATTGTCAGCAAGTGACAATTGCTGAATTTAAACCAGTGTTGTGTTCATTAACTATCTTTATGACAAACCTAAACCGAACAAAAGACAGTATAATTTCAAAATATAAGTAGTCAAATTTCAGAAATCCTTCTCAGAGAGGCAGTGCATGCTGAAAATATATATAGAATTAAAAGACAAAATTATGAAACAAAAGTACACATAGGTTTAAACAACAAAATTATTAAACAAAACCCAATATTCTATTTTAGAACCTGGGAGATTATTTGTGGGAAGTATCATTATACACTTGTTGCATTCTTATGTTCTTCCTGGGCATCTACTGCCAGCAGCTGAGGAAGAATATCACACCCTGATGGACCTTTAGCTTGCCTCAGCATCGTCATTTTTCTTCCACTGTACTGTGTATATCTCCACCATATAGACCCTAGGTGTGGCATTTAGCCATGCGTATGTAATGTAATGACATGCAATGTAAGGACTGACTGGAGAAATCACTGTCCCAAGCAAGAATACTTACTAATGGTAGCGGTACATACAGCTGTGCTCATGTGAGAGCAAAGCCATAACAATGCTTGTTGGTACCTATGTGTCGAGTTGGCCATGTACAGCTAGAGCAGAACCTCCTCCATGGAGACTGGGGTGTGTGCACCTTGCTGTGGCAATGTGTTGTAACTTGCATAATGTCATTTATTGCCATTCTTGTCTTCCCATTTAATTACAGGCAACCCAGCATTATGTTAGCTGCAAGGATCAGCTCCAGAACTTCACAAAATACATGAGCCTCTGTCAGCTGAGTTAGACAATCCATCAGTGTTAGGTGTATGTGAGGAGGGATCAGCTGTAATCCAGCAGGGTCAGAATGCCATCCTGAAACAATCCAATACTGATAAAATTTGCTTTCACTGATGTAATTAATTCTGTTGGCTTTTCTGATATGTCTGGATGTAAAAGAAAACAGAATTTTATTCTTGCTTTCATTTTGAGTCAGATTCCACATCTATGCTTTTTGAGATATTGTACCATAAAAGACAAGCACAACATCCAAGTTCCACACACCAGAGAGCTATTTCAAACCACAGAAATAGATTTTACCCTAAGCAGGGCTGATATCTTGCTAGCGTGGACAAGACTTGTCAAGCTATAGATGAAAGAAATGGAAGCATTTGCATAAAAATACATTTTAAATATGGAAAAAGGACCAGGAAAATTGGAAGAAAGAGAATGATAACTTTTCTCTTTTGGTGTCATTAAACCTACTCTTAACCTTTTTGTCAATGTAAAAGAGTCAAACAGCATAATACGTGTCAGAAAACATTGCTTAGTTCTCAGTAAAGGTCAGGTATTTATTAACTTTGTATCATATACCATGCTTCTGAAAATAATAAAGAAGGCAAATATATATATAGATTGCTGATATTTCTTTTTTAAAGGGGTGGGGTTTTACATTTTGGGGGAATAATTCCCTGCCGTTACCTCTCAGTGTTACCTTTAACTTACTGTGCTAATGACACACTTTTGGGAAGTACACTCTGAAACAAACATTGCAGCTGGCACAGGAGGGATTATTTTTCCTCCAGTACTTCATCTGAACACCAGCTGTTTCTTGATATAAAAATTTTCATGGCTAAGCACAAAGCATTTCCTCTGCTGATAAACCAAGCAGGAACATAAAGAATAAAAATAATCAGATGTTTGCAGACATATTGAACATATTTCTAATATTTTTTCAACTGTTCATTTTGCACCTAATTTATTTTTTCTTCCTTGCTCTTCATTTTTTTTTAAGAAAGAGTTTTTCATTGTAGGTAATGCTTTACCTTCAAGGAACTGTCAGATCACAGATCCTTTCAAAAGCATTACCAGCCATAAATAAATTTGTGCAAAGCATTCAAATTATTGACCATTTTCTCCACTTGCTTACGGTAAAAATTATTTAATGACTCAGGAGTGGTATAAATTGACTATAGCCAACAAAAAGAATAATAAAAACCTCTCAGACATGTGGATACTCATATCTTCATCAATGACAAAGATAGTGGGATCAAGTGCACCCTCAGCAAATTTGCAGACAGCACCAAGCTGAGTGGTGCAGGTGCACCTGAGGGATGGGATGCCTTCCAAAGGACCTGGACAAGCTTGAGAAGTGGGCCCATATGAATCTCATGAGGTTCAATAAGATCAAGTGCAAGGTCCTGCACCTGGGTTAGGACAATCCTTAGTATCAATACAGGATCAACAATGAAGGGATTGAGAGAAGCCCTGCTGAGAAGGACTTGGAGGTACTGGTGAATGAAAAGCTGGACATGATCCAGCAATGTGCACTTGCAGCCTAGAAGGCCAATCACATCCTGGACTGAATCAAAAGAAGTGGGCCAGCGGCTTGAGGGAGGTGATTCTGCCCCTCTACTCCACTCATGTGAGACCCCACCTGGAGCACTGCATCCAGCTCTGGAGTCCTCAGCACAACAAAGACATGGACCTGTTAGAGCAGGTACAGAGGAGGGACATAAAAATAATCACAGAATCACAGAATGTTAGGGATTGGAAGGGACTTCAGAAGATCATCTAGTCCAATCCCCCCACCAGAGCAGGATCACCTAAACCAAGTTGCACAGGAACACGTCCAGGCGGGCTTTAAACGTCTCCAGAGAAGGAGACTCCACAACTTCCCTGGGTAGCCTGTTCCAGTGCTTTGTCACCCTCACTGTGAAGAAGTTTCTTCTCATATTTATGTGGAATCTCCTATGTTGCCCATTGCACTNAGGCCTCCAACTAGACTCTGCCCCATTGACAACTACTCTCTGGCTTCTATCTTGCAGCCAGTTCACAATCCACCCTACTACTGGATCATCCAGACCACATTTCCTCAGTTTAGCTGCGAGGATACTATGGGAGACTGTGTCAAATATTTTGCTGAAGTCAAGATAGACCAACCCTAAGTCTCAGCTTTTCTTCATACCAGAAATGTTCCAGAGCTCTTAATCAGAGCTGAGAGAGTTGGGGTTATTCAGCATGGAGAAGAGAAGGCTCCAGGGAGACCCTATTGCAGCCTTTCAGTACTCAAAGAGGGCCTATGAAAAAGATGGGGACAATCTTTTGAGCAAGGTCTGTTGTTATAAGACAAGGAGTAATGGTCTTAAACTTGAAGAGGGGAGATCTAGACTAGATAGAAGGAAGAAGTCTTCTGCAGTGAGGATGGGGAAATACTGGCACAGGTTGTCCAGAGATGTGGTGGATTCCGCATCCCTGGAAACATTCAAGATCAGGTTAGATGGGGCTCTGAGCAGCTTGATCTATTTGAAGATGCTCCTGCTTAGTGCAGAGTTTAGACTAGATGATCTCTAAAGGTCCCTTCCAACCCAAAACATTTTATGATTCTATGATTCTGTTTTCTTACATATTTGTTTAGAGTAATTCTGCACTTAGTTTTCTCAGTTGTCATTTCTTTTCTAGCAATTAAATCTATTGTCAGAAATATTTGCTAAATAAAACCTAGACAAAATATTGAGAGGAACAGATTGCAAATTTTTATCTCAAGAGTAAAAAATTCTTACTTCACTATTAAAAATAGCAGTAAGCTAATAAGGAAGTAAGAACATGCAACACTTCATAATCTCTCAAAATAATTTTTAGCTTCCATGTATTAGTAACATAAAGTTGAGGAACAGGTTACCAGCTGGGAGTATGCTGTATACATTATTTTACATTTTAAAGAATTAATATATATAAAACACTTACAGTCTATTAAGTGGGTTTATTAATGATAAGACATACATTTATCTTTTACAGTATGTTGCCTTGTATGCTAATTAAAATTGTCTGAAATGGTAGACTTCATACACATCTGAAAAACATAATATGCTTGCAATAAACAAGTATGTCTAATGCTATGTTGTCAGCTGGCCAATTTCAAAATGTCAGTAGTAGTAGAAAGAAAAAAGTTATGAGAATAAGCTATTTGCCTGTAGTAATTGAGAATCTTAGTTTAAAAATACAAAAATAAAATTAAACCAAATTTGAAAAATTAAATTTGTCTTCAATTACATTCAAGATACAGCCTGTAGTTTTTTAACACAAAGACCCAAATCCCAGAAGAAGCAAAAACAGACTTATGTAACAGGTAAATCTTTTAAACACAGGTATAAAGAGTTAAGAGAAGAAAAATTAAAATCCTACATTGGTACCTGTGGATTAAACTGAAAAGAACACAGCTCTCATGCACAGAATAGAAAAGCAGAAATCCCAAAAGTGGGTTCAGAAGTACATTCTCTTCTGTACTTTAATAGGAAATCTGTTAGAAAAATTCCCTTAATGAAGAAATGGTTTGGTAACATTAGAAACTTCTACCCTTTCTTTGGAGAAGGATCTGATTAGGTGTCAAGTCCAGGTTGTGATTTAGTGATTACAGTTCACAAAGTTCAATATACCAGGCACACAGCAACCCTTTATGTTTACTGGGCACCCATTCAACCCTCATGCTAGGGTAAAATCTTCTTTATGCCTATTTTCAAGCACACTTAAGTTATTTCAAGACACTTAAGTTCAAAACACAGGTTCTTCAATTTCCTTCTGTGTTCAGGGAAAGCTTCCAGACAAGACTGTCTAAGATTTCAATTCTCTGGAGACTTTTCTGCCTTGCTCTCTCTCTCTCTACTCTGACCCTAGGAGAATAATAATCCTGATTTGGATATCTTAATTCAGCACCTAAATTATTTTGGATGAATGTGACCATTCTGCCACAGATAATAAAACATATGTGGACAGGAGACCATCTATTACGTAGGATCTAGCATATGTATTCTATCTTCAGAAGGCATACAGAATAAAGAATTCTCCCACACATCTACAGCCATTCTGCAGGTATCCTGCATTCAGTGTGGGGCCAAAGGACTTGCTCCTGCCCATAGGATCTTGTACTAATCCTTACAAAGTTGGGATCATGTAAGCCATGAGCCAGCTTTTGTATTGCATTCAATTTCTGATTACTGGGAATGCTAGCATTATTAACTTTTAAGACAGACACAAATCACGAGAGTTTCATGATAATTAATTTTTCCTTGTCCCCATGCATGTTCCAGACTGTTCTTATTTTTACTCTCCCACTGTCAGATGCCCATAAGGCCTTCAGGGTCAAGCAGGTTTCCCAGAGTTTGTCTGCTGGCAGCTTGTGAAGATAGCTCATGGTTAATGTGACTACCACAGCAATGACACAATTAGACATACTCCTCATGGCTTAGGCTTCCAGGGAGAAGTCCAATTTAGCAGATGTTTTAGTAGTTGGTGTCACTTGTGTATTCAACCATTGTCAACTTGTTGAGTTACTGAGGGTACAATTCAAGCTGTCTAGAGCTGGGTCATAATCAGGTCCTATAAAAGTACTAATTGCTCATCCACCAGAAAAACATCACTCCTTAGAAAAATTTCTAATGATCAGACAGTGAAAAATTGATTGAATTTGACTATCGTCAAACTTGTAATGGCTTTCTTGCATCATGACTAATCAGAGGAAATGAGAGGCACATAGATATTTCTTGTACTAGGAGATGTTATTGGTTACTGTGAATGGGTCTTTGGTCAACAGACAATAACTCAATTAAACAAAACAATGTCTAGTTCAGTCTTCTTCCATCTTAAATGGTTCTAAGAAGGGAGCTCTCTGGGTGTAAAACTGACTGAGGAGATAACCAGAGGAAACTAAAAGCAAGATCCTGTTCATCTTCTGCCCAGGGAAAACAGATCTTGTGTGTAGGATGAAGAAATATCTCACCTTTATCATTCACTTCTTCTCAAAATGGAAACAGTCATAGGAGTTCCTGTCTACTAAGTAACAGCTAAAAAAAGTAACGAATAATGGAAATTACAGAACTCTCACTAGGATGTCTAGGAAATCAATTCTGTAAAAATATGTGATGGTCTGTGGAGAAAACAAATTATCTAACACATACTAGCAGATGTGCTACTGCTTGATTCTTCTTTTTGGAACACAATTCCACTGCAGGTGGGAGAATTACAAGGTGTCATGGTTTAACTCCAGACAGCAACTAAGCACCACATAACCACTTGTTCATTCCCACACAGTGGGATGAGGAAGGGAATTGGAAGAGTAAAAGTGAGAAAACTCACAAGTTCCGATAAAGGCAGTTTAACAGGTAAAGCTGTGTGCGCAAGCAAAGCAAAACAAGAAATTCATTCACTGCTTTCTATTAGCAGGCAGATGTTCAGCCATCTCCAGGACAGTAGGGTTCCATCATGTGTGACGGTTGCTTGGGAAGACAAACGCCATCACTTTGAACGTCCCCCCCTTCCTCCCAATTCTCCCAGCTTTATATGCTGACCATGACATCATACGGTATGTGGTATCC
>VYZX01028995.1:13101-30831 GCA_013401335.1 Brachypteracias leptosomus | reverse complement strand
AATTTTGAGGGGGGTGGAGTTAGGAAAACTAAGGAAAATGTGGGCTTGTTGCTCAATGTGGTCACCTAGTGGCAGAAGGCACAGAAAAGGCAAAAGTATTCAGTAACATTTTTTTCTCAGTCTGTACCAGTAAGGTCTGCTCTCAGGACCCTTGGGTCTAGTAGTAGAGTGTGTGGAGAATGGACTATTCCTATCAGAGGAAGATGCAGTTAAGGAACTCAAGCAAATTCAGCTCCATGGGATGAGATGACTCAGTGATACATACAGAACTGGCTGCTTTCATTGACAGGCTTTCTCTGTTATCTTTGAAAGCTGTGACAATCAGGGAAGATTTCTTCTGACTGCAAAAATGGAAATGTCACATTCATCTTCAAGAAGGGCGAGGAGGATCCAGGGACAAACAAACAAGCCAGGAACCTTCCTCTAGTGACTACCAGTTAACATAGCATGGTTCATGTCAGCGCAGCTAAACCCTTTTCTGGGAAAATGGGTGGTGTGCTGAAAACTGCATGTTGGAAATGGTTCCTACCCTATTTTAACTTCCAGACCACACTCAGGCATTGCTTAGGTTTTGTTTAGTTTACTGTATAGATGTCGCCAGTAGCAGTAGAAATGCAGCCAAGGAGATCAAAAGCCAAGTGCAAAGTAGTGTTGAAGTAGCTAGCCTGTGCACGTTAACTTAGGACCAGAGAACAGGCCCTGGACCTGTTTGTTTAAAATTGCAAGTGTATTCATTACTCATTAAACATATGCATAGGCACTTAGGGGAAAAGCACACAGGCAAGCGAATGGTAAGTCTGCTTGTCATCTGAAGTAAGCTTCCACTCTAAACAGCAGAACTTTCCTGAAACTGGTCAAAGGTTATTTAGCAGAAGACATGGAGGAGGTGAACAACTGGAAGGTTTCTCATCATTGCTCATCAGTTATATCCCTATGTGTGATACACTTTCCAGAAGCCTATTCAGATAGCAATTTTTTCTAAAATATAATTATTTTGTTTGAATAATGCAGTTTCTACTACTTTGTTAATCTTTAATAACTTGTTTCTTTTGTTTACTTGTTTTATTATTGTTATTTAATACATTTTTGTCTTACAATGAAAATACACATAGAATTGAATAAAGATAATAGTAAGTTTCCAAAAATAATATACATTCTGGTACAAAGTGAAACTTCCTCAGCATTCAAGTTCAGTATTGTTGCTTAAATGGGAATAATTTCAGTGTTCTTTTTTTTTTTAAGCCTATGAATGAATGTCCAGCAAAGTAATGCTCACAGAGCACATCTGAAATGTGTTTGAAAACTGGTCACTAGAAGGGTCTTAGAGTAATAATTTAGCATATAATAACATCAAATGCTGCAGCTCATAGAACAGCAAAGAAGCTGCGTTCCTTTGGACATGGGGAATGGCAATATTTGGTGAAAGGAAATGCACATCTTGCACTACAGGCTGAAAGAAGAAGTGTTGAAAGTCACCAGGCATACAGTGTAGTATTACAGTGAAACAGTGCAACACAGTCCAGGTTATTGCCAATGCTACGGTGTAATGTTGCTTGCAGTGGTATTAATAGCAAAGGGAGACGTTTGGCTGCTGGGTAAAGTGCATTCCCTCTGAACTGCATTCCTCCTCACAGAGTGGAAAAATATGATCTGACTAACATGCCTCTAGTAAAGCAAGGGAATATTTTTTGGATAATGAATTAAATACCAGTTTCCAAGGAGACAGACTGATGCACAGGAGGCAGTATCAGTGCTCTTCTCTGGAGCATTGCTTGTTATCCAGTGTTCTCTCAAGCTACAACATTAAGCTCTGTTAATGGATCTGGGAATAGGAAACCTGTTTCTGTATAAAAGTCTTGAATTACTGAAGAGTAATCTAGGACAGTTTCCAGGTTACTTATGCTAGCCTCTCATGTTCTCTGTAGAAGAAATGTTGAGTAAGACCCAAGTCCAAACTTTGAGAATGTATATGTCACTGGAAGTCCGTGGGGTTGCCTTGCCTGTCACACAGGTACAATTTGTGGGCCTTACTCTGCATATCTGAGTTGGAACTTCTGTGTTCTGAGGTGGACATTTATGCAGCTTTTTTTACTGATGCTTCAACAGAAGGTGAAACCTGTTTTCTTAATTATCCACAGGGAAGGGTATAATGTGATATTCAAGAAAGAATATATTTTTCTTAAACTGCTTTCTTTTAAACTTTTTTTTACATTTGAAGCTGATAATGTACTTTGGAAAACATTCCGTTCAACTGTAATCATCCCTCTTTCTTGTTATTTTCAGAAAACAGTAGATATAGTTTATCTGCGGACAATTTGTGTACTTGCAGTAAGCTGGATTTGCAGAGGAAATTTAGCTGTTTTAATGTGCAGCTTATTACATTTATTAAACAAATTTCATAGTGTGTTAACCTATGAGCAGCAAGATACCAGGGAGTTTCATTTTCCTTGGGAAACTTCAATAATGTCACCTAATTTCTAACACAGGAAAGCTAGGCCAAACTTTTTGTTATAATTAACAGTGACAAGCCTGGATATTCGTGTTATCTGTATGACTGATGAGACCTTCTAAAAAGTTAACTAAATTTTTTACCTTAATGCATTCTACAGTCTATTTTTAGCTTGTTGGAAAAGAAGCTTTTCTGTATTTCCCACTACTAATTTCATTTGGTGATTCCCTTTTGTGCCATGAGTTAGAGAGAACAAAAATATGTAGTTCGGTTTCCTCTTGCTGTTAATTTTTTGGCACACTGTTATGATATCCCTTCTGATTTGTTTCCTGTGGTAAAACATCCCCATTTTTCAATTTCTCCTCAAAGACATTCTCATTATATTTCTCATTCTTAACACCCTTTCACAAAGATCTTCAAAACCTGCTGTGTGCTCTCTGAATGACAGATTGACTTGCACTTCCAACAATATTACTGATGAGATAACACCACTGATCTATTTAATGATACTACATATTCATATAATTCTCCACATTGTCCTTTCTCCCTACACATACAAATTAATTAGAGACTTTCAATGAACCTTAACAACAATCTAACTAATAATATGGGATGTGCTTATAAACAGCTCTTTATTCAGTGTAAGGATTCTCCATCTCATGGTCCAGCTCACTCTTATTATCTAGCAAGGAGAATGGAAAATGAGGAAGCGATTTTTAAGTCTTATAACAGAATACATATATCTTTACATGGGTTATAAAACAACTCTGTTCAGGTATTTGTAGATGTGAGCAGATATTCTGAGGCCAGAATAATTTGTGGCTAATTTTATAGAAAGTGAATTAATAAGTGAATTTACAGAAAGGAGACAAGAAAACAGGTAAAGGAGGAGACAGATTTTCAAAATTCTGACTTTTCATTTGGACTTAGTGTGGACTTCAATCAGTGCACCGGTGTCAGGATTTATGTAATTCTTATAAATTTAGTTGCTCAACTTCCCTTCCTTCACCCCCTTAACTTATAGCACCTTAATTTTACATTTTTACAGATATTCATAGTAAGGAAGTTTTATGAACACAGTTTGCAGATGAGGAACTATAAGACGGGGGTTAAGTGATGACAGAGTTTTCTATAAATGGTTGCAAGCAACTTACTATGATGTGTGTAAACATACAGAAACCTCATGAAGTTCATTAAATATAATTCTACTTGAAGTAACAATGCTCAGAGCTCAGCTGTGCTTCGCAAGAAATGGCTTTTACACCTAGAATTATAAAATCCAAAAGAAAAAGCTTAAAGTGGCAAGGAAAAAAGAGAAGAATGTTTTTTCAAACAGTACTTTGCCAAGCTCTGCTCATGCTTTACCATGAGATCTTCACATTTTTAGTTGAAGATCTTGGGTAATCATAATCCAGCTGAACTTAAACTGAAACAAAGCTGCCTTGATTGCAAACTATTCTATAAATGAAAAATGTGCAACCAATATATTTTTCAAAGTAAAACACTCAGTAATTTAAACATTATCACTACTAACACTTAAGTGCATTTGAACAACACTTTGGGTAAACTACTTTATCTAAAATTTTGATTGTTTGAAACAAACTTGATTTTCAGAGACTTGTTTTATAAAAACATATATGTAGCTATGGTATTTGCTACATAGGACTTTAATTCCCTAACATCTATCATTCTTCTTCTAACTCAGTTTATCAACTTTTCAAAATATCTAGACAGAAAGAGTTCAACATGTCAAGACTCTGGAAACAGGCATGCCTGCTGAGAAGAACTCATGAGTGCTTCAGGGCCCTGTACGTGTCACTGCACTTTTATGTAACATGGTTAAGTGCACAGAATGTAAGAAAGGTTGTCTGTCAAATTATGCACAGAAGAACTGAATGTCACAAATCAGTAATGTCTAATTGATCCTTTATTCAACCTAAATGAAATGCTTACAAGCCCTGAATGTGAGAATAATTGACAGGACACTTAAATTCAACTAATCTGTTTATGGACAGTAGTATATTGTTCCATTTCTTAATACAAGAAAGCTATCTAGAGGTCATTTTGATGAGACTGTCTATCTTTAAGGACCTTTGAAAGCCCCAGTTTGAGTTTTCTTTAGAAGAAGAGAGAATTAACAGTATCATGGAGTAAAAGTCTGTTTTATAGACTAAGATCCTCCAAAAAAAAAAGGATTATTTATCTTCAAAAATCATTAGAAGAATTGCACAGACTCAGACATTCCCCCAGAAGCATTACTGGAAGACTCCTAAGGTTCCTGGTCTGCTGCTGTCTCCAGGTTCATGCTCATCACTCAATGCATGTAAAGCACCGCATCACACCTTCAACTTCACAGAAAAGTAAATGTTTGTCCTCTTCAGTGCTGGTGCCTCACAATGTAACAGCAATGTGAGAGAATATAATAATTTGTTTACACATATGACTCTGACAGCTTACAGCTTGCTTATAAACACAGGAAAAAACAAGGAAGTTTCCTGTGCTGAAGAGTTTCCAGTCAGTTGGTCCAAATCAACAGTCATGGCACCAATCTGAAGCCATTCAGGGTAGGTTCTCTTGTGCTTAATAACAAGTTCAAAGGGAAAATAAAAACAGTACAAATAAATAGGTGTTTATGAAAATGGAAGAAGTTGCCAGTAGAAATCTCTTACTAGATCCAGAGACCTACTGAACTCTCTTACTAGATCCAGATTCATGAATGACTTCAGAAAGGATGGGAATGTAAAAGGTAACAGTTTTCTGATGATGCCATTTTGAGTAACAAAAATTAGTGATTGCTGAAATCAAGGACTTGACTGAGGAAAGGAATATAGCAAGTGGTATGGAAAAAGTGGAAAGGGAAATACTCTAATTTTTAAAATATGAGCAACAAACCAAATACAATTATGTATCAATGGTTTTAAAGTTAGCAAAGGAGGAACACTGTAACAAAATGTGGAAATCATTGTGTCTAGTTATAGTGGAAACCAGACATTCAAAGGGATTCAGAAAACAAGCAAAATTGTTGGGGAAAAAACATAAGGACCTATTTATTAATCAGACATAATGATTTGCCTCAGAAAGCTGCTAACTTGCAAATTGCTCAAAGATGGGAAGTTGTAACGATGGGAAGTATCATTGCAAACTTGCCTTACATTTATGTTCTCCTCTACACATCTATTCATGGCCACTGTCAGAGATATAACACTGATCAGAGGCATCTTTGACCTCTTGCAATATGATTTGCTTTTCTGAGGGATTCGAGAACAAAGTAAGAAACAGTCTGATGAAAGTAAGAGGACGAAATAGTACTTTTGGTCTGATCTTATGTCAGAAGGTCAGTGAACCTAAATACAGAAAATACAGGTCATAGCCTATAATAAAGGTTGGTGTCATTTAGCTTTCATATACTGAAAGTGATAGGTTACTTAAAGCCATCTTTGTCACTGTTTTGCTTCCCACTCTCAATCTATCTTGTCTACTTAAAATGTGCATTCTGCAGAATAGAGATTGTTCCTTGATGCATGTTGTAAATCCAGAGCTCTAATCACCATGAAAACCTTTATTACAAATGTTTTCTAGAGCAGTGATGTTGTGCTAAATTCATTTGAAGGGCCTTTATTTCCCTTAAAAGAACCAATTTTTTTATTAAAACAAGCTTTGTGCTTCTTCCTTCTTATTACTTAAAATACTTAATATGAAAGCATCCATCTTGTTTCAGATCACACAAAAGATCCTGTCCTGTTTCCAAATGGGTCAGGAGCAGATGCTAGGGAAATTAATTTTAAGAAACAGTTCATATTTGGCATTATATTTTCTCTGGCTTCAGAGCTCTTGAGTGCAATGTTGCATCCAAACTGCTTCATTTACCAGCTTTGATGGACTTGTAATAAATTTGCCTTGGCTTCTACAAGAAGTTCCAAACTTCACATAAATATGAAGAAGAGCTTTTTCTTTTTTTTTTTTTTAAACTTGCTGAGTGAAATTATCATTGGGTGTTTCGTGTCGTATAAAAAAAAAAAAAGAAAGAAACATAAGCAGACATTGCTCTTTGAGCTTCTGTATACGGCCCAGAGACCTCTCCAGGAAAGGTGTATTGTAATTTGTTCTATCAAGGTCGGATCTGTGCCCGACAGATGTGTTTGCTTTTAAATATTTGTAGACCTGGTAGAGTGAATACTGCAGATGGAACATTTATTTTCCTAATCAAAGCAATTTTTTTTTTCAAAGTCCATTTAGTACTTGTCTGTCAGTAAGCAAAATGGCCCAAGAGAAGCATGGAGAAGCAATGTGGTTTGAGTTTGGTTTGTTTTTTTTTTATATGGATTGTACCTCCTTGCACGCTATAGCTGTAATGTACAGGAATGATGACAGACAATTCTGTTGCACAGACAGAATTTTCACCAAGACTCATATTCTTATATTGCTTCCAGCTCATCTGAATTTGCACAACTATGCTGTGTACTATTTTAATTTGTATTACAGCAGGATAACTCTACTGACAAGAATGAAGTTACTTCTAATTTCTAGTAGTGTGAATGAGACTACAATTGGACTTTTTTCACTTTAAATATGTTCTGCATTGGTGGATATTAATGATGAAGATGGCATATCTAAACAACTACTGCTCTTTCTTGTCTGATCACCGCTAGAAACAGAACAAATTATCTTAGCTCTGCTTCATTTTAATGGTGCTAGTGAGCTAATAAATCAATAAAGTACAGTTCTATTATTGCTATATTTGGGTGACAATACCTTAGCAAGCTCTTGGATTGTTTAAAACAGGATCCTGGTTTCTACACAAAAGAGAAAAATACCTGAGTTTGGCTAAACAAGGTTAATTGTTGGATGCTTCTTTTATCACCAGGGCTCCAAAAATTCAGCAGCAGGTTTGAATAAAATCCATCATGTTAAAACTAGGTTTGCCTCTTGAACCTACAGTTCATCAATAAATTAATGATAAGGCAAGAGGAGGCCTAAGGGAAATGTGGTGCTGCAAATGTGTTGTATGATGGAGCATCATTATGTTCATTTATAAGGTTTGCTGATTAATTCCTTCTTTTCACAGACAATACTAGTTTTTGTTTTTGAGACCTTTACACCTGGTAGCTACCACCCTTATTACCCCACTGAATTTTGTGACTGTAGAGATTTCCAGACATGGTTTTTTCTATCACTCCTTTTCTCTTGGTCTTAGTTTCTCTTTACTTGTTCATTTACAGTCGTCCCTTCTTCACTGTTAGTTGATGATAGCCCATCTGCTTCTCGGAAACTACTTAGCACTGCTGCCAAGGAAGCAGCACTTCCACCATCAAATACCGTTAGAGGAGGAAAGATACCAGAGGAACTTCCCAGACCAGATCTGAAACATGACTGACCAGGATTGTCCAAGGAAATAAACAGTAAATCTGATGGGTTTCTTTTGAACTGTCATGTGGCATATTCCTTAAGAGAGAGAAAGGGGCAGAGAAAAGCTGTTAAATGAGAACAGTGAAAGGAAGATAGGAAGGACATATTCACACAATCCATCTCTACTGCCAGTATAGCACTCTATTTCTCATCAGCAGCCATGTTTATGTGGTTTGCTTCCCAAGAATGAAAGCACCCGTTAAAATGTTCCTCAAAGGCTGAACAGAAACCCTCCATCTCAGCTGTCTCTTAACCCAACCTTGCAAAAACTTTAAAATTCATTCTACTTTGATAAAAGACACCTAATTTATTGTGATATTAGACTAGTATGGAACTAATCCTCTGAATCACAAAGATTTTAAAATGAAAGGGCTAGTCTCTAAGACACAAAAAAATGCATCCTATTTGTATGATTAATAAAAATGCAAGTCTGCAATAGATTTATTAATATGAAGGAGGAAAATGTGCTTGATAAAGCAATAAACTTGGATCCTGAAGTAGTGCTGGTTTGTTCTCTATGAATGTCAGTTCCTGTGAGCTATCAGATGCAATAAAGCATAAAATTGTGTTTGATTTATATTTGCATGGTCTAATATCATACAATAAGTGGCATTGAAAGCCACAAGGCATATCTTCTAGGGCTGGTAATTTCATTTCAGTATTTTTGGATTAGTGGTGAAAGTTATGGATTGGAAGAGATATCAATGTATGTGAACCTTTTAGCTAATTAAAGTACCAGACAGTATGCTCCTGAGATAAGGAATTTAATAGATATAACCTTGAATTTATGTTTCTTTTAAGTGCTGATAGCTGGTATATTGGGGTTTTTTGTAGAATACTGTAAACGCACTTTAAGAAGGTCTTGAACTGAAAGAAAACAGCTAACAACATAAGAATTACATACTTTTGAGAATTTGCTGTTCACTTGCTTACTAAAGGAACAGATTTAAACTGTTGCACGAGTCTTGATGCAAATAGTATAATTAAAAGAAAAGATAAATCAGCACTAAATCAGGTTAATCTATTTTTCTAACACACTTGCACAAATTAGAAAGCCAGAGGGGACTACTGTAATCATTTAGTCTGACCTCTTGCATACTAGAGGTCATGTGACTTTTCTGAATTAATTCCCATTTCAGCTAGCACTTATCTTTTAGAAAAGTATTCAAACTTGATTTTAAAATGTACAATTAAAATTACTCAATTTGAAAAGGATTTCCTCAGTAGTGGAGTTTTGTCCATGGTATTTTCACTTAGTCAAGTTTCACTCATATTTTTATATACCTTAATCTACTTTCACAGGTATACTTACTTATACCATCAAGGATCACATGCAGCTTTCCTGCTACAGATTTGTGATGAGAGTGTGTGTTTAGCTGATTACCCTGATCTTTGAATCACCTGCCAGCTTCTTCAAGGTCATTGAACAATGAGTGTAACAAACAGAACCAAGAACTGACAGCAGTTCAGTGATGATTCTTTGTCTACCATTTCGTTCTGAGATCTGGTAGTTAGCCCATTTTTAATCTTTACAATGTGTGCCACATTGATATTTTACTATCCCATCTTCCTAATCAATGTGCTTTATCAATCAAAACCAATGTCCTATAGTCTCCAGCAAGACCAAATGTATGCAATTTACCAATATGCATAATCAATTATTTGTCTTTATCAAGCAAACTTGTAATCTTGTTTAAAAAATAATGAGCCCTAAGATGTATTTTTCATAAACCCATGTTGTTTCTTAATATTTATACCTTTTTAATTAAATGTCTTACTATTGGTGAAGGAGGACTTTATGTCAAAAAAGGCATTACCTGTTCCAGGCTTTATGGCAACTTGGAAGCAAACACTGGAATTATGGACCAACATTTTAACATATGAATGGAGCAAGACTGTGGTTGTCTGCTACTGATCACCAAATGATCGTGCTCTAAGTCTTTTCACCGCTAGCGAAGACCATGGCAAGCTCCTCAAATACATCTCTTTTTGTGTACTAAGTAGACCTGCATTACCACATTCTCAGGAGAGTTTAAACCACTCTTCAAAATTCATACTTCAACTAATATGATCTTAGACATTTTCATTAGTTGAAGATTATCTAATTTTTATTTATGATGCTTTCAAAGTCTACCTTTCTAATTTATGTAAGATAGATGCTAATCGTACCTGTATATCTGAATATATCTCACTCTTTAATATATTTAGGCTTAAAAAGTCCACTCAACTTCCCCATGGAAAAGGAAAGAGATGGGGGTTTTGTTTGTTTTAGAGGGAACTAAAGCAAAAAGATCAAATCTATAGATATAGGTGCAGGTATACCAGGTGTGGGTGTGCTTTATTGGACTGTAAAGGCAGTAGAGAAGGCTGCACACTGATAAAGAAAAATTCAGGAACCTAAAGTGCTGTCTAGAGCTACACAGTGTTAATGAGTATCTGCCTCTCTACCATGCTTATGTGACAGAGGTAGAGTCCCACCATAAGAGTTCCTTCAGTCCTATGGAGATGCAGACCCTGCAATGAAATGCTTGACCAAGCAAGGTGTGCCATTTCACAATGAAAGTGGTGCTTATATCAAACTCATTAAATTAGTCAGCTGTGAAGTGAACAGATTACCTGAATAGTGGAGTTTTTTTCAATTGGGGAGAGTTAAATCCAGACCTACCCTTTCACTTTTGGGAACTGTACACTAGGCAAGGAATGAAAACAATTCAAGAAGCAATGACTAGAAGTCAGGAATTCTATCACACAACCTCAGCACAGGGAGTCTGCATGCTGGAGTCAAGTCTTCAGTGAGCTCTCAGTGAGCTTCAAAACCGGTGAAACCCTACGCCTGTCTGATCAGTGCTCTTAAGGAGTTTCCCATCGGGGTTAATTCCTTTGTTTTAACCCCATGCTCAGCCCAGCTTTCAAAAGGGTACAGTCAGCCTCATTAGCCACTCGTTTTTAACGGCTCCTTTCATCCCGTGCTGCCTTCCACAGCAGCTTTCCACTGCCCTCAATCTACAAATATCTCAAATGTATACGGTATTGAATGTGGAAAGGGCAACAGAGGGTGGGAAACCGAGGGGAACCAGAGTCGGAAGAGGGGTGGACGAGCCGGGAGCAGGGTCGGGGGTAGAGATGAGGGGCTNCGGGGGGAGAGGTTGCATATGCATGATTTGAGGAACGAAGATCGGCGTCGTCCGAAACGGACGTGACTTTTCCAGCGGAGGCAGGTGCAGTCCGGCACCCGAGGCATGCAGCCCATCCTGACCAGCCTTTTTTCCGGACGGGCAGCGAGCGCAGAATCCGCGGACGCAGAGAAGGCTGGTCAGGGCGGGTTGGGGACCGACGCGGATCCCCAGCCTGGCCCCGCATTGGCTCCCGTAAGTTCCCGCGTCATTTTTCTCCCCACACCCCGCTTTTCGCACTGGCAACCACAAGCCTCGATGGAAGGGCGGGAGAAAGCTCGGATGCTCTGAGAGGGTCTGGGCTGTTGGTTTGGTTTTTTTTCCAGTCCTCGGACTAACCACCAGGGATGTCCGGGATTCAACCCGAGGATGGTTCCCCTCCGTGCAGGAACTGGACGACCGGGTCGGAGCTAAACGAAACGCGGGAGGCTCCTTTAACCTCTTCCTCCGACTACGACGATGAGGAGTTCCTACGATACCTCTGGAAAGAGTATTTGCATCCCAAGGAGTACGAATGGGCGCTGATCGCCGGCTACATCGTCGTCTTCATCGTGGCGCTCGTCGGGAACGTCCTGGGTGAGTCGCGCTCCCCCAAACTTCCCGTTCCCCCTTGCCGCCGGGGGGTTGCACGGTGGCTGGAGGCCGGGGATGGGTTTCGCTTGCCCCGCTGGAAACGAGGGTGTCCCCAGCCGCGGGGGAAAGTTAAGGCTGAGCGGAAGGGGACGTCGCTGCAGGACACCACAAAAACCGCTTCCCCCTGCGCCTCCGAGGAGCTGCGGCGGCAGCCGCTCGCTGCTGGGGCTGGTCAGGCGGAGACGGGAGGAAGCCGGTGAGGGGGAGCCGGGGGCTGCCGGCGGGCTCCCGTCCCTGTCCGCCGGGCCGAGGTGCTGAACCCCCCCAACCCCGCCCTGCCCTTCCCGCCCCGGCCGCCGGCTCCGCCTCTCAGCCCGCCCGGGAGGCTGCTGAGGCCGCCCCGCTCGGCGGAGCTGGGGGTGACGGACGCGGGGTGTTTTCTGAAGGACGGAGGCGGGGGGCGCGGGACGGCGCCCGCATCGCGAGGGGAACTGGCCATTGCTCCCCTCAGCCACCGGCGCGCGGAAGATGGGAAGCGAGCAGCTCAAGCCCCGGCGGCGAAACGGCCCCGCTCGCGAGCCGTGCGGAGCGGGTGATGGGCGGGGGGGCGGCGCCCTCCCGGGCTCCCATTGAGGAAGCGAAGCCCGGCGGGGCGGGGCCGCGGAGCCACCGCCTCCTCCCCGCTCCTATTCATCCGTGAAGGGGGCGGTGGGAGCGGGCTGCGAGTCCGCCGCCTTCGGGGGGAGCGTGGTGGAGAGCTGAGGACAGGGGAGGGAGGGCACGGGTGGGCTGCGGAGGCGGGAAGCGGCAGCACTTACGGGAACGGGCGGGGGCGGCGTGGGAGAGCGGTGAGCGGCCATTCGCCGTCGGGAGCCCGCCCGCCCTTTACTCTCTCTCCCCTCCCGAGCGGAGCTCCTCTAGGCTGCCGCTCCCCCGAGCCGGCTACTGCAGCCAACAGAGCGGCTGCGGGCTGGCTGGCCCCACCCCGGGTGTCGCCGGGCTGTCGGAAGAAGCGGTTGTGCCGGCGCCGTTGTGGGTGTGGGGGGGAACAGGCGCGGGTACGCCCATGCCTAGGGATCAGGCCCCGGTGTGCCCATGCCCAGGGGACAGGCCCGGGTGTGCCCGTGCCCACGGACGGGGCGGCCGTGTCCTCACCGACCGCCGCTCCTTCCCGCAGCCGTGCCCCGGCGGTGTGCCGGTAGCCGGGGAGCGGAGACGTTGCTGTTCGTCAGTTCTGCGTTTGTGAATGAGCGTGAAGGCGGCGTGAGGCGGGGGGGCGGCCGCGGTGGGGTGCTCGCTGTGCTGGAGTCACGGCCATTTGCATTTCTATTTACATGGGTGACATTTTCATGAACGGGCTGCGCCACACGGCTCTTCCATTCATGTTTTTCAGAAGGATTTGTGCATGTCAGGGCTGCCATCTGCAAGCTCTCTAGGCTTCCCGAGGCAAGATGCAAATAAGACTGCAGCCACAGGCAAAATTTTGCAAGGCTTTTTTTTATTTTAATGGACCGATGATGCTTTTTAGTTTTTTTTTCTCTATTCCTGGAATGGTACTCTAGGTTGCCTGTAAACGAGTATGAATGTTGGTGAACGAAACCAGTGAGTTTTCAGCCAAAGATGTTATATTAAAGCTTATTGAGAAGCCTGAGCATGTTTGCTCTGTCCGTTGCTCGGCAGTTAGCTTGACAGGCAGTGGTAAAGATAATAACCCTTGCAAAGAGGCTGTACTTCAGGAAAAATGTCCTTCGTTCCAATCTTGAGCACAGAAGGTTTTAAAAGAACTACTTGTGCTTGCCTATTTGCCTTCACGTGTTCTGTAACCAGGTTGTCTTCTCGCTTTTCAAGGTCAAATCTTCAGCTATAGGAGCTCTCATCCTGTTTACACTTTTCCCCCCTGAAGCCAAGAGAAGAGCTTTCTGTCTGTGTGCTTGCAAATAGAGACGATATCGGTGCTGATGTGGAGCAGTTCCTCCCTGACATTTGTGTACCTTATCTTTTTGCTTGGGATGGATACTGGCACTTGGCTGTCTGCCCACCTTTTACTGGAGCTGTTTGCTCTTTAAACTGCCTTTGTGCATTACACAGATCTCACCCACCCCAACTGCTTCTTCTGTTTATGGGCAAGTTGTTTGTCGATCTGCCAGGTGCTTGTTAGCTGAACACCATCTCATCTTTATGCAAGAAAGCTCACACTGCACTGATTGCAGGCTCACGTGATTTTGAGGAGAGAAATGGATGTGGTATAATGCTCTTTCCAAAGGCATTTTTGTGAAACTTTGACTACCACTGAAAATCTCATATAGAACAGTGCACGTGTTGAAGTCTCCAAGAAGCTAATTTCTCCTGCTTGAAAAATCCATATTCAAGGTTAATCTGGGATTTAGCCATGGACGTTCTTGAGGCAGAGCAGCAGTGATTCTAAAAGGAGTTCTAGTGCTTTCTGGTATCATCCTTAATGTCGCAGTGTGTTCCTCTGTTTGTTTGACCAGTGCAGTTGGGCTGATGTGGCATGTCAAGTCAGTGCTTTGATTCTCTTTGTCCATGTCCTACTCAAATAGCACTTAAGTAATCAGGAAAGACCCCTCCTCTATGTGGTAGTGAAAAATTACGTTTCTGCCTCCTGATCTGTGCATTCATAAGGGATTAAGAGATTGATTGTGTCCCAGCAATAACATCTGTGCAAGTGGAAGGCACAGCACATCCCTCAGATACTAGTAATAAACTAGCTTGAAGCATTCTGACAGTTAATTAAGAACCAAGGGTAGAATCAGCAGCTTGAACTTTGATTGACATCTACTGGGCTCTTGAGTGAGCTGCGCTGCAGGAATTCTACTTATAGTAGCATATAACAAGGTCTGCATTGCTATTTAGCTTTCAGTTTAATTAGGAGAGTTGACACACACACAGTCTGAGCTGCTGCACAAACCAGCTAAAATGAATACCGTTAGCAAGTCTCTACATTTGAATGCAAGTTTCATTATTGCATCGGAATGCTTCATGTTGATAATCCTCATGTGTGCCCACACTGGCTGTTCAACAGAGATTTCAGTGCAAGCCATGGAGGAGAAACAGGTTTTAAGAGGTTTTTAGGACATATTTACATGAACGTTCAGAGAATCTGAATTGTGGATGATAGTATCAGTATGCTTTTTCCTGTTTTCTTCTTCACTTGGTCACTATTTATCACTAGAAGCAGAATAGGTATTGAGGGTAAGGACTTTCTGTTTTGCAAATAAGACCAGAAGATTTCTTTACCACTGCACAGCAATGAATCTCTTGCAACTTCTTTGCACAGGTAGTGCAAAATATGGGTCTTCTTAGTGGAAAATGTATGTTGACTCTGAATACCTGCTGCTTCTTTATTTGAAAACATTGAATTAGAAACTTTTCTTAAAAACAAAAAACTAGATAATTAAAGAAGAATATGTTTTTAGGATGTATGGAGGTCTCTTATTACTGACACCATCATTCCAAATTAACCAGTTGCAGCAGTTAATAACTAGAATAAGACCACAAGGAATTAATAAGTAATGTACAACTCCATACATTTCTTTAACCTCAGTTATATAGGTAGAGAATGGGAATGTTTCTCATTTAAGTTATTCATTTGCTGTAGGTCAGAACTTTTCTAATGAAATGGTTTCCCTCAGGGAACATGCAGTTCATCACAATCAAAATGCACTGCAGAGATCACTTGCTTTGATCAAAGACTGAAGGCAGAAGAAGCAGCCTTCTGGTGTCCCACCAGCTGGGCTGCTGGGACTCTTGGCAGTCCTCCCCAGAGCTGGCAGGAGCTGAAATCTTGAGCGCACACAATCTGCCAGCACCCAGCTTGAAAGTTCTCAGCGCTACTGGCTTCCAAGGCTGAGACCACAGAGGACATGCAGTGAGAGATTTCAGAAACTTTCTTTACTCACACAACTTGGTGATACTTGTTTTTCTTTCCAACTCAGAACAAGCAAAATTTAATTGACATAGAATTACTCTTCTCTGGATAGCTCTATTATTTATTATCTATTTTACAGCAACTGTTGGTTGTGCTGAGATCTGTACAGAACTCGACTGTGGTCCTTTCCTCAAAAAGTTCTGACTCATGGAGCTCAACAGCATTCATTTGATTTTTCACTTATTGTAGTTTGATTTTGTTAGGGCTGGAGAAGAAAAGGTTTGTGTATAGCTATAGTACTAGAGTTCTAGTCAACACCTACCAATAGGCAATGGTCTCAAATGCTGCCCTGTTACCATTTTAAAGGGATTTGGTGAATACTGAGGTCTATGTATCTATGTACCAATACATGCATGTGTTGGTAGAATTGGATGAGCCAAGTATTCTCTTAGATGGTGCCATGATCTTCATGAATCCTATTTGATTACCATAGATGAAGCATATTTTATTTAATCACGTTTTAAATTATTACATTTAATTTTTGTCCAGATTACTTGGGAAATCTAGCACTGAAAGGACTCTACTTTTGTAATATCAAGATGAGAGCCACCTTTATCTGTTGGATGAATAATAACTAGAGAGGTTTTATCATTTTTAAGAAGATACCACGTGGGAGATGATACAATACTTATACGTTTCATCTACATAAGATACAGAAAGTATGAGCTCAATTATGTTTGAGAGTTCAAGCATCAGCTGAAGTACCTTGGTGTTTGCATAACGTGGGGATTACTGGCAAGAAAGTGTCATACATATCCTTGTGAGATACACACAGCGAAGCATTAAAAGATTAAGATGATTTGAAGTTATAACCTTTTCTTTCTAGATTCTTACATCCAGATGTGTACCTAGCTCCACTCTATATGCTTTCTGGCCAGAGAGTCTGGAAGGTGGACAGCTCTACTTTCCTGTACTATTCGTTGTCAAAAAGCAATTCTGCCTAGTGTGAATAGTGCAGTCCTATAGAACTTGGCTCTGAAAAAGGGTAGTGCCCAAAACTGGAGGAAGGTGAGCTGCAAGAGATGTTTGATGTCTTGAATGTTAATGCAAATTTGGTTGACTTTGAGTTCATCTGAAAGAAAGGACAGTTGCATCTGCCTGGAGGCTACCCTTCCAGGTAGATAAATAAGAATGTGCTTGGACAGTATTTCTTTCAGTCAAATAACAAGCAGTTTGGCTACTTGTATTCTAACATCAATCCAAAGGACAATAGTTCTTCTGTAAACTCACTCAGTGATAGAGGAGGAGGACCCGAATCTGAACAAGTGGAAAAGTGGTTGGTCTCAGGCGTCAAATCCCATTCAAAGGTATTGAAAGAGAAACAAAAGCTACATTCCTTTCTGTATGGAGTCTTATATTCTGTTTGATTCATACTACTTTTCATGGTGTTCTTGTTCTTACTCATGAGGCTACATGTACATTTTGGAAACTAAAGATTTAGGACTCTTCTGCCATCCAGTTTTCTTCCTTTCTTCTGTCTATAGCACTACTGATAAAATATCTCTTATCTGATGTATCATAAACTTTGACCTAAAGGCTGGCTATTCAGCAGCTCCTACAGAAAAGCTGTCACCTTTTAGTCAGAATTCCTCTGCAAATGCCAGAACGTCCCAGGGTGGGGGTGAGTGACAAGTGATTTGACAGATTACCTAGGAAGCAAATAGCAAACTTTACTGTTGCTGCTTTTGGTTTTGTTTCATTTTACTTTCAAGACATACTCCTGATAAACATGTAGAACTCTTAAATAACTGATCCCATTTAATGTTACACATTCCCAAAGTTGTTGGAGTGATAGTTCCACACATCAGCTCTGCTGTTTAGACCCAAAAACAGGTGCAACTTTGATGGTGGCAGGATATGCTGCCTAGTATTGATTTTATATTATGAGTGATGTTTGACAATAATCACCTATATGCAGAAGAAGGAAAGTAACTCAACAGCTATCCATCACCTGCACAACTCCAAAACCACTAAAACCAGTAAAACTCTGTCTGGCAGGAGCTGAAAAAGAGGCTATCACATCTTTCCCTTGGGTCAGTGAAGTACTCTTCAGATAGGAGTGTTTTGGGGGCATTACCAAATAAGCATTGTTTATCTTCTGTGTTGCATGTCAAGTGAAAGCTGCTTTTTTTTTTTTTTTTTTTATGTTAGCAGATGACTGACTTTCTGTACGTCTCCAA
>VYZX01028995.1:0-11065 GCA_013401335.1 Brachypteracias leptosomus | reverse complement strand
TTTTTTTTTTTTTTTTTTGATGTTAGCAGCTGACTGACTTGCTGTACGTCTCACAAGTGGAATTTGTCAGGGGAGAGCTAGATGAACTGACTGTGCCCCAGGGGAAGAAGAGCAAGGAACTGAGGGCAGCAGCAAGATTGACAGGACAGTGTACTCATCAACACAGTCTCACAGTGCCTGAAAGCATGGTAGGTCTGGTGATGTTTACCAGGGTTCATTGACCTCCCAGCAATCGCCAGACAAATCCCTAGTGATGAAGTAGATCTGAGGTTAAGTCAGAAAGTCAAGTCAGCGAGTGAGGATTACAGTCAAAATCAGCAAGGCACATGAATGCTTTTGACATGGTCTTTGCCTGAGCTAAGTGTGAGAGGCCGAGCTTAAATGCAGCTCCCAGGCAAAGAGGTGACGCCCCAAAGAGGTGTCTCATATCTTTCTCTGAAAGCTCTGTTTCCAGCAGCCTGATCCTAGCTTATGTGCTGCTCTGTACCAGAGCTGTCCTCCAGCACAGGCAACTCACTTCTGGGCAGGGGGCAGAGCTTGCAGACCTTGGGGATACACTCCGCCCTTGCAGAACTGTGCTCTGTTT
This sequence comes from Brachypteracias leptosomus, assembly GCA_013401335.1. Lineage (NCBI taxonomy): Eukaryota > Metazoa > Chordata > Aves > Coraciiformes > Brachypteraciidae > Brachypteracias > Brachypteracias leptosomus. Next base: position 10,479 of record VYZX01028995.1, on the reverse strand, counting down.
CCTGGTTCTCAACACAGTAAAACTGCAAGGATTTTAGACCAGCTTGAGGAATATTATATTGGTAACGTGGATTCATGATACAGATTCATAAGTTGTATACTATGCAAGATACTTGCTGTAGCATTTCACTAGTGCGGTGAGTTGTATTTTGTTTGTGTAGTCGAAAGACAAAACATTCTTGCATCTGTGTTAGCAACAGGCATGGACATGGAAGGGGTTTTCCTAGGGGCAGCTCTATTTCATTCTGACTGACAGATGTATTTTGAAGTGTATGGTTTCCAAGTTGCACAGCATTTCAACTGTGGAACATACCTTGATTTTAATGAGTCATCCAGGTTTACAGTGAATCATAGTGAAGTGTGGATTTTTTTTTATTTTAGTGTCATGTGCAGTATGACAGCTCTATTTATGGTCATTCCATCTCTAACATGAAGTGTGTGTAAAGATTTTGTAGGCTTTTTATTGTTACTATGGATAGAAAACTGATTCACTAAGTATATTAAATGTGATTATGAAATAAGTGGCCATTCATTGTAGCCAGCTCTGCAGAGATGAACAAGTTTGCCAATTAAAACTTGAAATGATTTGTCTGTGTGGTGGGACAACTTGAAACCAACTTGTCTGTGTTAATCAGTATAGTTAGCTCAGGAAAACTGTATGATCATATCTTTCACTTCCTCCAGAGCTGACCAAACCTGGCAGTTTGGGCAGTCTGTTTTTATAGCATAGCCGATCTTCTGGTAATAACTCCCATTTCCATTAGGTTGTTAATTGCCAAAGATTAGGTAATGTGACTGGGTTAGGAAATGAATCCTGTGCCAATGAGATGGTTGTGCTATTACTGCCGATTGTAATCTGTAGATATAAGCTTCCAGCAAGCAGAATTTAGTTCTTGTATTCTTCTCTAGCACCATAATAATAAGGCAGTACAAAAAATATAAAAATGGGTTGGAGAACATGAGTAACCTCCAACCATCAACTCATAAGTCCCTTTAAAAGCTTGAGTACAATAGAGCACTTAGTAGCTAGAAAACATCTCAGGAAATATATTGCTACAAGCAAACTAGTTGCTGCATATCTGTTTTATTTATGTAGATCCTCACTGTCTTTTGTGGGAGACAGTAGATTTCAGTGAAGCTGATATCCAACAAAATACTTTAAGCAATGTTATGCATCTATATTTTTTACAGTTTCAGTATTTTTCCTAAAATTTTACTAGAAAAAAAGTGATGGAACCTATACATGTATACTTGTTCATGATTGATACATAGGGAACATGACCTAACCAACTAGTCCTTTTGTCATGGCTCCATGATTTTATTCAAATTTGTTGACACATCTAGTGCGTCCTGTTGATGAGGAGCTATCACCTCCCTGGCAGGCTGTGTACTTCTCTTGTGTGTATGGTCCAGAATACTGTTAGCTGCCACATCACATACTCAAGGACAGTTATCTGCTGAGCATTATTACCAGCTGTAGGAATTTTTTCAATATTTTCTTTATAATAAATATTTTATAAAAGGTGTCTTTTCTATGTTTAATTTTTTCTATTACNTTTATATGCTGAGTGTGACATCATGGAATGGAATATCCTTTTGATCAGTTGCGGTCAGCTGTCCCAGATGTGGCCTCTCCCAACCTCTTGTGCACTCCCAGCCTACTTGCTGGTGAGGTGGTGTGAGAAGCAGAAAAGGCCCTGACTCTGTGTAGGCACTGCTCAGCAGTAACTAAAACATCCCTGAATTATCAACACTGTTTTCAGCACAAACCCAAAACATAGTCCAATAGTAGCTACTGTGAAGAAAATGAACTCTGTCCCAGCCAAAACCAGCACAACCTGGTCTTATGTTGGACTCCCCTTTTCAGATAAGATTAGTTATTTTAAAAATGAAGTAATGTGTGAGTTTAGAGCTTAATAGTGGGTGAGAGATGGACAGCCTAGGAAGCAGATACCTTCCTATTCACAGAAGAGATCACTTTTGTTTTACATCTTTTGTTCTCACTGCCTGTTTCAAAACCCCCTAATTAAATACATTCAGCAATTTGGTTAAAGTGCTTCTCACCCCTTAATCAAGATCATCAATAAAGTTATTGAAAGACTCATAGAAAGCCTTCCTAAAACAAATCAATTAAACTTAGTCTTAGGCACCTGTTTTTTACACTCTTGAGTTAAAGCAGAATAATTCTCAATCAGGAATAAATCATAATGAAAGTAGTTTCAATGATAACATTTTTCCTTCCAACAGCATGCGTTGATGATGTGTTTCCAGAGGGGCTCTAGTTCTCCAGAATCCCAGTTGGCAGCCTGTCTACTCAACCTTTCTTTTGACATGATTGTGGTGCTTGACACCACACCACCCAGACCTTGATTCACATTCGGTAATGGCATCACCAAAAAAACCAAAGGGGAGAATGCCATATAGAGAACCAGTTCATTTGCAGGTGGAAACAGGTTTGGGGTTTATTTGTGGGGGTAGGTGGTAGAGAAGAAATAATTTGCAACTCAAATATTTTTAACACTTTTTATCACTGTTAGATTGTAAAGTACTGTGAAGGAGTAAAGCTCTTTAGAAGCTCACTGCCTCATGCATTTGGAGGTGTTGATGACCAGTGCTTTTAGTCATAGCAATACTTCCAAATATCTGCTGGATGGCCATATTACACAATATTTTAGTCAAATGATTGTGAGACTGAATTACCAAAGCAAATTAAAATCATTGCAGTTTAGTATAATGGGAAAGAAAGCAATAACTCTTTGTTTGCATGCATCTGGAATTTATTATTCACCAACAATGGGATAAAAGGTATTGTCATTCATTTACATAAGGAAATGTCAGGTATTGCTGGTTATGGAAATGATGTTTCTATTTTGGGCATGAAGTCACACTGGAAGATGACCCATTGAATAAGAGGTTAACAAGACTTCTGGAGTGTTAGGGAAATTATTTAGGGTTGACATGTAAAAAACAAATTGACAGCTGAACCAGCAGTCCACCAGCAGAAGGACTGCAGCACAACATTTAATCTGCTCAAGACAGCATGAATCTTCCAAGAGGCAAGCAGCTGTGTTTTGTACCAACTGGAGCCTTTGTATTGTTTTCATATTCAGCTTGAGATACAATGAGCTATGATAACTGAATAGCTGGCATTACAGCTTCTAATTAAAATGCCCCAGGACACTTAAGCCAGCAGGGAATAAATTTCTATGTGAAAAATACCAATCTCACCCTACCATTGTATTTGAGAGGGGTTTTTTCTTCAGGATTATAACAAGATGTATGAAGCTTTCTTGATGGACTTCTAATATCATCTGTCTTAAATTTTTAACTTTGTTTTGCATTTTTAATGTTTAGTCCTTCCTGGAACTTGCCTGTGAGGCTTTTTGCGGGGCAAGAGTTCGTGCGTGTTTGGAAGATGGGTTCTGAAATAAGTCTCATTATCGAAGGGCTGTCCTCCCTTCAGGAAAGCCTCCACAGGTTTCTCCGAACAATAAGCCTGACAATTCAAGGTAGTTGCCAAGCCTCCACTGACACTGTGTGGCGGAGGTGGGAATAGCAATCGTTTTGCTTAAAGCTCTTGATTCTGGCAGAAGAAAATTAAAGCAGCGGTGGGACGAGGGAGTTACGAGAGTCGGATTACTTAATAACCATTAGAAAAATAGCTGCTCTTTCTGAAAGCTGGCCTGCATGTTTTCATGTGCAACAAATTTATTAACTGTAATTTTTAGAGGTTTTATAAAATAGAAAATAATAAAATACAGTGGGCAGGTCATTAGGTTCCAGTAGAGTTCTAGCAGTCAGGAAAATCACGCACAGTCAGAACACGTTTATCAATTTCCTTTCTCTCACATTTCTCTCACACTTCTTTTTTTTTAATTTTATTTTACATTCTGATACTCTCTTCTTCAATGCCTGTTTTAATACCATTTTCCCCCCACTTTCTTCCTCACTCCTATTTATAGCTGGAAACATCAAAGGTTGCATAAAAAAATTGCATATTATATTAAATCAAGGTTTTATTCAGAGCTTTCTTTTACCATTTCATAGATTTTCAGCAGAGGTTTGAAGAGCTTAATTTGGGCCACTGCATCATGTCCTAACTAACCTAACCAGGCATCCTGTTAACTCTGTGGTGGTTCCAAAGTTTTTTCGGAAGGCTGGTGCTGGCCTCATCTCCGTTTGTTTTTTTTTTTGGTAACACATTCCCAGATGAGAATCTTTGTTACTTTTCTCATCCTTGCTTTTCTTCTCCAAGCTATGGAGAAAGCCACAGCTCTCTGCTATCTTGCACTGGGTAGACAGAGGCATTTCCCGCTCCAGGGAGCATATTTCTTTAGGGTTTATGCAGGAGCACAGTGCCTCCACTTCTCTGTAGGATCACCTGAAATGAAAATGCATACTTAAAGGAGTAAGAGTGAAGAGTATACAAAATTCTTCTGTTCTGATACTGAACTACTTACAATATATTCAGCAGCATATTCAAACTGTTTTGAACACCTATGAAATAATAGTTTTTGAACACAGACTAGAGCATCTTTCTCAATGATCTGCTACATCACTGGTATATCAGTGAAGCTGTTGTCCAAGGCTACTGAAGAACTTTGTACTCTAGTAGACTCAAAAAGACACCGAGTCTGGAAGAAATATATTGAACTATCTTTCTGTCATTTGTACCATTTTTCCCTGTCAAATAACTCATAGCATATCTTCACAGCTCAGTTTATTTAGAAGACATGACCCTTGCTTGTGCAGGTTGAAAACAATACTGCAGCCAGCAGAGGGCAACGAGGGGAGGGGAAAAGATTACTTGTTTTTAAAATACTTTCTCTTCAAAGGCTTTTTCACACAAACTCACTTTTTGCATACATTCATGGAATAAGTTTCTGGGATATTTAATTATTATGGTAAGATGTAAACATGCTAATTAAAATGCTCTTGTGCTATATGCTGTACAAAGAATGAGAAATGATCTGTGATGCAAAGAACAAATGAGGTCAAAAGGGGAAACGCAAGCATAAACAGAGAAATCCAAAAGTAACAAATTATCTTGCATTTCTATGCTTGCAAATTATTATTTTTTTCCACCTTTCAAATGCTTCTTGCCCCCTTAGGTTAGAATTCAAATGAATTCAGAGCTACTTTCTGTACTTTGTCTTTCTTGCATATTGCTACTCCTTGAGTAGCAAGGGGAATAGTGTTTTATATTTCTCTGAGGAATAGCAGGTACTAGAGTTCATCTAAATTCTGTCCATGTTAAGCCAGTGTGATCTGGAAGCTTAGTACAGAGCTGGGAATTAGGAGTCCAGGTTTCTTATTCTGTGTCTGATTTACTGCATGGCCTTTAGCAAATTCTGCTCTGTACTTCACTTTCCTTGCATCAAAGATTAAAATTATAATATTTTCTTAGCTCTCTGGGGTATCATGAGGTTTCATTTGCTCATACTGATAGAAAGCTTTGAACACAACATGCAAAATGCTATGAATTGATCTCTGATAGTTTGCTACAAGTGAGATGGGCCTCACATTTGTTAGCTTAATGGAGCTGTTTCACCAGAAATAATGTTTATGTTCAGGTGCCTTTCCAACAGGTCAGCATAGGAATGAGAATAGGCCTTGTTTAAGGTGCTTAAATCTTGCACCTTTAGGCATTGACACCCTTGGCTGAAAACGATGCACTTTTTGCCTGAATTGAGTAGAATGTAGGACTACTAAAAGCAGAGCATGAGAACAAAGTAGCCAAACTCTGGCCTTCTAAAACAACATTTTATTTAACTTTTGCCTGTTGACAAAAGAAATAAAAAGTATAGGAAAACATTGCTACTTAATATCAACTTTTGCCTAAGTACAAGACAGGACTTTCAATATGAATTACACTCAAGACAAAGAACAAGCCATAAGTAAAAGCCCAAATTGTCACATTTTTAGTGTTAGGTGTTAAAATGATCGAAAAGTGAAATGGTGTTTGCAGGTTTTTTTCCCCAGCATTGCATTTCCAACTATGAAAAACATTCCAGAAGGGCAGCAATGTATTATCTTCCCTGTTAGGTGCTGCCTCTGCATTATCAGAATGTAAGTTATAAGTAGTAATCCCGTGCACCAAGTGACAATGATAAAGTTATGGATAGTTATGTCATAATTATAATGCAATGCTATAGAAATAATTACTTTAGTAGGTTACGTAAATCATCCAAACAGGAAGAGAATACAATTAATTTGATGTTTCATTTAAGCTTTTGATTTGTAAGCCTTGCCTTTCAGATATCCAAGTACACTACTGAGAGAAACTGAAATTCTGTATTCAGGAAGAAAACAATAGAAGAAATGGATACTATTGGAGATTTTCTTCAAAATCAGTACAAGGACAGCAAAGAGCTTTGCAGAGGGGTTTTAACTTGTGTTTACAAGAGCATGATAGGTATATAGCAAAGGTTAAATTTATACAAGTTATGGAATCTGGAACCATGTCTGCAACACATTAAAAGACATGAAGAACATCTGTTGTGGCACAACAGGGGTTTTAGATGAAACTTGGAATCCTATATCCTAAAAAGATAGTTGATAAAATCATCTCTCAAAGAAACTGAAGGTCACTTATTCTCTTTCTCTCTCTTTGTCCTAAATTACCCCTAAATCTCTAAATAGCTCTCATGAAGAAGTGCTCTAATCTCAGCTCCTGCTAAAGCTCTATCAAGGTCTCAAATGAGTCTTCTGCTGATTTTGTTCACTGCACTCTGACCACAAACACAATCCAGTCTGAAGAGTGTCCAGAGGAANCTGATCTAGTGGGAGGTGTCCCTGCCCATGGCAGGGGGGTTGAAACTAGATGATCTTTAAGGTCCCTTCCAACCCTGACAATCTATGATTCTATAAAGAGTTGTACAACCTGAAAAGAAAACTGAGGAAAGACGTAATAACAATCTTTACATATCTGAAGCATTGTTTCAGGGAAAAACTCTTCTTCATTCCTGTCTGTGTGCAGTAAAAGTGTGATATAAATAGCACAAAGAAAAGTAGATTAGACATTAGATTATTTTTTTTTTGGTAAGGAAGATAGACAGTGCAACACGCAGAAGAAGCATGATATTTTCAAATGTAACAGATTTTAAATAGTAAACTTGCCAACAATGGCTTAGTGGTAATCTTGCTGTAGTTGTGCTGGTCTAAAGACTTAAGGCAATATTTGTGGAATGAAGTAGTATATTTTATTAGATCAACTAGCGGAGCTGGAAGATGGACACAAGATTTCGGGCACACCATCCTTCTTAGGATCTAAAGAAGCATCTGGTCTCATGAGATTATGTGCCTTAAAGTCCGTGTACTTTTTCCCAGCTCTTTTAGCTAGTTTAATAAGGGAATGGCTTAACTCTAGCTGATTCCATTTTAGATTTGGGTAATCTCCCGAGGACCCTTCTAACTCTATTCTTCAGCATTCTATGATCTGTTTAATACATCTAAATTAAGCATAGTGCTATATCCTGCCAGATTAAGGACACTGAATCTTTGTTCAGGTTTGCATGATGGATGCATTATTGTTTACAGGAGAAGAACCTCAGTTGTACAATGATTTGCACTGTTTTTTTACAAGAAGTATTGTGGTGTTTCTGGAAAATGTTGTGCATCGGTGTTTGAAGATCTTTTGGTGACTGAATTTAACATTCAAAAATTATTGATTGCTTTAGTGTCTCAGGGTCTTCCAAAGTTATTAAAAAGTTTATTTTTAGGATAATTTTTCAGATTAAATTTTGACATTTTTAATGTATTAGCATATTAATTTAGTACAACCATGTTAAAGGAACGATTTGCCTCATGCTCCATCACTGGATGTGTTTGAGATCAGGCTGGATGGAGCATTGTGCAACCTGGTCTAGTGGAAGGTGTCCCTGTCCATAGCAGGAGAGTTGGAACAAGGTGATGTCTAAGGTCCTTTTCAATCCAAACTGTTCTATGATTCTATGATTTCTAGAAGCTTTTGAAATTGAAAAAAGATAAAAGATACAAAAAGATCTTTAAAGGGACATCTTTTAAAGTGTCTGCTATATATTGCTTTTGGTCACAGTAATCACCATTAAAAATATACCACATTTAAAATGCACTTAATACTGCAAAAATTACCTTTATTTAGTTACCTCAAATCACAGTTCCCCAGACAACTGTTACAGATTCTCTGCAGATGTAATAGATGTATTATGCCCAGAAAAATATTTTATAAAATTATTATTGTTTTAGTACAGTTTACAAGACTCTGTGTGTTAGCAATTTGAAGTTAGCATCATGCTATCATAAGAAAAAGATACACTTTTACAAATGTAGATGTGTATTGCCATAGACTAGAGCCAATGGATTAAAATAGACATGAAGAAAGTTATGCAAATAGTTAGTGAAGATAAACCAGAAGGAAAATAAGATGCTTTATATATCAGATTATTTCCCATGCTGTGTCTGTGGAAAACTGTTCTCTGTGTACCAAGATTCTCTCTACACGTACTTTCTTGTTTCCACTCTAAAAACACATGGTTCTTACACTGAACTACATATTCAAATATGCTGTGTTAAACAAAGGACACAAACATTTCCATAATTCTGCAAAGCCAAGTGTTTTCCTGTTGAATCGTTCACTAAGTGATTTCCATCTCACTAACATATCTTTCCAAATTCAGTTTGCATTGCAGTGTGGAAGAATCATCACATGCGGACAGTTACCAACTATTTCATAGTGAATCTCTCCCTGGCTGACATTCTGGTCACAATTACTTGTCTTCCAGCAACTTTAGTAGTGGACATCACAGAAACATGGTTCTTTGGGCATTCCCTCTGCAAAGTGATTCCCTACTTACAGGTATTACTTTACTGTGTTTGTGTACACCTTACAGAAGTTATGAAAAAGAGAAAAAACAATAACATCTTCCTAATAGTGATAATCTGATGGAAGTCTATCCCTGCTGCTAAAATAGATATCTCAGGGTACANGTACATGCTGAGGATTAAAGGACTGTTCCATTTATGAATATGTTTATGCTTACCAAATACTATTCTTGATCCATCTGATTGTTAAAGACTTTCTGGAACATTTGTCTGATGCTCCTCACTTTTTGTGATCTTTTTCAAATTATTTAGAAGGTATGTAAAGCAATAAAATTGTCTGTAAACAGAATTACAGTCATCTGTACTCTGTGTGCGTGGACCTTAACAGTTACAGAAGTGTCCAAGACAGAGAATCCAAACTTCTGAAGGGAGTCTGGGCTTTCNGGCCCTGAATTTCCGGTGTTCCTATGAAAACTGAAAGGACAAAATTATGGTACTGATATCCAAATACAACATAGAAAACAAACAAACAAAATTGTTCTACAAAGAAAAGAAGAATTAATTAGCTGTATAAAGTTTTAAAAGTAGTTTTTCAGATAGTCTTGTAAATTCTAAGTTGCATAAATTTGCTTTTTTAGAATCTCATCCTGTTGCACCTACTCAATTTGGGTAGCACCCTAATCTGTGAATTGTCCTGTTGATTCTAGTAGGAGTCCAGCAGATAAGGATATCTGTTGTAATTCAGTAAGAAGTGATTTTGAAAGGAGTCTTTTTCTGGGAATTATTTCTATTTAATAATTGCTGATAAGGAACTAACTGTTGAAAACAGAAATAATTTTTAAAACTCTGGGAAAAAATGACAATTATTTTTAAAGCTGTGGAAAAAAATTACATTTACATATTATTTCCTTTTCTTTAGACAGTTTCAGTCTCTGTGTCTGTACTGACACTCAGCTGCATTGCTTTGGATCGATGGTATGCAATTTGTCACCCTTTGATGTTTAAAAGCACAGCCAAGCGAGCAAGGAACAGCATTATAATTATCTGGATTGTGTCCTGCATCATAATGATTCCTCAGGCTATTGTTATGGAGTGCAGCAGTGTGTTCCCAGGATTAGCCAATAAAACCACCTTGTTCACAGTGTGTGATGAGCACTGGGGAGGTGAGTGTATCATTGACCATAAAGACTGAATTTGTACTGCTGTTATGTAATAAAAATATCAGGACATATTAATATGCAGTTAAGTTGTATAAACATATCACAAAATGTCCTTAATTATATAAGCTTTCTTAGAACTACCATTTTTCAAATACTGTGAAATCCCGTTTTCTTTTGTATTTCTAAGACTTAAAGTACATTTGAAACCAAGTTTAAATGAATGAGTCTGGCTTGTATCTTGACTGTGTTAATGTTTCCCAGAGGGCAGAAACGTTCCCACCCTTAAATGCTTGTGCTTATATAATTGTATGATCAATGGACACTGCAAGTTTACAAAGACTTCAGTATTTAGCCTTAAGAAATAACTATATGAGAACAGAATTTCTGTTTATCTGATACACTGCTTTTGCCAGTTGCTGAGATTTGACTAGTCTTTATAGAGATCTGGGACTTCAATGCAAATTGCATGTCATTACAGAATTTACAGAGGTGTCATTAATATGAGGTGGTGAGTTAGG
>VYZX01028993.1:53091-112053 GCA_013401335.1 Brachypteracias leptosomus | reverse complement strand
GCAGTTGGTGGGGGAGCTGGAGGGAGTAGCCTTATATCCCACTGCAGCTGAAACTGAAGATGAGACAGCTTGTTCCAACCCCTGCAGATGTGACTAACAGGGTGTTCTGCTGCTCAAAGGACAAAGGGATAAGGCTTCAGGATTTTTTTGTAAGCTGTTGAGCATATATGTGTATGTTGTGTCACTGTTCCCCCGTGCCCCTAAAAAGCTCATGTGAACTGTGCCTGGAGGTTGTAAGCATAAAGCAAAGAGGCTAAAAAAACCCCCTTTGCCTCAGAGCTGTGGTGCTAGCATTAACTGCTGCTTTATACTACATGTTCCTCCATCCTCAGGAAGTAACTTTATTCTGAACGTTTTCCAGTCTCGTAAAGCCTTTAATGAAAAGTTGGTCTGTAGCAGGATGTAGGGATGAATTGGTAGCAGGAAGAGGGAAGGAAGGAAAACAGTGATCCCCTGAAAGTGCTTCCAGCTGCTGACTGACCGTTTTTGAGTGCTTTGTCCCATTGATTGGTGTTTGCTGATACCTTTCTGTTCTGAGGAGTCACCACTGAGTTCAGTGTGGTGGTACTGCAGGTCAGGCTCTGCACTACTGGAGCAAACTGTGGCTTAAAACTACTCTTGCCAAAATGGTGAAAAACTGTGTGGTACAGCTTTTCTAGTTCAAGTGTGTAGTACATCTGTCAGGCAGAATGCTTTAAGTGGCTCCTCTGTACAGCTCTGATATGGCTGGACTTGGTTGAGGTAAAACGCAGGTGGCCAAGAAGTAGGTTTCATTTTTGAGGGGAGGGCCCAGCAGCATTTCATCTAGAGGCTGTTTGCCAGGCACCTGAGCTGCTGTAGGTAACTTGGCTCACTTTAATTTCACCATAGGCATAGTCTGCCTTGGTGACAGAGCACACAGGCCAGCAAACACAAATAACTTGTTTGAGATGTTCTCTTATCCCTGAGAGTGTTGGTGGGACCCTAAACTCACTCCAGTCAGAGCTGTATGAAGCAGTCATGGCACACAACCTATAGAGACAAGGGTTCATGGCTTAATACCTGACTGCTCCAGCAGGAGCAGCTCAAGGAATCGGGGGCTGGGAAGGAACAAACCACGATCGTCGTGTAGTGCAAGTTGTGGGGGCAAGAGGAAACGTATCTCTCATTGATGCAATGAGAATAATTTATCAATTTTTTTGTCTATTAACTTTTTAAAAGTTTTGAATAAAAGAACTGGTCTGTCTTTCTTTAGTGTCTCTTCAGTTGAACAGCTGTATGTGTCCTCTGGAGCGAGGCTACAGTGCTGGGGGGGGAGGGGGGAGGGTTGCCAGCTGAGCAGCCTTTATATTCTACAGGTTATTTACCAACGTTGATCATTCTAACCCCAAATAGCAACATGTAAACTGGAGACAGGATCTGGCACAGAGTTAATGATCATCATCTACAGAAAGAGGGGGCAGGCACTGCAGGGCACAAGCAGGGACAGCCATTCTCCAGGCACAGCTCCTGCCTCAGGGCTGTGTCACTCACATCCATGGAACAGGAGCACCAAAGCCAGTGAGGTGAGAATTCTGTGTATTTTTATTGTGTGTGCGTACACCGTACCCTCTTACATACACACCCTTCCACACCCCCCATAGATTCCTGGGGGCAGCCAGAGAACACACACCACCTCTTCGTCTGTGTATGAAAATTAACAGCATTTTCAGTGGCACTTACTTAAATTTGGGGGTGAAGAGTGAAATTTTAAATTAAATGCATAATTTTTACAGTATTCTGGCTTCCTGGCTCTTAAACATTTTGAGACTATTCTTCAGTGGCATAAGGGTGTGTCCCTGTGCATACACACAGAGGATGCAGGTAGTTGGCAGTAAGGCCTGGACACGTTAGTGATGGGCTGTGTCATGGTTATCAACCCAGCTACTTACCACTGTGCCCCACACACTAAGCACACAGTGTGACACTTCTAGCTACTCATTTATTTTTGAATAGAAAGCAGCATAACTCTCTATTTTAACATGACATGTGGCTAATTAAAAAAGAAAACAACACAACTAAACTTCTGCGCCTTTAAAAGTGAGCATTTGGCCAAGAAAACACAGTTCAAGCACTATGAATCTGATTTAAAGTGTCTCCGCAGGCTCAGTGTTGAAGAGCTTTTTTCACAATCCTGAATGACCAAATCGCTACATAAATTGCTTTTTTTATATAGCTGAAGTAAATACATTGTTAGAAAAATGACCTAAGCTGCAGTACAACTGGACTAATGCACATTATGTAACACAGTTAAAAAATCTTCTCTTGACTGAACCAAAACAATTACAAAGTGAAAGGCAAGGGTTTTGTGGTGGATGAGGCGGTGGTGGGGGGTGTCTGTCTACATGTACATATCAGTAATATGCAGTCAAATATTTTAAAAAAGAAAGCAAAGGTAAAAAGGACAGAGTCCTAGAGTGTTAGTCTCAGGCTCCTGGCTCTGTAACAAGCTCTATGGAAAGGGCAGCGCTGCCCCAGGACGGCTCCAAGAGGGCCCAGGGTGGAGAACATCAGCTGCATGCACAGACTGACCACAGCAGTTTGACTTTAACATGGTATTAGGCAATTACTTATCTGCTGAAGAATTTCTCCAAAATGCCAAAGATACCATACACATTAAATTAGTTAAACCCCCCCCCCCAAACTAAATAAACCAACACCAATCCCCCCCACCCCAAACCCTTTAAGTAAAACTAAGCATTTGGGAACCTTAACAAGTTGTTTGAGACCATGGAGACTGCTAAATCAAAAACCCAGACACCTCCCACTCCCCCCAACCTTATGAAAACAGTTAAGTGGTAAACAGTAGGCTATGTTTGGTGGTGTTTTTTGTTTGTTTTTTTTTAAAAAAAGACTCTTAAAGAATGACCCCTCCAACCCCCCAGCTAGTTGTCTGGAATATCACTGAGTAACAGTCATTTGTGTAAAGTAGCTCTTTCTAATGTCCAGCTCATTGGAAATAGGTTTAATGATAAAGAAAGAGCTAAATAAGCCGCCGCTTTTTTTTTTTGATTATTTCTAAAATAGGAATGCTCTCCCACAGCAGAGAGCAACTGCACCAAATAACCAACTTGGAAAGAGAGACATTAAAATTGGGTCTGTTCTGAAAGCCTGGAAGAAAACCTGTAGTTTATGTGCCCATAGTAAGTGGATACCACTTTTGTTTTAAACTTCTAAAAGAACAAGAATTTAATTAAAAAAAAACCAAACCCATATGTTACAAAAGGCACTATTAAGCTTGCAAAAGCATTAAGTGCAGTTTTAAGTCTGTACCAAATCGTGAGCCTATTAAGGGTGCACAGTTTGTGTACGAACAGTCTCTGCCGTGTGCAACAGCATCAACCCCCTGTGCTCTGGGTTCTGAATCCAGCCTCTTGTGCAACCAGAGGGGCTCTGGCCCTGGCCCTGCCATGGTGAGTCCCCGTGTTCTCACCTGCACGTGGCACCAGTGACTCCAAACCCATCCCTTCTGACCAGCACTGCCTTGGCAGATGTCCATGTCCTGCTTAGCTGTACTTTGTTAATGACAGCTATCAACTGACACTAGAGAACTGGTTCTGGAACCCTTCTGTCAAGCAAGTACAACCATTAAGATTGATGGGAACTGTCTTGAGGTTTGACAAGTGTTCTTCAATCTCAGCAGCGTGCTGTCGAAACAAGTCATTCTTACAGAAGGTGAAAAAATAAAATCATTGACTGTTGTAACAAAAACTTGTTACCACATCAAGGTTAGAGACATAGTAAAAGCTTGGAGTTCAATAAAAATATTTTTAGTCCTTACCCCTCTCTCTTTACAGTTGGGGGCTAAGGAGCCACATCCCAGGTCACTGGCTACCACTCTAATATATTACAAACTAGACCATTAAGGTACATTGCTGGTAAATTTGCTGAAATTATTGCTGATGTGCTTTTGTGTAGTAACTATTAAAATCTGCTAATGTTAAAAGTTTCTGTGGGAAAAAAAAATCAGCTAATATTTAGATTATTTTCTTTTTAATCTTCAAGCTAACATTTAAAGGACCAGTAATTTCTACGGTGCCCCTTTACTAAAACACTCAGTAGATCATAGTGTTTTACATAGCCTCAGAACAAGCAAAGACTCGAGGTTTTCTGTGTAACTAAGTGCATATGTACACACCTACCTGTAGGAGTGTGTGTGTGTGTATTTGACCACCTAGACCCAGCTGCTGGCTATAAACATCTCCTCCCTGTTTACACCCAGCTTTTCACATCCATACCTGCACCACAAAGCTGGCACCACCCAGGCTTTGTTTGAGGCTTTTCACTTTGCTCATTCCTCTGCAAGGGGAAGAGCCTTTTACTTCTTGCCATCAGGTTTCTGTGTACTGATGGTGTGCTTCCTCCAGGTTAAAGAAATGCAGCTGAGGGGTTTGTTACAGGCAGGCCAGCTGATCAGTCAGATATCACTGATCCTAAGGAAGGGCTCAGCTCACCACACCACTGGCAACAACGGTTAATGCAGAGCTACTGGACAACTGCACTGACTGTCACTAACTTTTTGCATATCACCAGTAATCTATCTTGTATATGGCATAAAGACATATATTCCATTTTTTTTAAACATACAGTTGTCCTCAATTGAGGAAAAAATAAATAGCCAAATACAAACCTCATGTCACTTTAGTAACATTGTAGTTTTGTGGTTTTTTTTCCTCCACTCTAACAATGAAAATATAACTGAAGTCCCAGGAAGATGAACCATCTTTTAGTGGGCAGGAGGCTCTGAAAAGTAACGCAGTTTGAAGAGGGCGTGCTTGACACGAGCTGGGCTGTAGCGCCCGGGGCTCCCGGGCTCTGCGAAGGAGGCGGCACTGCCGTGTTTCACTGGACTGCCTGTCACGGGACTGCTTCTTCCTGAAGCACTTGGGAGGCCAGCAGCCATGGCTTGGGACTTGAATTTTGCCTTCAGTGCTGGACTTGGCCAACTGAAAGAAACAAAAATTCATTTTTTTAGGAGAAGTGCAATAAGGAGAGCAGTACTTCTGCTCAGGATCACTTGTAGGTCTTGGGAATAAAGCACCACCAGAGAAAAATAATAACTGGCAAGAGACAGGTCTGCCAAGAAACAGTGACAGCACAACACAGCCTACATAGAAATGCTGCCTCATCAGAGAGATGTCACTTGCTCCAAAGTGGCTGTCAAGGAGAGAGTGGTGCCTGGGAAGCACCCGGGCAGTTTTAGTGCAATTCTCCCTTAAAAAAGGGCACTGAGATCAAAGCTGCCCTGACCCTGCAGCTCCTGCTGGGGCTGAGCACCATCTCCCCCTCCTTTTTAAAACAATCTTTGTGTTTGGATACCACAGAAGTAAAAACATTTTTCTATATCCTAAGTGTCAGATTTGTTCTTAAATCAGTGAGAATGGGGATCTAAAATTTCTTTCAAAGAAAGCATTTCCTTTGTTGAATTATTTTTTTTTTTCTGCAAAAACTGTTCCTTTTTCCTCTCCATTTATCTTCAGCAAAGCAAACTGACCAGAGGTTGATTCTAGCATCAGTGAATCATTCCTGTTCTTTCACACGCGAGGCAATTTCTTAAGATGAGTCACTACAGAAAACATGCTGTAAGCTGAAGATATTTTATAAGGCTTTTAAAAATAAATAAATGAACACCTCCCACCTCCCCAGCAATGAAAGACGTGCAGGCACACAGCTTATCTAAAAGATTGGAAACTCATTTTCTTCTGGCAGACCTACAGCTATCAGTGTCCTGAGATCTGATCTTTGTGTCAAAATCCTACGTACGTAAATACAAAGTGAGCCCACGTGTCATTCTCTGCTTCTGGCAGAATAAAGGAGGTGGCCAGAGCAAGCCTTGGTACTGTCAAATAATTACAGTAATCGTTTTTACTTATGTGACAGAATGGTGATTACACCTAAAAATCTTGTGTTACATTTTAGCACTTTAGAAGAACACCTTGGACCTTTCAGACAGTGGAATAAGGATGAAAAAAGCCTGACATGTAGCCTATTTCTTGCAAAAAATTCATCACAAAAATCAGGGGATGAGAGCATTTGACTTTGAAAGGTGTACAGTACAAGAAGACTGTATCAATCAGGTATATAAAAATACTTCCCTGTTTCTACTCCACTTTAAAGTACAGAAAAATCTTAGTGAGCTTCATATTTTTTCTAGACCTGTACTTGATGGCCCTATTTCAGTGCACTATTTGAAACACAGACAAAAGAAAGCTGCTTTCTTCCCCAGTGCTTAGCACCGGGCAGCAGCTCTCCTCCCACTCACCACTCCCACTCCTTCCAGCCCTGTCACCTGTTGTTCCAACCATTCCACAACATTCCTCTTGCTCCAATCCCAGCTAACTTAACACAGCTGCACTTCCCAGCTGCTGGTTCCCAACTCCTACGCTGAGTTTTCTGGCCAGTAAAGCCAGTCAATTATATTTTTAAAATTCTCCCAAGCTCTGACAAAGCTGTCTCCAAAGCATGTTTTGAAAAATTAATGTTTAATAACTATAATCAAGAACTGCTTAGTTGAAATAGGTTCTCATAATAAGTGGAATTTCATGCATTTAACAAAGCTAGAAGAAATGTGAGAAAAATGGAAGTTAGTCCAGGTCACTTGGTGGCTTTCTGTTCCTGCCCCATTTACCATCTGTTGTATAGCACTGGGTCACCTGTTTCTTTCTTAAGAACTTTATCATGACTATACATAAAGTGCAGGCTAAGCAAAGGCCTCCTCAGTGTTCTGACGAATGTCTGTCACAATAAATACACCTTCATGTTAAATGCAATTACCAAAAGAAGCCACTTGTACAAAAACTGTCACTTTGTGTTCTCAAAAGCAACAGCATTCAAAATAAAAGGGATAAAAGACATAACATGTATCCTGGCACCCCAGCTAATGCAGTCTGCTTCCATTATTTATGTAGCAAAATATGATATTCAACCATTGTTCACACTAACAATTCCTTTGGACTGGGGTAACAGAACATAGAAATAAAACCAGTAATTAAAAGATGCTTGAAGATATTAAATTCAGTTTAACTTGACTCTGCACAACCCCAAGTACCTCAAAGCAATACAACATTTGTGCACTGCATCCACAGCAGGGGTGAATAAGCAACTGAGACCACAGCTACCACCAACACCAGTAAAGGATCCGAGTACTAAGTAATACACCAGCAAATGGACACATTTGCCAACTGGAAAACACTTATGCTCTCGAGACTTTCATTTTCTGTCTGACTTGTCTGTATAGACACTGAAGTTATCTGGAGCTGCAGTGTAATGGAAAGAACTTGACTGCAGCACCAGTAAACTTTCCTTGGTAACAGGCACCAGCCACAAAGGCTTGGCAATTAATTTCAGAAACGCATCAGCAGCTAATACAGCTGAGTATTTAAAACAAAGTTTTTGTGAGCAACAAGGCCTGAAATTGGAGCTGTTCTGCAGCTGACCCACTAAAAATGTTATTTCATTCGATTTGATTGAGTTTGCAGAAATACCTTTGCCTGTCAGATGAGGAGTATGACTGCACCGCGTGCTTCCATTTGTGAACAACCGGGTACTTCTGTGGATCAATCTCTACTGCTTCTATAGCTGCTAAGACATCACTATCCAGCTTCGAGGGCTGCTCCCTAGAATATAAACAGAACTAGGTGAAAAGAGAACTATGTATTTGTTCAAGCAATAAAACATCCCAATTCCAAAACAGTTACTTTTTTATATAAACAAACAAATTGCCCACTCTCCTCTATAAACATCATTTCTCTATGAACACTTTCCAGCAGGCTCACACATAAATGACTGTCCATTACTACACAGTAGTCTCATAAAAGAAAAGTTTTGGAAGTTTAATTTGAGGATATCTCAAGAGCGTAATAAAGACTTTGTTAATCTAAGTCGGGCTTGTCATGAAGTCACAAGCCTGTCAGATGAATGGTAAACAGCAAAGTTAACTGAAACTGATCTGGAAACAAAGACGACTTCATTCTGTTTTAGATGTGCAGTTCAGAGAACTATTTGTGAAAATAGTTCAGAGAACGGCTACTGTGCTTGCACTTTAAAGTGATCACTCAAGGCTGACTGCAACTAGTGTTGCTTGGTATCACATCATCTCAACCCTGCTGTCAGTGGTATTACAAAAACCATCTTGGTTTGCATACACAAACCAAAGGACAAGTGTTAAAAAAGACAATTCTTACCCAAGCAGGAATAACTTCTTGGAATCATCATTTGTGGGTGAAGTCTTCAAAAGAAATTTCCGGGAAGATAGTTCTTGATGTTGTTGTGCCTCATTAGTTTGAGTTCCAGATTCCATGGACAGTCTCTCCTTTTCTGATGGCATTTTGTGCTCTGTCCTTAACTTGGTCTCTCCAGGTCTACCTGTAGGCTCAGAAGAACCCGCACAGGTCTTATCCGGATGCTCCTTGGATATTCTCACCTGACTTGTTCCTCCAGCCAGAATTCTCCCATTCCCATTTTTTTCAGTGATTTTACTTGATTCTCCTGCAACCTCTTGCTCTCGGAATGACAGGCCTTCAAATTCTGACATTAAATTGGAAACGGGCGATACAAGGCATTCTTCTCCATCATGCAAATGCTTTCTGTCACTAATTATCCTTTCACTGGACACAGGACTACAAAATCCATTTTTGCTGGAAGAAGCCACCTTCTGATAGTGCCGGGGCTGCTCTGCTGCTTCTATCAAGTTCACCGCGCGCTCCATCGACAAGATATCGCACTCGGGGTCCCCCAGAGCTCCAATGCTGGGCTCTTTGGATGCAAGAGGTTGGCTGATATTTCGTGCTGCATTTTGTCTGTTTTTAATTTCTTCTAAGCTCATGTCATCATCATCCTCATCCAAAAATGCTCCAACAGAAATAGAATTGCAGCACTTCTTGCTCTTGCCTGTAAAGAATTTTAATAAGAGCAACACATAAGAGCAACATTTCAGCAGCACATCAATCAAACTAGGAACAGACAATCTTTAGGGCTTACTCTGTTTACTGAAGCCCTCTCTGGTTTTATTTATACAACACATGAATTAACTAAAGCTACAAATACAAAATGACAACATTACAGCTTTATCTTTTCACAAATAACCTTTTACATCCTAGTCACTTGGGAACTGTATTTCCCACACTCCCCAGTTTGATCATTAGCCAGCAACAAATGAAAAGGATTGATAAAGCAGAATAGGGCAGGAAAATGCTACTAATATTGAATAGCTGAAGTTTTCATCTCTTCCAAAGCAGAAAGGCTTATGAGTAGTCCAACGACTGTTCTTCAGGGTCTTGTCAGCCCAGTTTATCCCAGTGCCAGAGCCCCTTCAGATCTATCACACAGGAGAGGAGGAGGAAGGAGCACAAAGACGTGGGAATAGTGTGTGCCTTCCATTAATACATAGCAAGCAGTGGTCTGAGAAGGTATAAGCGCTTTCCTGGGGTTTGTTCAGTGTGTTTTTCACTCTCAAATATAAAGAATTATTCTGTCATTTTAAGAAGTTAATTATTCTGCATCTGTGGATTACAAAATTCTATACTCTAAGATGAATTCCCAAATGCTCTGTGTGAAAACATACTGAAGATAGAAGTTTTCTTACAGGAATTTCATTTGGGGTCTACATCAGATAAAGTACCTGATATGAAAGACAACGAACATCTAATGAGGTCTGTTCCAATTCTCCTACAGTCACAGTGTTGTTAGTACTATAATCAGATTGTTTGGATAACAGATTAATAATAGCAACCACAACAGGGGAATACTGCTTCCCCTGGGCACCAGCTTTTTCACTCCCTCTTCTCTCCAGGTACAACCTGTTGTTTGTCACATTTGCCCTTTTCTTACCAGAAGGATGTGGAGTTTTGTATCTATTGCAGGTTTCATTTTCCCCTGTTTCTTGCTGAGCCTTTTCGCTCATTTCCCGATGACTCAGGTACTCTTCTAATTTTCGCAACCCCTCCTGGGAAGACAGATC
Organism: Brachypteracias leptosomus; assembly: GCA_013401335.1. Lineage (NCBI taxonomy): Eukaryota > Metazoa > Chordata > Aves > Coraciiformes > Brachypteraciidae > Brachypteracias > Brachypteracias leptosomus. The sequence continues at coordinate 102,077 of VYZX01028993.1, read as the reverse complement.
AACAAAACAGCCCAGAAATTCCCAGTATTCAACCCACGGGAACCCCAGTTCATGAGCTAACTCCCTGCAATAAATAAAATAAAACGAATCATTTGTGGAGACATATATATTAGTTTGACAATATTTTTTCTGAACACATTTTTATCAGCTATTAATAGGAACATAAACACGCAACTAGGCAACACAATTCTGCAACAATCAACAGCCTGCAAGAGCAACCTACACATCCTTAGCAAACATGAGATCGTCTCATTTCTTCTAGAATATATTTTTAATTTAATCTACTGTTCTTACAGTTAGCACCATAAATATCGCTATCTTTAAGCCGACTGTACCTAGACACCAGACAGAGGAGAATCCCCACTGACACTGGCATAATCTGAACGATACTCCATTCAACAGCTTTTTCTGTTTGAAGGGGAGCAGGTAGGAGGAAGTGAGGGGTTATTTCAAAGAAAGAAATCTAATCAGCTTTGAACAAAGTATGTTTTCCATACATTGCTGACACAAGGTATTTTAACAGCAAGGACAGACAGCACAACACGCAGCTTTTATGAAGCAGAACATTAGTGTTAGGATCTTTTCATTCTGCTACCTTTCCAGCAATCCCTCAATTTTACAGAAAAGCAGGCTATGTGTAATTTTAGATCTTCTGACAAATCAGCAAGCAAATGTTTGAGAAAAGCATTCTATGCATACCATCAATACTAGTTAAAATATCGTTTTCTTTATTTCCAAAGCTAAGAAAACTGGCTCTTACATTTTTACCTATTTTGTTTACACAAAAATACAGTAACAATCCAACTACAATGGAATTCATAAATATTTCTGCCAGCAACTTTTGCCCTAAGGTATTTTTCAGTAAGTAAAAACTGAACTCTCAGCACAAGTCTTTTGCATTTAGTTGCTCTGTCTATTGCTAATTTTTTATACTGATACTCTTTTAGATACCTTCCAACTCTTTCAACACCTCTCTCCAGATCAGATTTCCTGACATTGTGAAAGAAGCCAGCTCTCTCTCGAGGTGGAGTCTTCCAAAGCCTGCGAAATTCTTCAGCCTTTAAAAAACAGAAATAATTAAAAAAACCCTGCTCCCCACAACCTGAAGCTAACTCAGTGCTGACTAAATTTCTGCCTATAGGTCTAGAAGACATTTAGCTCTTTGTTGTCCACATGTAAATAGCTCGAGTTCTGCTACAAGTATTGCACAACTCCAGCTACAAAGAATCTCATATTGGATCTTAAGTTACCCCTCCCAGTATTACTGGTTTATTACTTTACTTTGATCTCATAACTGCTTATTAAAAGAATAACCACTTTAAAATAAACCGTGGAGATACTAAGTCTGCCTGGTTTTTAACTTGCATGCAGCAGAAAGAGGAAAAATGTCTTATAATCCTGCCATGCCATTCTAAGTGATGTAATGACAAATGCTCTCTTGCTCACTGGTTTTGAGGATGCAAAGGTGATATTTTTGTATGTATATATTTAATTCCACAGACTTGCTACAATTATTAGAATGTTCTTGCTACACATATTGAAGTTTTAATTTCAACTCCTAAAGGGAATAAACTAATGGATTTTTGAAATCCCAAACTTTATACCTTCATATGACAAAAACCATCAACAAGGACTAGGAATTATCTCCAGACATGAAAAGCATCTGTCAGTAATCAAAATAATGCATTGCTTAAACCCCAGGTAATATTTTTCAGAGTATAAAATATATTTATATCTCTGTCAGGTGAACAGAAATTTGACCAACGAACATATTCAGAAGAAAAAGCATTAAGGATTTGGTAAAACTCACAGTCCTGGAAGAATTCAAGGATTAGATGACAGCAAGTCCTCAATTTTTCTAAAGCTATCATACTTCCAGCATGTTCACACTAAACATACGAGTCAAAGAAATGCCTAGAAATTTATAATATATTTAACTGGTATCTAAGTATTCCTCCTGAAAGCTAAAGACTTCACTTTTCTACTATAAAATCAATACCATTCCAATATTGCTACTTGGTTGTCAGTCTTTCCATTCAGAAAAAAATATTAATGTTAATTCAACAAGCAGAGGTGATAAACTGCTGCTAAAATCCAGTGACAATTGCTAAAAACGTGGTATAGTTAAGATTTTTTTAAACCAATTCGTAGCCACATTAAAAGTCTTTGTTTCAGATCATAAAGTTAGAGCAATTATGTGTAAAACAACAAAAGGTTTGTCCAAGAGTGCTCTTCAAATAGATTCCAATAGGAAAAAGAAAAGAACAACTTGCTTTTGACTGAACTTCTACTCTTATTTACAGCACACATTTCTATGTTTTCAGCAATAAAAATTATTTAGAAGCTTCTGTGCCTCTCCTCTATGGAGGAAGATCCATCTCAAGAAAGAGAGAGCCACAATCTGTCCCAGGAGCAAGCTACATCACACAATGAACTGTGGGTGGATCTTCTAATGGTTCTTTACCAAAAAAAAAGGAAAAAAAAATAGGCATTACAGTCATATGAAGTTCTCTCCTTACCTTTGAGGGGCTCATGGGGCCTGCAAAAGCTCTTATTGACAACACTGGATCTTTGGGGCTACCAGTGTATTTAGATAAAGCTCTCTGGGGGCTATCATCTGTCTGGTCAGGTGACCACGGTGCACCAATTATAGGAGCAGAGGAATTGTCTTCTGCTCTCAAGAGTGGTACATAGTATTGACCTGAAATAAATAATACAAAGCTGTGTTAAGAAGTTTATGTTACATTAGCCTGCTGCTTCTTCCTAGAATATCAATGCACCCATATACTTAACCATCTGACTTTATTTCATTAGTAAAACTGCTTGTAACTCAAACTCACTGTTTCAGTTTTTACTGCCTGCTTACAGGCTGTTTTGGTACAGGCTCCCTTCACTCTCAAACACAAAAATACTTGCACTGGTACATATATCCCTTCCTTAAGGATCTTCAACAAATTTCAAAACCCCCTTTTGAAAATGCCTAAACCCACGCATGACAAAACAGTGAGAAGTTCTACATCAAAGAAATGACACAACTCCCCAGAATGACAAATAAATCCCTTGGTCTGTAAAGATCTTGTTTGCCTTTAGACGAAGCTGTCTGCTTTAGGCTCACTGAATAAAATAAGGGTCATGCCTACATTACAGAGCTATGAAAACAACCTTGTGATCCATACAGTCAGAGTTCTGACCATGTAATTTAAGAGACAAAAGGTTTTCTGTTCCTTGCCAGTTGTGGAGTTTCTCTTTGGCTTTCACAGCAGCACCACTGAAAACAGGAATGCTACAGAAAGCCAACAGAATGGAAGACAGCATAGAGCCAAAATAGAGGCCTGATATGGTATAAAACTGAATACAGACCTTTCAAGTACTCTCTTAGTTTTTCTTTCAATTCTGCAGATTTATTCTTGCTTCTTTCACAAACGACCTGTCAATATAATTTCAGTTGTTTGTTAGTAGAACCTAAGACATCAATCTCAAACCAATTGCAACGTGTGTTCTTTTTGAATAGTCACGTTATTGGCCTCTACCCATCTCATCCAGTACTTCTAATTCACAGCAGAAAAAAACCCACTAAAATACATCCACATCCATAAAATGGGTATATGTGAAAAAACGTCAGTAAATGATAAAATCTATAACTATTCCCTAGATAGAATCAATATCAAATATTTTAAATGTTATCAGAGATTTACACTCTAATCACAACGCTGGTATTTTACTCTAAGCCGCCTATCTACAGTAGGTAGCAAATATTTGAACTTGAAAAATAATGATTAGGGTTTACTGTGGGCATGGAGAGACTTACTTCTGCTGGAGTCTGATCATATTTGTTTCTTGGATTTTTTACAATAGCTGGGTGTGAGGTAAGCACATTAACAACATCCAAATTCCCAAACTTGCAGGCAAAATGCAATGGAGTATCAAATCCCTGCAGGGGGAAAAAGGGAAAATTCACATGTATCTGGAACCATGATGAAGTCAATCCTATGTATTTTATTTTGAGACCGGGGAAAGTAAATAAATGTCATGACTAATTATCAGGGCTCTTTTCCCACCAGACTGTAGAATAATGATTATTAAAACCAATAAAACTCATTAACAGCTCATTTTGCTAGAATGTCCCCTTCTGTTTTCCTTCCTTCTCCCTTATAGATCCTTAACACCTTCCAGTTGTTTCCATAACAATAAGAAACTGGCAAACATTCAAACCTTACCATTTTATCTGGTGTATTCAGGTAAAGGTCAACGATGTACTGGATGCGGTTCTTCAACATGACATTGTTGTCATCTGGATACATGAGCCGCATGAACTCGGGGTTCTCCAAAGTGTCCAGCAGTAACTGGCAGATGCCAGGCTGGTTCTCCTTAGCAGCAACATGCATGACATTGTACCTACACCCTTCCTGAGAAGAGGACAGTCATTAGAACGAAGTGAAATCCAAAAACAGCTTTCTTCTGCCTATTCGCTTTACTGATGTAACTGTGAAATTACAAAGGTTCCCACACTGAGTCTTATATTTAGATTTTTGTTTCTTAAGATTTTACTAGGAAAAGATGTTTACAAACAGTACATAGCCAGGCAGAACTGCAGGACATTATCTGACATTGGAATGACTTAGGCATCTTTATACCCATGTTATTCTTATAATTGATGAAATTATACTCTGCTACAGTCTTTTTTTACACCTAGGGCAAATAACTGTCGAAAAGGTACATTAAGATACCACATCATAAAAGGAGTTAGGAGGTTCAGTGTTAAAAAGAGCAGGAAAATTGGTGTGTATCCATATATACAAAACTCACATTTGCTGTAATGTATAACATACAAAATGTCAACAACTTCACCAAGGCTGGTTTGATAGAAGGCATTTGTTAAAGCAAGATTGTCAGTGTCTGCTAAACGGTCCCTTATCCAGGGATTTTAGATGCAGACCACTTTGTGGGTTTTAATGGTGGTGCCTAGGGAAGCAGCACTGTAGGAAGACCTAGATACAGCCCAGGCACTACACATTCCTTAAAATTATTCTATTTTAAAAAGACTGGAATGATTTGGAGAGATATGAACACTAGATGAAGACAAGACCACTCTTTCACTCCTGGATGAAGCTATTCTTCCCATACAGCACTACATACTCAGTTTCCTTACTCCAGCTCTTCTGGAGCAAAGCAAACTCTCAGTTATGATGGGTGACCTACATAAGACTTTCTGCTGTGTTTCTCTTTCGTTTCAGCCAGTATCAATAAACATTGAGAAACTGGTGGAAACCAGATATCTTGAAGGAAGACAAGAAACATTCCTTCTAGTTCTGCTTACCAGGCCTCAAAGCTAAACCACTAAAGCAGAACTTGGGTTTTTATCTTTATTTTTTTTTCACCTGTACAACTGTTGGATTGTCTCCCGACCCAATCAGATAACGAGGGTTGCTCCAAATAAGTTCTGAAAATGTTGCTGTATCCCCTTTCTCGACAGCTTTCCGAAGTTTAGCAGTAAGATCTTGAGTACGTGGACTTTTGTAACTGTTGGCTCTCTCCTTGTTAGCAGTTTCGGTCTCAGGGGAGCATAAGCCATCTACCAAAACACAAACAACATGTTTCTAGATACATTCTTTTCAGTAACTGCTGTTTTCATGCCCAGACCATGAAAATAAACTTTTAATCTAAAATATGTATTAGCTTTGTATCTTTAAAGTACAGGAGTAAGAACTGAGGTCAATGACAAGAACATTTAAAATACTAGTAGTAATAAGGGTGGAAGGAGAATATGACTTAATCATCTTGTAAAACTGCTTCAGACTTTAATAGGGACTCGTAAATGTTATAATTACTAATCTGCTTCCATTTAAACTTAAAAGAAAAGTTCAACAAGAAATTACAATTTTCTAAATAATAAAATTGCTTTTGCAGTTCTGCGACTATTGAGTCCCTTTAATCTGGCAACTGGGACCACTGTGAAATATGATAAGTTGCTAAATAAAATGGTGAACACTGAAGAACTTAACAATTAAACACAGTTTTAATATACTGTGCAATTTTATCAACATCTTATTAAATCTGAAGATCCTGAAGTCCATGAGTAAAATCAAATCCCACAAAATTTAAAGCAACACATCTATGCAGGCCATTACCAACATTTCAGCTTTAGTAGAATAGTGACATTTTTTAGCATAAAATTCATGAGAATCGGAACAACAATTGCTTTTAAAAGTAACCAGTTTACTTTATCATAACATAGACCATAGAAACCGCACATTAAAGGCCAAGCCTTATGCTTTACAACATGAAGAGCAGTCTTTCCATAGATTCCTGGGGCTTTAATTTACTTCTGTGCTAGTTCTTTACAAACTAAATGGCAGGATTTCAACATACTCCACTTCTTTTTTTATTTCTGTATATAAACTTTGGTGGTTCTTTCTTGGAAAAGCATCAATTAACTTCAAGGATGACTTCCCCAGTGACAGTATTGTTTCATACAGAAGTAAGACCAGATTTGAATTGAAAAATTAAAATAGGCTTTTTATTGCCTGTTCCTAATTTATTTCACAGAAAAAAATGTGATTAAATACTGGTTGTCATCTCTCTACAGTAATCTTATTTGGTGAGTAAGTTCTGGAGCTGTGACCTAACATTTGTTTACAGCTTATTCTAAACATCACCTCTCTAAAGGGACTTCAATTTATTAAGATGCCTCACCCTTTGATTTTTTTTATTATGAAGCTGTTGCTGCTTCTCGCATAAAAAATTAGCAGACTGTACATTGCATCTACTGTGCACAAATGAAAACCCCTCCCTTACCTCTGTTAAATGATCCCATTTTCACTGGAGACAAACATAAAGAGGACTTGCTTGGAGATGGGAAATAATCACAGATTCCTTTAGCAAATTTCTCAGCATCCTCTCTGTTTGAAAAAGCTTTAAAACGGGAACCCTTAATCATCTTAACAGCTTGAAGAGCTTCCTTTTTATCTTCATAAACATGTATTCTCTCTGCAACAAAGTACAATCAAAGTTATTTCAACCATTTCAGATTTTTTCCTAGAAACAGATTGCAAAATTCTCAGACTATCCTTCCAGGTTTAGTCTCAAACTGCTTCTCTACCAAATATGGCATAAGAATCAGAAGTTCTTTTAAATTTTCTCTCTCAGAAACTGAGAAGAATTTTACACACTCCAGGTAACATCAGGTGAGGTATGTGCAGTGTTTGGCCATTCCTATCAATCAATATCTGAACATCTTTTTTAATAGATGGGCCAGCTTCAACAAGCTGGTATTTCACATCCAGACTGCAAACTCACAGCTTATCCACCCTGCATTACTTTCCATGCTCTCATGTTCAGAAATATCAACTATGTAAGTGATCCACTGTCACATTAAGACCTCAACATACAGCCCTAGATATTAATCAAATCTTTCTCCTTCCCCTCCTTTTGCATTAACATTAATTTGTCCAAATTAAGCTATCTGAATACCTCGTTTATGAGAAAGCTTCCTACTGTCTCACAGTAAACAATCCTTTAAGCACTACTGTAAACCTGCAATAATTCCTTATTGCAGTATTCAATAAATGTGAAGAATGACTGATGCTTCTAGATACCATTTGGCATTAAGAGATAAAGGAAAATATGAAACCTGTTAAAAGAGATCCTTTAAGCTTCAACTGATGACAGTATAAACAGGATTTCTATTGCTTATTTATGGATTACTTTTGATTCTTGAGAGGGATTAAAGGCACAGGATGGGTATGAGAGTAGCAATAGGTAGTAATTCTCTTCAGCTAAGCTACATCAAGTAGAGGATCCTCTGTGTATCAACTATTATGACAGAACACCTGGGATGTCTCATAACTGTGTTTCTATGCCTCAGAAGATCCAATAAATACTATTTACAGAAAAAAAATGTACTTCAAACAATGCTTGAATACCAATATAGTGGTGTGCATACCACCTGCTATACAGAAAAAGGGTTATTTAGACATGACTGTAAAATGCTTATCATTGGAAACAAAGGATATGAACATTTACCATTCCTTGCCAATATGTCATCATAAACCGGACAAACACCATAGAACAGTGGAGGATCTCTGGACGGTGCCTGAGTGCTAGTTTGTGAATCGACACATCCTCCTCCACAGACTGGAGCCGAACAGTTCACGTGCATCACATCATCTTCTTCTGGAGGGTTCACACCTACACAGTACCCAAAGTCTGCCTCTTCACAAACACTCCCATGACCGTTCTGATTCACTGCCACACTTTTCACAGCCCTTTGTGCTTCTGCCCGGCCCTTGTCAGAGGGGACGTCTCCTGCAGCCTCCTCTGACAGAGCAGGCCCTTCTTCCTCCTGTGCTCCTTGCTGCTCCAACAATGCTTGAGCCAATTTTTTTTCAAAAATAAACCTGGTAGTTGAGGTGATGGGCCCACATTTCAGTCCTGCTCTTACAATTTCTTCCCTAAGCTCATCAGGGGTGAGCTGCTTCAATCGGGATAGTATTGCCTCCATTGTTATTTCACCTATAGGAAAGGCAAAAAGAGAGGACAACACAACTTTTTTTTCTGATATTTAAATGTTGCACTAATACCAAGGAAAAAAGCATCTCAACAATTTTTCAGATTCTGAAGAGATTAGCACAGTTGCAGAGAAGACAAAATATTTTTAAACTCATTAAAAACATTTAAAAGATATTAGATTTATACCATGAGCTTATTTCCTCTCCTCTCACAATTAATTGAAGGAGTATTTACAGCTTACATTTTATTATGGTTTGTCCTTTACAAATTTCTTCTGGAATGAAAATTCAATGCAGAATATTTATGCATGAAAATTTATGATAGGCTGAGAAATATCTGATTCCTGCCATGAAAGGTACAATTTGTGTATGTAATGGAATACAGGAACAGCAAGATTCTGGTTAGGCAGCACCTCCAGCTCACAGCACACCACTTGTCCTATTATTTCCATAAGAATTTCTAGCTGACAGAAGTGTAAGTATGATGCAGCAACCAGGGAGGACTATCTCTGGCCATGATGCAAGGCTGGAACTATTTACACAACACGTTGTTTCCTAGCTCCATTTTGAGAGCAAACAGCCACAGACAAGAACAGCTGAGCTCTTCAGATTTCCCTCTCTGACAAATAGCAGGAACTGGAAGAACTTCTCCATTTCCAGAGGAAAATCCTTCTCTCTGGTATGACACTGCAAGTCCCCCAGCTCACTTCCTCCATGTAATCCACCCACTTACAGCTTGGGCACTGGCCACTGAGAAGATACTAAAACCATCATGATGCCAATACAAATTTCTGGCTGTGCAAAACCCAACTGAAAGACACGGGATTTGGGCAGCTCAAGAATGTAAGAAGCTTTGAAGTTACTTCATCAGATGGATGCAGTCAGCCATGGATCTCCCCAAAGGCTGTGACATTTTCCTGCTGTACACTCTTCAGAAAGGACAGCTCTGGGATAGAAATGACCAGGCTGCTGCATTCCCTCAGCTCGCTTCCACTCCCTCTTGAACTTGACCCTTGTTCCCCACCTAGCCACTGGTGATACTGGTTTGGACAGGTGTGTATTGCATTTTTAGTACTTTGGTTTCAATTCCAGGTTTCACCTGCAGTTTATCAAAGTCAAGAATATCAGAACACACATTTGCAGCTTTTCCACATGAATTGATTTGTATTTTTTTAATCATGCTATATTTGGACTAACACAACCCCTAATCCTACACCACTACAGACCAATCAATCTCCCAGGTATGAAGTCAGTATTATCCGTAATTTTAAATTAAATCTCTCCAAAAGCACATTTGTGGACACACACAGCAGTGTGAGAAATGTCCACAATTCATGAGCTCTCCTGCTTTATGAACAGGGTGCACAAGGAGCCCTTAACACGAGTCAGAACATCTACCCTGACGGGTAAGAGCCTTTGGCTGGGAAACTAATGTGCAGGGATGCAGTGCTCCAAATATAGGATCCAATTAGTTAATTATTCATTTTGTCAGAGTGTGCAAACTCTGAAGTAATTCCAAAATTGCATCTTCATCATGCACTCACAATATAGTCCAACTCCCTTATTTTTCCACGTGTATTGTCAATAGCAGCATCACAAAATACACCAGCAAAACAGACATGATAGTTTTTCTTTTTGAATTGCCCAAGGATTAAGTTGGTAAAGAACCAAACTTTTCATATATTAAATAACCACACAGCAGTTTTTGTAACTTTTAGCAAGTAAATTTTTCACTGGAATCTGGCTTCAAAACCATTACATTTCTAATAATAGGCTATACTATGGGAAAAGAGGCTAATGCCAAACTTTAAGTAGCTTTTCAAGTATTACTACAACTTGATAGTAATGTGAGTTTGGGAATTGGATTTTTTTTAAAGTAAACTTGGTGCCACCATGTTTTAATCAAGGGATAAAATGTGGCCCTGAGGTTAACTGTAATATTGAAACTTGCTATTCTAAGGGTATTCTTTGAGGCATCATAACTGAGAAAACACAATAAAAATGAAAACTCAGAGGTAATGAAGTTTATTGCAGAAACAACTTAAGGAAAACACTTTAAAAGAGTCAACATATTCTAATGCCTTAAAGAGTTAACTCAGGAAATGCTCCTATTTTTAGGGTTCAGGCTCAGCACAATCAATCTGCAGAAAAGCAGATCCTTAAATATGTATAAATCATGTATGTGGAGCATGCAAGCATAGGCAAAAACTTCCTTCTTGGCTTGAGGTTAAGTAAAAAATTGTGAAGGAGTGATTTCTCTGGTACCTTATGCTTTGATAAAACTTAGTACCTAAAATTTTCTTCCTCATCTATGTAAGAGAAAGTATTTCTTTCACAAGTCCATTACAACTCAGGCACAATTAAATCAGAATGAAACGATGAAGCAGACTAATGGTGAGGAAATCAATCTCTGGTTTAAGATCTATTGTTAGCATGAAGCTTTCCACAATAAGCTCGCTGTGGAAACAGGAAAAACCCTGATGGAATGACAACAGTCATTCAACTATCAAAGAGATTACATTCAACTAACCTGCCAACATCTTTCATGGTAACAACTGGGTTTGTGTCCAGAAACAGCAGGTTAGTTTCTCAAAGCAACACAGTTGTTTGAAATCTCATGGCAGTTATTTATTACAGCAGCAGAGATTACTTTTTCTGATCAACCCTGTGCTAAAACACACATTCTTTTTCACAACACATGGACTACTCTTTCAAAAAGAATGTAATTCATTTTAAAGAATCCCAAAATTTACTTAAAAATGAGAGAACTGTCATGAAATAGGTTTGTGTTCTGACATTAAGCTTTCTGCTAATGTGAATGAGCATTTATTAATTTTTAACCGCATCACCTATTTTTACCTGTCTAAAACAAAAGGTGTGACTTGCAAACCCGAGGAATCACAACTGTCTGTTTTAAGATAACCCTTTGACCATCTCCAACATGCAAGTGCAAAAGGTGATTATTTGAACCTTAAAATGTATTTTATGTAATTTCAAATGACCCTGAGTACAGTGCAGCTGTCTTTTTGTAGTTTACTGCACAAGGTCTTGCAAGTTACCTTTAGTGGCTTTACAAGTATGAATAACTACTGCAACAACAAATGCATGTTTGGAGCTTCTTCCAAATCAACCAAAACCTGGAAGAGGAGCTATATTTTCTCTTCTCTTGCTGCATCAGTATGAAATAGCAGAATCTGTTTCAAAAAAAAAATTAAGACTAGTACTAAGAGAGAATGAACGACTGATTTTTAAGGATGACAATACTATTTTATTCCACTGTTCATTAAATACTTGAGTAAATGAGAAATGTAAGAAAACAGAGTTGGTTTTTTTTTTTCCCTCTTTTCAAGGCAGGAATTAAATGAGACACATCCTGTCTCTGGCCATATCAGCTGCTGGGATTTGCACGTGGCAGAAGAGCCGTGGCTGTGCAACCGGGGGCTCAGCCTGTGCTGCCTGCTGCCAGGCCCGCTAACGATTATCAGCTACGTGGCAGAAACAGAACAAACTTGGAATAAGCTACGGGAAAGCCAAGATTAAACGGAAAGAGGGGAAAAAAGGACGACTTCTCAGGAAGAAGCGAACACGTATTTCTAGAGTTAGCAAGGGAAGGCGGGCCGGGCGAGGGAGAGGATTTCGGCAGCAGGGCAAGAGCAGGGCCGCGGGAGGAGGCCGGAGCAGCAGCCGTGGCCCTCTCGCCGGGACGAGTGACCAACAGAGCGCAGTGCCGGGGACCGCCCGTGACAAAGGGCCGGGGCGGCGGGGCTGGGCCCATCGGCCAGGCGGGGCCTGCGGGCGGGCGCCGCCGAGCTCCACCCGCGGGAGAAGACACCCGGTGCGGCGGAGGCAGGAAGGCCGAGCGGGTGCAGGCCTGGCCGGGCGGTGCCCGCTGCCCAGCCGGCTCCCCTCGGAGGGAGACAGCGCCACCCCCCGCCCCGCTCCCCCGCATCTCTCACCTGGGCGGCTCCCGCCGCAGCGGCGGCTCCCCGCAGGGCGCGGTNCCGCCCTCCCGCCAGGCCCCCTCCCCGCCAGACGCTGGGGCTGCCCAGGCGCTGCCTGACAGAAAAACGGGAACCCCGCCCAGGAGCCGCTCCCGTTCGGGGCTGGGCTAGGGAGAAAGCTGCTCCTACTGGCTTTAGAGCAGGGCCGAGTCAAGATTGTTACCGCCCAGAGAGGTCCGTTAAGTAATGTAGGGCTTCACAACTTCGCAGCACCGCCCTCCCCTCCAAGGTACAGTGGGTGTATGTTTATAACGTACCGTGTTTACCGAGAGTCACCATTTCTACTCATAGAGCAGAAAAATGCTGGGTACTGGAAACATGGTACTTCAGAAAGCTCAAACTCAAAATGCCGCAGTGGTCACGGGTGATCTGGCAAAGATGGAAATGCTCAGAAGAGAGAGACTCATGTGCAGGAGAAGGAATCAAATCCCCTCCCCGATGTAACCAGTCACCCCATCAGGTGTGTAACATCCCTGCTACTGGTACAGATACTTACACTCTAAGCAAACCAGGCAGTTGCTGGTTTAAATGATGGGACACCCCTTTAGCTCACACTGCTCACTGGCAGAAGCAAGGCACGGTCCTCTCTCTCCTCATCACTGCAACTGGCTAATTGAGAATTGTTCTGCATTGTTCCATCTACACGCTCAACCTCCAGCTGTTGGCCAACCCAGGTGAAGGGAGAGAGCTCATGATGTTTCCTGCCATGCTCAGAAAACTGAGAAAAAGGAGATGTAATAGAAATACAGGGACAATCAATTTTAGATATCTGAAAAATCAATACACAATAATGTAGTCTTTCAAAATCGTGTGGAGTTCTTTCCTTAAAGTAGCTATACAGCATGTTCAGAATCCTAAATAAAAAACAGTGTCCGAACGCAAAGAGATTCTATCAATTCTCTTTAAAAGTAGAAACAACATGGAGCCCTTTACCAAAAATAGTTTATTGCACAAAACCTTTAAAGGAATTCCTATGCACAATATTTTTATAATCAACATGCTTTGTATGATCATAAACATTAATTGTACATAGTGTAACTCCTCCATCCCCTGGGTTATCCGCTCAAGAACATGAAATGATTTAACTTCTATCTTTACAAATACAGCTGAAGCAGACATTAGTGAATGTCATGTATAAAACATAACAATATTTCATTTACAATACCCAGAACATCTTTCCTTTCCCTAGAAATCTGTGCATCTGTATTGGAAATCAGGCTGCCCTGCTGCCCAAGACACAAGTGTTACACATTCATAGGAGACAAGTAATTAGATGACAGCTGATGAGCATTTGTTATTACTTTGGACTGTACTTGCTTTCACATGAAAATATTTAAAGGCTCTGGCCGCAGCAAATTACATGCAACTACTCACATTTCCCCAGCAAAGTTAATAAAACATACGTCACAAGCTTTTGCATCACCAGTAGTGAATTTGTCATCTTTAATTTATCCTGGTAGTACTATCTGTGCCCAGCACACCTTTAATGTTGTCACAGGTCACATTAAGACACCCATGCCACTGCAGTTCACTCCCCTAAGGAGGAATAAGTCATCCATGAAAATATAAGCACTAGAACTTCCATTTTGGATATTACTCTACTCTTTACATACGTGAAATTCTCACAGATTTCAGCCAGGATATTGCCTGAATGAACAGTATGGGATCAAATCCTCCCATAGTGGGCAACAGGCTCAGCTGATCCCAATACAGTGCACAAGTATCTCCAAGAAATCTGGAAGACAATAGAATGGAGCATTATGCAATGTTCAGCAACACCAGAGACTCAGTAACTAACATTTTTTTTCCCATTGTAGGGTTTGCTGGGTTTTTGTTTGGTTTTTTAAAATGCACAATTATTCAAGATTCCTCGAAAACTCAACAGGCTCTGAAAAAGTAATGCTGCTGCATTTACCACCTTTCATCACTTGGGAAACATTCTCACATTACAGTGACACTTCTTCATCAACAAGACTTGGTTTAATAGGTAGCAACTACTGAAGAAACAGACATGGAAAATACATTCTGTTGCAGTGCTTGAAAAAGGACAAGAAAAAAAAATTCTTTAAGAGATTATTCTTCAGATTCTCCTCTGATGTATTTGGCAGAGGGGAGGCAGTTTTCATTCCTACACCTATTTTGTTTTATTGCCTAGACAGCAGAGAACTGAAGCTTTGTAGAGCGAGCATGCTCAGCCTTGGGGTGAGGCTTTTTAATAAAACAGCAGCTGTTTCTCTGGGTAATTAAGAATCACAGCTGATGAGCTTCAAAGAAAAGGCCTTGCTTTTATCACATGCTGCATGCTCCTTCCAGAAGGCTTCCCAGTGTCTTCCATAACTTAACTGACTTAGTACTTCACCAGGTTTAGACCCTCAAGTCTCATCGTTTGTCCTTCATGTAAGTAAATGGCATGGTGCTTCTGTTTAGAGAAAAAACACATAGTGACTATAAAATGAAAATACCCAATGTCCAGGTCTGAACACTTCACAACAGCTCCCTCATCTTTAAAAGGAAAAACGTGCACCTGAGGCTACTTGATTGTACAAGCTCAGATGTCTTTACAAAGGAGCTGGTGAGAAATTGCAGCACTGCACTAAGAGCAGAACAAGGTACAATTACTGATACAGGAAGGAGAACAGACATTCTGAAGAGCTAGGAAGGTTTCTAACAGTTCTGGCTTCTTTGATACCAGATAAAACCTTTATCCATACAACTGGTGCCAAACTTAAGAGATTAAAATATAATGGATTCTTAACTGTAGGCAATGTATTTACTAACATGAACAGCAACATTAACACTGCACAAGTGTTTTTTTTATTTAAAATCTTGAACATTTGGTAACTTTTTTGTACTGAATATATTACTCATTACGTAGTTTTAATTTTGTTCTTTAACAATACTGCATACCTTTTTCTTTGAGCTTAATATACAGGCAACTTCAAGAACATGACAGCAGCAAGATCATCAGTACCATTTACTCTGTGAAGTAGCCCGCAGCAGTACACAGACACAAACATTCCTAAGCTAGTCTGTAAAGCTTTTGCCTTTTCTTTGAATTGTTTGATAATTCTGTATGATGGGCACCTAATACCACACATCCTTCACCAATTTGAAGACCCCGACTTTTAGCATCACTTGACTTTGATCACAGTAAAATCTAAATAAAATCCAGTAGCTATGGGGCGTGAAATCAGTCAGTATAGACACCTGAAGTGCAAAGTGTTGCACTGGACTACAGCTTTTAATTGGTAATTATGAGAAATCAGACTTTGGATAAATATGGGTGGGTTTGGGTTTTTTGTTTGCTCGTTTTTTGCCTTACTGCTAGGAGAACACCAATCATGTTCTCCTCCAACCAACCAAACCCATCCAAAAGCAGCAACAGTCTCTTTGGAAAAATGCATGAACTAGAATTTTTGTCAGCTTAATCTACTTGTACTTAATAGATTTTTTAATTATTTTTTTTTTTTCTGTTTTAAACACAAAACTATAGTAGATAATTGACCTATTTGCTTTACGTTTTAAGGACAAAAACATGCTAGTACATGTGTTGCTGCTGTATCTTGCAAATAATGTCACGTATATTTTGATTTGTGCTTTAGCACTTAGCAAATTAAGCAAAGTATTTTTGAATGAGGAGAAAGTGGGTTTATTGCTGCACTAGGAGCCACATAGAGCACTGGGACCAAAGGTGAAGGAATCTAAAAGCAGGCTGCTTTAATAACAAGCTAGTCAAGGTGCTCTGCAGAGGGGCTGCCACTGTACCAACATTTCCATTCATGGAGGACACCTTGTAACAGAGGATGCAAAAAGCAGGGGAAGTGTGTGGGAGAAGATAAAGCTAATAAAAATAATTTTATAGGCATTATAATTTTGTCTTTTAAAGTAAAAATAATTACATTTCTAAAAGCTCTGGCTTTAGGGGCTAATTTCCCTAAGCCATTTGTACAGTATGTCAAAAACCAGCGAACTTATATGTAACATTAAAACAATGACAGTAACAAAAAACCCTCATGTCAGCCTTAACTTACAGTATATAAGCATATTAAAACAGATATTCAAAGTCAGAAAATTATTTTTTTTTCTTATATATATATATATTACACACATACCTTTTTCAAGGGTGTCTACTTCAAAAGTTGAACTAAAAAGGTGCAAGAAGTGTGTGTGCAGTGAAACAAAGCTCCCTACTGGCCTGTGACTGTAAGAGAAAAACTGATACTTCAGAAAACATTCCAGGCAGATCTGCCAAAGATACTGGGCTGCACTACTTGTCTTTACAGTCTTGTTTCTTTTGCTATAGGTCAAAGGTCATCTTCATAACTAGAAATGGCTTCAAATGACATTTTTTTCTTTAAATACAGATATCTGTAATCCAAATTTCAAGAAAAAGATTATAGGAAGGAAGAGACAGGATGCTCAGAATATCCAATTCTCAACCCCTGTTAATGGCTGAACATGAGAACTTATTTTTCCCTGTGATTTGGATATAACCCAAGATGGGGGAAAAACACCAACACCAGCCCCCACATTGAAAAACAAAACAAAAAAAACCCCAAAGCCCAGATGTTACATAATTAACAGTCATTCCTTAACAAACTCACTCAGATTCAACAAATACAGACCTGGAACCAGATGCTCCTCTTGACCTCATTTTAAATCTTCATCTGAATCCCTCACTAAACCCCAAATGAGCTAGATTTACCACTTGGCAGTCCCCAACATGACAGAATTATTATGGTAAGGTTTCAAACAAATCCTTGGAATAGCATGTTCTGTATTTAATATGACACCAGTTTCTCAAAACCATGCCCTTTGCTTCTACAGGCAAAAGCACAACTCTGAACACCATTTTTAAAAAAATGAAATAAATAAATAATATGGATAAAGATTTGTTTACATACTTAAAGCAATAGGAAGAAAGACAACTGATAAGGAGGTTATAGTGTCAAAACTTCCTTGTCACTAACACTACAATTCTGACTCTCTTCATCTACAGTAGGAATCTCCTGCTGTTCTGATGCAGTTGCAGGACTGGTAGAGGTAAGGTCCATTAGCTGCCCTTCAAGCTGAGTCCACGAAGACATCGATTCATGTACTGTAATGGTGTGCTCCTCCATCTGGCGCTGAAGGCTGTCCATTTCTTGCCTTTGGAAAGTGTCAAGAACAAAAAAGCAAAAATTAACAAGCAGAAGAAAGCCAACTGCTACGTGCAAGATCAGAAAATTACTTTTCTTTATTCTTTACACCTCCTCCAATACTGTCTAAGATCTAGCTGTATACAAGTCTTTAAGAGCATATCAAATACAATATGCTTAATTCAACTGTTTGGGCTAACAATGCAGCAGCTCCTTTGCTGCACATACTCACTGCCAGGGATGATGCAGCACTGTTTCCTCAGTAACAGCACCTAGTGACTGCAACCTGATGAACATGGTACTCTTACAGGTATAGAGGACAACATGGGAGGTAGCAGTGAGGAAAGCAGCACAGAAAAATAACTAGAAAAACATATTATGACTTTAGCTAGACACCAACTTAGCAAAGTGACTAGTCTGGTAGTACAGGATCCTCCCCTAAAACATCGACTGATGCAATAATAGCAGTTCAGTTCTCCTAAAAACCTGAACTCCCCATCTTCCTGAAGTTGAAGTTCCTGAGCTCAGAATCTCATGTGCAACCATGTAAGGGAAAATCTGAAAACATATTTTTGGCAGAATGATCTTCCTCTGTAGAGACTTCTTATGAACACACTGCCTGGGCTCCTATCACAAGCAGCCTTTCTGATGCTCTGAAGAGAGAGAAACTCCAGATTTTCCACCAGCAAGAAGAACTAGAAATAGCTGTTTCTGGTTTGTTCTGCTGTGTAGGATGGACGCTTTGTCTAGTTTTATTGTAAAGGCTTCTTTCCCTATTTATTACCATATAAGCAAGCACCTACTATGACACTGTCTTACTGTCCTAAGTATAGTCCCAATAAGAGGAAAAGAATTCATTTTACAAATCCTTTTTTTTCCTTAGGCTGGTAGCTGGTTTCTTGGAAACATTTTTAAGATTATTTAATATGGTTGAAAATAACAGGTCATACTTTAATTGCCGGAGACAGCTGTTCAGATTTTTTAAAGGCTCCTTGCTCACAGCTGTTGATGGTTTCAACAGTTCTTCCAGCAAGGCAGCAGGCACTGGACAATCAGGAATCTTAACTGGAGTCACAGGATTTGAAGAGTTATTCTCTCCTTTCAGTTCCTTCCTCTGGTTAAAGGAAAAAAAGACAAGTCAGAAATACAGTTAAGTTATTTCATCAATGTAATTTTTACCACAGAGAAAGACTCTCACATCACACTACTAGTATGTATCTGCCTTATAGAGCAGGAATCAGAAGCACATTCATGTTAAGTCTCATGGGTCAGAAGCAAAAGTTCCTAACCTAATGTGATCTGCTCCTAAGTAAACAAACAGCATCTGGAAGGACCTACTTAAGAACTCACACTACTAAAAGAAAATAAGCCAGGAAGGATTTAAAGCAAATTACTTGGATCTTCACAACAAATTCTAATCACATTCTTTCAGTATAGTTAAGAGAACAATTCAGAAAAAAAAATAAATCAGTAGAGTATAGTCATATAAATCCTTTTGGAAATTCTGGAACCTGCAGGATGATGTATGAGGACCAGTGTCTAAAAGAATGAAATGGAGGCTTCCATACAAAATTCTCTCTCACAAAGTGAGAGAATTACTTCAGGAAGGGAAAGAGCAGATCTACTATTCCTGCATTTTCTGTGTACCAGTAGCAAATCAGAAAACTCGAAGAAACCACTAATAGTTACCTTTTGAAAAGTGCAAGGATGGAAAACTAGACAGTGTGGACACAATAGACACAAGAACATTAAGAAGATACTAACTCCGTATTTGCCTATGATTCATTATTTAATTGCTACTTTTTTGCTTTATAAGTCAAAATGTAAATGCAAAATAACATGCTAAGCACAAAGACTTCTGAACTAAAAGGTGGTAAAGTCAAGATCAATACAATTAATTTTTGACTGCAAACCTTTCTATATTTATCATTTAAATATCAGAACATCAGTAATTCTGTATCACAGGCAGGCATTTCAGTCAGAGTTTTCAGCAGGTTTCCTGCAGCAGAGTATTTTCCAGTACACTACAACATGTGTTCTTTCTATTTAAATACCTTCTTCATCTTGCCATGCTTCAGATCCAACTTCAGTTGCTGGTTCTGCTGCAGCAGCGACTTCATACTGTTCTTCAGTTCAGTCACTTTAGCCTGCAGCATAAACTTATCCTTCTGAGTCACTGACAGGTCTTCCCTCACCATTTCCAACTCAGCCTTGATATTCTAAATGGGAAAAGAAGAGAATCAACATGATACAGGGTAACAATCTAAAAATTCCAGCCAACTAAATGTTTTTATAACTTCTTTTTAGTTTCCAGAGGAAAGCAGAAAAAGAAGCAACATATAGCACTGTTAACGAAACCAATTTGCCCTGTCAGAACACCAGAAATGAGATTTTAAAAAAGCCAGTAGCCTATTTTAATGGCATATGGTCAACGAAATGAGAAGCTAACAGCACAAAATAAAACTGGAGAAAGTAAAGACACTGCAAAACATATAGTGAATCAATTTATATGGACAAAAAATTATTGGAAAAAAATATTATCAGTAAAGTATGCTTTTAAAAAATAAAAATTGTTTTAACTATCCTCCTGCAGCAATACCAGTTATCCTTCAGAATCTTCACCAGCTACATTAAATACCTGCAAGACAACTTGTATGCCTTCTATCTCCTTGTGGCTACGCTGTTCGCTCATATCCAGCTGCTGCTTGAGTGCTTCAATTTCTCTTTCTTTTTGTTCTACTTCCCACTTGAGGTCTTCCACCTACCGGGGGAAAATAAAATAAGTTATCTTTAGAATTATCTATAGGCACAATCAATCACAAAATATGAAATCATAGAATCATAGAATGTTTTAGGCTGGTAGGGACCTCTAGAGGTGATCTGGCCCAACCTCCCGACACAGGTAGGGACATCTCTACCTAGGGCAGGTTGCTCAGAGCCCCATCAAGCCTGACCTTGAATGACTCCAGGGATGGGGCCTCCACCACCTCTCTGGGCAGCCCATTCCACTGATCTATCACCCTCGTATTAACGAACTTTTTTCTAATATCCAGTCTAAATCTCTCCTTTCCTAGCTTAAAACCATTACTCCTGGTCCTATCATTACAAACCCTTTTGAATAGACCTTCCCCTGCCTTTACGTAGGCCCCCTTCAGGTACTGGAAGGTCACTCTAAGGTCCTCCCAGAGCCTTCTCTTCTCCAGGCTGAACAGCCCCAATTCTCTCAGCCTGTCTTCATACAAGAGATGCTCCATTCCCCTGATCATTTTGGTGGCCCTCCTCTGGACATGCTCCAGTATGTCCACATCCTTCTTGTGCTGGGGGCTCCAGAACTGGACGCAGAGCTCCAGGTGAGGTCTCCCCAGGGCAGAGCAGAGGGGCAGAATCACCTCTCTTGTTCTGCTGGCCACAGTTCTTTTGATGCAGCCCGGGATGTGATTGGCCTTCTGGGCTGCGATTGCACATTGATGGCTCATATCCAGTTTTTCATCCACCAGCACTCCCAAGTCCCTTTCCACAGGACTGCCCTCCAGTATATCCTCTATATCTAATATTATGCCTCATGAACCCTTCCTGGTTCTAAGAAAATCTAGCAAAACTTCATTTAAAAATACTGAATTAAAGACAAATGAAGTCATACAATGCATCATAAATGAGGATAAACACAGGAAATTTGCAGTCTTTACCTCTTGGCTTACTACAGGCTGTTCACTAAGCTTGTCACCCAGCTTTTTCTGCAGAAGTTGGAGCTGAGACCTGGCTTCTGCCAGCTCTTGCTGGAACTGTGATACCTCCTGGGAATGTTTTTCATCCTCTACCCTGCACAGCAGGATTAACAGACAGTTATTCAATATGTCCTTTAAAACAAGTACTTCACTGGGTTAGGTATGTAAGCAGAAATGACATGACAGTGCATGGAACCTGCTGAGTTATAGCTTCAACTGAAGGCTTTGCCAACATGTTCACAGCAGGAGTTATAAAATCTTTTTGTGATTTATGAGACAGATGCATGAATATATCATTAAATATTGTCAAAAAAAAGAAGAAGTCTTAAGCACTGGTAATAGTCCTGATACAAACTATAGATTATGCAGTAAAAAAACAACAACCAAAACCTGTCAACAATTTTAATCCTTTTGTTTTAGGATTAATAGGGTTAGCATTATATCCATTCTTCCATTCTCATGTAGGTCTGATAATTTCTTATAATTTCCATACAAGAAAACAAATTGAATTTGAATATATTGTGGAATATATTCAACAATCAAATTCATCTTCTATGTATCCTCAGGGATGTGAAAGAAAAAAGCATAATAGGATATATATAAAGTATTAATCTGTACTAGTTATATTAAATAGTAGAAATATGTGTAGCAGACAGTAAAGCCTAAATACAGTGCACTTCAGGTCTAACTGAATTATGAAGAGACAGAAAAATGCAAGTAATTGCCTAGACTCCAGACATGCATCTTATGGCCAGTCTCAGCAGGGGTACATTCCAATATAATCCACTCCGGAGTGGCAAAACCAAAAATTCAGTAATGTATGGCTTTCTCAGAGGATTTATTTTATTTACTGTTCTCTAAGTACTTGGACGTTTACTTACTGCAGTTTGTCCACTTCGACCTGGAGGGCTTGGACAAGCAGTTCTTTGGCATGTAGCTCTTTCTTGATTTCACTGAGCTCAAGCATAGCAGCTCTGTGATGACGGCGGTTATGTGCTGCATCTGCTTTGGCTGCTGCTTCCTACAAGACAAAAAAAAAAGCCATTTTTCCTTGTTTTATCACTGTAGGTGGATCATAAAGGGAGCTAGACTAAAGGGGTACAAAACAAATCAAGAAAGAAGTTGTGCAGCTGTTAACACTTCTCTTTTTGTCTAAAACCCCTTATTATTAGTGTTGTTATCCTAATATATCCATCGTTGCAATCAACAACTATATAAATAGAAGAAGCACATTTGCCAGACTGCTTCTTCCTTGTCCATTTTTGGATGATGTGTCATCACTTCAGGATATGCCCCAAGTCATAATGGAACTTCCCTGGTAGTCAATGGGTATGCTTAACACAGGGCACAACAGAAAAGACATCAACTGATCTTTCAGCCACTGGGTGTCATGGCAGAGACCCTGCAAGAAGCAGTATATTATAAAGCATAGATTTTGTTTCAAGCTACTTTTCAAATACTTTACATTAAATTACCTTTAAGTAAATAAAACAAAAGATGAGCTGTTACCTGCTTCTTAAGCTCTTTAACTTTTGACTTCTCTTTCTCTAAGGAAGCCTGTAAAGCTTGTATAAGTTGTTGCATTTGCTGATCCTCTTCCTCTTTCCGCTTCAGGACTGCCTGAACCTGCATCACATCACAAAAACAAACACACCTTCTTTGTAGGCTCACTGGAAGACCAGAAATGCCAATAGAGGAAGTACAAACTCAAGCCAATGCAGGGATTGCAAGACTTCTCTTTGCTGTTCACTGATAACTCTTTCCTCATTGGTACCCTTCAACCTTAAAGTAGCTGTAGTTAAATGGTAGCTCATTGCCTGGGTTCCCATTTGCTTCCACCCCACAAATACGTTACTGTTGGCATAAAAATCATTCGTCTCCATGAATCTGTATGTAACACAGTTGCTATGTTCCAAGTGAAGTGAGCCACACTTTCACTATTGCAAATATTTTAGCATGATTCATTTTTTCCAAAAACAACAGCTCTGTTTAGTGCAAAGTCTTATTTCTGATTCCTTGTTTACCCCCCTATATTACAGCTACACATGTGAAACCCAGATCTGGAGGAAAATGCACCAACTTCGTATAATGTGAGTGAAGATGTCTACATCCTGTTATCAGAAATATGAGCTAATTCCTTTCTTAAGCTATTAGATCAAAAGGTCAAATACCTGTAAGTTCAGTTGTACCAAGTCAGCCTCTCTTTTGGCTAGTGCAGTTTCCAGGATATTGTTGTGCTCCCGCAAAGCAGCGTTGGACTGACTAAGACCTGTGAGTTTTCCACGTTCATGCTCCAGTTCAAGGGCCAACTTCTTATTCATTTCTTCTAAACGTTTTATCTTCCTCCTGAAGCCTCTAGATTCCTGAAGCTATAGCCAAAGAGAAAAACAAACAAAACCAAACAACTCCAGATTACTACCACAAAAAGTTGTGAGCTAAACTCATCCAACAGCTGGCCTTCCCAGAATGGTAGTTCTTTTTTTTTCTTTTCATTTTTTTCTTTCTTAAATGAACACTTTGAAATAAGCTCAGTTAGGTACTTTTTCATTTTGAAAGACTAAAATGTGTGCTAGAAAAAAGAATCCAGGAGAACTGTTCAGGTGTAGATCAAGAGTAGTTGATACATATAATTTTTTTGTTTAACTCTACAACTGAATACCACCACCTTGCCCTCAAAAATCACTGAGCACCCATGACTCCAAATAGTTTCAAAGAACAATGATTCATGCATCCTCACTGTCTCATGACCAGGCGCAGCTGGTATCTAATACAGGAACTACTTTTTTCTCTCATCTTCTTTTCCTTTATATGACAATGATTCCTGAGACTATGAAGAACCAGCACAGGGCAGCAAAATTAGCAAGTGTCACTGACACAGTGTTTCCTATGCAAGATTCTGATTTCCTGCACTGTTGGACTAAAATTATGGTAATAAAATTTCTCCCTGCCTCTCAGGCATTTTTTGCTGTCACCTTCCCATGTACCAGGCAAATTCAAGCAATCACCTCATCCTCAAGTTCCAGCACTTTCTCTCTGTATTCCTCAAGCTCCTGGCTGGTAAGTGAAATCACTTCTTGCAGTTCTTTTTCCAGCATCAACTTGCTGCTTCTAACAGCTTGCAATTCTGTCTCCAGAGATTGAATCCTTTCCTAAAGACAAAGGGATCACAAGCGTGATTAATATATGACCCATCTACAGGAGGAATTTTGGTTTTGTTAAAAAAGTCTACTTCTCTAGCAAGTATTACATGAGGTCTTAACTGCAAAGGTCTTGCTCAGAGCTTTCCACCTTTGCATCTGGCTAATGCTGTTAGAGTATTTGATATCTTGCTCCATTGGTCCAAAGAATTGGAGCTTCCTCCAGTAATTAATTTTCTAATCGCAAGCATAACATGTATGAGTAAGTTATGGTTACCCTGAAGAACTTTTAACTGCCTATGAGAAAAAAAAGCACTAAGAGTTAGAATTCTGGAAAATCTTCAGATGCTGAGCCTTTAAAAAAAAAAGGCCAAAACAAACCCACAAAACCCAAACAAACAGTAAAAATTAATCAGGAAATTTTGCACTAAGGCCTCTTGAGCTTAGATTACTATTAGTAACCTGAAAGATACAAGTACAATAATAATAATTAAAAAAACCCAAACAAAAACCAACCACCAACCAAACCAAAGCCTGCCAAATCACCTCTCTCAAATGTAGTTAAGGAAATTCTCAGTGCTCAGAACACTGCTACCATGTTCTTAAGAAGCTTTATATTCCAAATATTTTCATCGCTTCAGTGTAAAATTATATTTCAAGACCTGTATTTAATTAATTTTATTTAATTATGCTCTATCTTTGCACTAACAATCTATAAAAGACATCTGCATACTTCGGCAATCTGGTTGTTTCCACCATCAGTGATCTGTGCTTTTAGTTTACTCAGCTCTGCCTCAGCAGATTCCTTTGCAGCGAGGGATTCCTGCAGCCGCCGGCTGAGGATGCCGACTGCGTTCTCATAGGCTTTGTGCTTTGCTTTCATCTCCTTCTGAGCACTCGTCAGATCTGACCCCAGACGCTTCATTTTCTGTTTCTGCTCAGTAATGGCCCTGGAGAGAAAGGAAAACCAAAACACCAAGTCAAAACAAAAACTGCCTGAAAACAGTCCTAAAAGATTAATTTTTCACATGGCCCAACAAAACCCAACATCCACTTCTCTCCCCTTGTCCCAGGGTCACCCATCTCATCAGAGAAAGCCATCAGGTTGGTAAGGTACAACTTTGAAAGACAACACCTTGAAGGCCCTTGATGACATTCTAAAAAAATTGAGAGTGATTGCTAAACAGGGGAATATGAAAAGCAAGTGCCATGGTTCTTTTGTTCATGCTAAAAGAACACTTACTTTTTTGCTTCTTCTTGCATTTGCTCTACTTGTTGTTTCAATGCCTGATTTGCCTCAGCAAGAGATGCCATTTGTTCCTTATCAAACTGCAATGACTTAACAGGAAGGAAAAAAGCACCCATGAGAATAAGAACAAAAGCATGTTTGCTGTATGTTGGATTATAAAAGGATAAGCACAACATTTCATAATTACTTCATCTCTAAATATAAACTGTTCCAAGGTTCTCCATCTCATTTCTTTTTCACTTTTATTTCTCCATAATTCTTCCCTCTGTGGAAGCTTTATATTCCATAACATGTAAGACCAGAATTCTAGTTTGGTCTTTGCTTTCAGAGAGAGTTCACTTTGGGACCAAGGAAACTGCTTCCACATCACACCTCTACCACTCCTGTAGTATGCTCCTCCCCACTTACTTACATAAGATGTCAATAAGCAGTCATGTATTTACAGAATTTTGGTAGGTATATGCTCAAATGCATAGACAATATTAACTATGTAACCAGAACCTTAACTTGCAAGTGGTCATTGTGTTTATTTCAAAAGTTACTAGAAATAGCAATGTATCCTGGATGTAACTCTCAAAGTCCAAAGCTGAACACCTTCCATACCTGTAGGCGCGTTTCCATATCGTCTCGTTCTTTCTGCACTGACTGAAGTTGATTTTCTATTTCCACCATCTGCTGGTGAACCTGAGATACTTCCTTCTGTAGTTTAGAATGTTCAGATTCAAGTGACTGTTTTTCAGCCTGAATTTTCAGTAGCTCTCGTTTTAACTCTTTCACTTCTGAGTCCAGCCGCTTCTTTGTAGCTTTCAGTTCACTAATCAGCTGGTCCTTAGAACTTGCATCTCTTCGATAAGCTTCCACCATTACCTTTCAAGAGGACAATGTCACCTGTTACTAGTTTTTAAGAATAATTTAGTATGAAGTTTTAAGTATTTACTGATATTTCTTAGTTTGAGGGGGATGGGTGTTAAAGAATACAAACCAGCATCATCTTGTATAACATATTTACTCTGGTTCAAAGACTGTGTAAACTCTGATATCAAGTACAATCATGTATCAGCAATGAATTAAAAAAACTCTCTAAGTGAGAGTGTTTATGGCAGTGTAGGGTACTCTTCAAATTCCTTATGGAACTGCAGTAATTACATACCATTTTTTAAAACTAATTGTAAAAAGTTAATCATCCCAAGCAAGCATTTAATAACTTCTGCCATGACAAGAGTGCTCAACTGTGACTGACAGTTTAAACAGCCTCCCCCAAACTTAAACCTAATAAGCTAAAACAACCTTTGGCATTAAGTTAATAAGTAATCAAGCTGTACATTAATGGTGCCACCCTATACATAAGACACATGTATGTACATCAGTTTCAAATTACTGTTTCAAAACTGTGTAAATTCAGAATAGAATTTGCAATAAAGCACTTATTTTCCATTTAATTACCAAAGAAACTATCATTTTTCAATGCTGCAGGAAAATGACGACACTTGAAGATTTTCATGAGTGCTTTTGCAAAAGCAAACCAAGTATCAACTGAAACAGAGAGAGATTTTATATGGTGCATCATCTGGGAAACTCCCTGAAGTCCAATGAAAGCATGAATTAGATGACGGATCTGCTTTTATGTTACAGATAAAACCAAGGCATGTAATTTTTTTACAGTGAAGGCATGTACTCCTGAGAGGTTTGTGAGGACGCTTGAATCAATAAGAACTCTGTGACATAATTACAGTTTCTGTATTTCATTCAGTTGAATTTTATTTCTTTGAAATAGTTTGTTTTTGCCTACCTTCTGCTGTAGGAACTGTTCCTTCACTTTTTGAACCTGTTTTTTAAGGCTGGCGTTTTCTTGTTGCAGATTTTCTACCTGACAGAGGGAGAAAAAAAGCCAACCTGTTGCTTTGCAAGCCAAATGTCATATTCTACATAATTTCAAGCAGTGACAGTATCTATACTTCCCTCAACAGGTACTTTAGGTAAGATACTTTTAGGGATTTCTTACCTGGCTTGACTTGATGGCCATTTCTTGCCTCAGTTGTTCCAAGACTTCTGATGCTACTTCTGCATCTTCTCCAAGGCGTACTGCTCCTTCATCCAGTTGCTCTTTGCTTGCTTTGGCTGCTTGCAGGGCTACTTCCAAGACAATCTTCTCGTTCTGCAGATACTGGATCGTGTCATCTTTAGAAGTAGCATCACTTTGGAACTCTTCTAGTCTGGCCTTCAGCTCATCATACTGTGTTTGTAGGTCATCCAGGGACTGCTCTTTGGTGTGCAATGTCTCTTGGATCAGAGTGAATTGCTTCATTAGGTCCAGGTGCTCTTGCTGTAAAGATTCAAGCTGCAGATCTCTCTGATGCAAAGTCAACTTGACCTAAGAAGAAGTATTTTAGGATTAAATTCATACAAAATGAATATTATTCTTTGCAAAAGCTCTCCAATCAAAATAAAATACTTTAATATTTTAGCTTCTAGGAGAAAATGGCAGAAGGTGAAAATATTTTTAACTTTCTTAAACTACTACTACTATTTGCTCTATTAACAGCATTGATTGCCTTCTGCAGCATCCGTAATCTTACAGGCGAAGCAGTGACCAGAATGACAAACCTAAAATATTCTTAAGTAATATTCACAGTATTCTAAATTTTTATTTGAAAAATATGTCCACAGTAGATATACTAGGTAAATTCAGTGTTATTATTGACGATGCCATATTGTACCATGGTATATAATACTGAGCTATCACACGTTTCATCTCATTCCTGCCCTTGACATGCTGCCTTTGTAATGTTACGAGGTTAAAGCAGGACCCCATAGTGAAGTACAGATTTATTATGCTGTAAGTGTATATAAAGATATCCTGAGTGCCAACAACTATGAACATGGATCTGTGTTTCTTGTCTACACTTCAAAGAATCACATAACTGAATTCACTTTAAAAAATAGTTCTTAAATTTCAAAAAAATACTGTTACTGTGATGGTTGAAAAAGAGCGAGCCTTTTCACCTGGGACAGAGTGACTTTGATACAGACTTCATTTTTGCAGCAATCTTTCAGGTTAAAGAAAAAAAAAAAAAAATCAGAGCTCAGTACCTATTTACTCTTGCCTTTTCAGCCAAATAAGTATTCCCCTTGAAACCCTTGGGAAGTTCCCTAACAACAGTCTACCTGTTCCAATTCTTGCTCCAATGTTGCTGCAGAATCAGCCATTTTCTGAAGCTGTTCCTTCTCATCCTCAAACTCCTCTAGTTTTCTCTGCAAGTCTTCTTCCACCATGATTTTAGCCTCTTGGATCTGCATGAAGGCAGCTTCTTGATCTAACATGTCAGCCTGCACATAAAAAGCAAGGAATCAACTTCTACAATTTCAATGGATAGGCGAAGAGGTGCTGGGGGGGGAAGAGAAATATATTATCAAGCAAGTTTCTAGAGAAAAGATACAAACAAAAGCAATTCTGATGTCTGCCTTACACACCTGTATGTCTTTACTGAAGTCATCCATTCATATTACTTAAGACACTTCAGAATAACAGTGAATGTCTTATATATTTGTGACAATCAAAATTCCTCTTAAATGACACTATGCCCTTTCTAAATTGATGAAACAAGGTGTAGAACCTTTAATAAAATTAAGCTGTTTGGAAAAATTCTGAAACAAAAGAGATCCCTTGGGTCCTGTAGCTACTCCATGAAACAGCAATTCCTGTCATTTACACAACCACTATTAACAAGATGGGAGATGAGGTTCTTCAACTAACCTGCTGCTTTACTGCCCTTTGAGACTTGGAAGCAGGAATGTCACTGAAGCTCAGTAGGATTTAAGGTTCTAAGTGCTTTGAACACAAGCATACTGCACTTCAGATTTTACCCGTATTTTCTTACTGGAGGGCAAGAAGGATGAACTTGAGTACTGAGCAACTTCACACACTTAAACTAAGTCACTCAACTGCTTCTTAACTTCCAATTCAGCTTTCTCTTGAAAAAGTTCATGAATGGGCAAAGGAGAACATTTACATCCACCTTTAAAACTTAATTAAAAACAAATACTAGAGCTGAAAGTGCAAGTACCACTTTGGAATGGGAAACATATGGCCTTGCTCCCTCTTACTGTTTAAATGTCATGCAAATTTATTTGCTCTGAACTATTTACTGTTTTTATAATGCAGAATTTGAATCAATTCATAAGAATACTATATTAGACTGCTGGAATAGCCTTGGGTTGGCAAAACCTAAATAGACAGCCTAGGCAGGACATAATTAATGAAGACCACCTATAACCATACCTCAATATTTTGCAGCTGTGCTGCAATACGTTCCTTTTCTTTAATGGATCTATGCTGGGTTTCAGTCAGTTGCTGAGACAATGTCACATTCTCCAGTTTGAGATGTTCCAACATACCTGCTTGAGTCATTTGCCCAGCCTAAAGGAAGGAAAAACCCAATAAAAATCACAGATTAATACCAACAGTCCAAATTTGGCCAACAAATTTAAGTTTCAGAAAAAAAAAACAACCCAACATTGAATCTTATCTGTACCTTATCTCAGCTATTACTTTCATGGTACTACAGATCTTCATCTACAGAAGGCAAGTGCTTTGATTAAATTCATGTCTCAGCATTAAAGTGCTGAACAACAACACGCCATCCCCTGCTGCTCTCCACCTGGAGAATACACAGGTGAGACCAGCTCCCCTGTTCGAGCTCATAAACAGCATCCTCTGAATAAAAAGAACAGATTCTCAGTCCTCCCATGAGCAAGTAAGCTGTAATACCTGTATATTGGCCATCTCACTCTGCAGCCTGACACGGGCCTCCTGTGCCAGCACAAGCTGTTGCTGGTACCACTGCCGCACATTTTGGAGCGAGGTGATTTCTGTTTCAGATGCCTTCAGCTTATTGGCCAGCGTGGTCCGTTCCAGCTGCACCTTCTGAAGCTGGTTCTGTAAGGAAGCCAACTGCTGTCGCAGATCATGAACTAGAAAAAGAAAAATAAAGAACTTGGACTGGCACACTCCATTGTCCTATTTTTATTCACGCATTTTCAAGGATTGTTGCTATATTCATAGCTTTTTCTTTTTGAACAAAAACATATATGCCTATTTACATAAAGATTGGCTTTTCCTGCAAAAGTGAGGGGCAATGCTAGAATCCATAAGCAGAATTAAATTAAATCAATCACTTTTATAAGCATTCATAGTGCCTTAAAGGCATAAAATATGGACTAATTAAGAATCAGGAAGCAGGTATCCTGACATGTAGAGTCATTATTACAAGTCAGTATTTGTACAATTTTCTAAAAACCGTTAGTCCACTGTCAAACAGTTACAAGACTAAATATTTATGCCTCCCTCTCCAAGCAGGCAGAGCCAGCTTGCAAACTGTGGCACTTCTGTGACACAAAATAAAAACCAATCATTTAAAATTCAGACCATTTTATTAGTATGACATCAGTGAAACACAAATTAAAATTCCTTCTTCTTCCTGGACTTCAGAATTATGTTGAAATAAAATGATTTATGGAATAACAAATGTTAAAGACTGACATTTACATCATCCCACCTGTGCTGTCTCTGGTGAGAACATTTTTTTGCATATCTTCAACCTTCAGCAGGAGTCTTTGGTACTGCTCCTCTGCTAACTGCAAATCATTATTTGAAGAAGCCAAACTGGCATTCTTTGCTTCCAAGGTACTTTGCAGGTCAGCCATTGCTCGTTCCAGATCCCAGCAAGACTGCTTTAATGTGGCCACTTCTGAGCTCAGAGATTCCTGCTTCTGCTGGCTGTTTTGGCTGTGCTCCATCTGTGCCTGAAGCTTCATGTTCAAAGCTGCAAGTTGGGCTTGTAGCTCAGTCTTCTCTTTGAGAGCCTGAATGTGGCCAGAAAATCAAAATACAGAAGCCTTAAAAGAAAATACATTAATGGCTGGCTAAAGAAGATACCAAGCAAAATGGCTTACAGAACACAATTCCCACAGTAGGAGGCTCTTGAAAATTAATTAACGTATTAATATAATTTGCTAAATACAGAAATTCAAGTTAATTTTCTACCTGATTAGCTTCTAGAGAGAGTGCTTCTAGTTGCCCTTCAAGTCTCATCTTCTCCTTCAGAACCTGCAACATGTCGTCATGAGTTCCTGCGATAGAGCTTTCCATAGAAACACTGGAGACAGAGACAGCACATGCACAGGTAAAGGGTTAGAACCCAACACTCATCTAGCTGAAGGAAAGTGAAGCTGAAATTAAAGAGGCACTCAGACTCCATGTGGGACCTAGAATTTAGGATGTTTTTTCTGGCTTTATGATGGATCCAGAACACAGTGAAACAGCCTTTATTACCATCCAAAGAGATAAATTATATTCAGGCTACGGTTTTATACATTAGCTTTCCTATATTTGTAGCAACTACCTTTAACGTGAAAGTGCCTGAGAAATACCAACAGCTGCTGCTGCAAAAAAGGAAGAACAGGTATTTGGTATAAGAAATTCCTAATGCTCCTTCCCTGAAGTACAGCCAAGGAGTCTAAAGAAAAAGATTTCTCTCTCATTACTCTAAGAATTAAGTCTCAGCTGGAATAACAGTGGACAACTGATTTTACCTGAACACCTAGGGCATTACACTTTATTCCAATGAAGGAAAAAACCAAATGGTAATTTCAAAATCAGCACGTATGAAACATGCATCTGCAGACAACTGATAAAAACCACAATTACATTGTCATCCACATGCTCGCTGAATCACAGTTTAATATCCACCATATACACATGAGCTCATGAGATTAAATAACCCATTCTAAAGGGCTGAAGAGAATAAGAGTATCTAGGACAAGACTCTTGGCATTTCATAACTATTGAGGTCTGAAAGGTATGTGAGTAGATCAGTAAAAGGATGATAATAAGTATCACCGAGTCAGTTCAGCCTACATTTTCAGACTTTATAAATCAATGCCACATAATTCAGTGAACAAATGTCTGCTTCACAAGTAAATACAGATAGAAGCAACTGCTGACAGTATGTTTAAAACACACTGTCAGTGGCAAAAATATCTTTCTCTAAAGATATACTTAATAAATAGATACTCAAGCGAAGTGACTTTTCAGTTTCTTTTAGAATTTATAAATTAACAGACTTGATCACAATGAACCTAAGTTAAATCTGGATCCAAAGTTAGTAGAAGGTAAGAGTAATAGGCTGCCTATTCCAAGAAAGTATAATGCCCAACAATGGCCTCACTGTAGGGTGGTCTTTCTTACCTGCTAGAAATACTGTCTCTCCTACTCCGTACTTCCCCATTAACTTCTTGCTCTTGGGCTTGATGCTCCACTGCTGCAGCCTGTAGCACCTCACTGAGAGGGGGAAATTGCCCCATTGCATCAGGATGTATCTTCTGACCGTTTATTGTATATGGAATACCCTGCTTGCCCTCTGCATTCTGTAAACTGTTACCCAGCCCTCTTCCTGACACGCTGCTGTAGGTAGAGCTGTCACTCTCATTTCCATCCAGCCTCATTCCTGCTTCACTCCCATCAATCTCTGAAACGCTATCTCCTGCCAAGGAGGAATTCTCTATTCGGTCATCCATGTCAGAGGGGAGACTAATCTCAGAAACAACTGATGCTGGACCACTTCTGCTTTGCTTCAGAGTACCACCAGATAAATCAGTAGCCACAAAATTCCCAGGAGCGTTTCCAGAGCCGGAATCTTCAGTTCTGTAGTCAGCCAAGGACCGGATCTTACTAGGCTTAGATTTTGAACTTTTTCTTTCTTTCGAGGATGCTGGAAGTCCCAAGCTACCCAGTTTTGGCCCCTTGGGGACACTGGTCCGCAAAAAGGAGTATTCTTTTGTCATTGCTAAAGTGCTAGCTCTTGGCAAGATTTCTGGATTTAACATCAGCTCTGGATCCAGGGTGCTGGAGGGCCGGTGTTTGGATGTAGACTGATTCGACTAAAAGAAGCAAAGAGTCACCAATAAATTCCAGAATGTTACATTTGAAATAGCAGCAAAGATTTATTTTGCTGTAGAACTTAATACATAAAGCTCTACACTTCTACAGTAATATTTAAATAGCCATCATTTAATAAAAAAGATAAATTACATCAGCAATCAACCTTATCAAGGCTCAGTAAACTCATGTTGAAAACGATCAAGGTAAGACTCCAAAATCTAACTGAGGTTTTGGGTTTGGTTTGGGGTTTTTTTCCCCTTTTTTTAAGTAGCAAAAATTGGTATGTTATTGATGAGGAAACAGAAACAAATTTTACATGTCCAAAGAAAAAAATTACAGAATCCCACAGAATTGCATTCTCACACTTGATAAAACTACAGAACATTTAAAGCAGAGAAAACAGTAACTTAGAGCACAGAAAGGATAAAGTTTCCAACCTTCTCAACACCACGCTGAATCTAGATCTGTTGTGTGGTACTCACTCTTTCTTGGTGTCTCTTCACTCTGTATTGTTTGAGCTGCTCTTCCAGACGTCGTCTTGCCTGAAGTCTGATTTGTTCTTCCTTCTCCA
The DNA here is from genome assembly GCA_013401335.1 of Brachypteracias leptosomus. Taxonomy (NCBI): domain Eukaryota; kingdom Metazoa; phylum Chordata; class Aves; order Coraciiformes; family Brachypteraciidae; genus Brachypteracias; species Brachypteracias leptosomus. Next base: position 67,810 of record VYZX01028993.1, on the reverse strand, counting down.
ATGGGAGTGAAGACTCCACTGAGCCTGCAAGTGAAAGGTGTCTTTCCAGTTAAACAGAAAACTCCCAACACATGCAAATCTGATGCAAAAGGAAAAAGTCCCTTCTACCATCAGCAACATGCTTCATGCTTAAGCGAGGAAGGCGAGGAAAGCCCACTGGCATGCACCTGAGAATACCCTCTTCTAATATATCCTCGTGCAAGCATTGACAAAGGCTGTGTATTGACATTGCTCAGTTTGTAAAAGCTGTAGAACCTCCAAATATACATGAAAAAATATTATACAAGAACAAAACTACCACTGTAATTTAATCTTACTTGTCCTGCATTTCTCACAGTGCTAAAATAAAGTCCTAAGCAAAACCTGCACAGTTCACTCATTCCCTATAGGCCAGAGAAAGATGCTCCCTAGATACATTTTCTTACTTTCTGTTAACTCACATTAAATCTTTCCTGTAATAAGAGTTTTTAAAAACATTATTTTAGAAAACTCCTGCAGCATTACACACATCAGTATAAAGGCTTCCCCCTTCTCTCCCCTTTATTGCTCTTCTCTTCCCCTCTTTAATACTGAGCTTGAAATCACCTGGTTCTGCTGTCCTTTTTTTTTTTACTGTCACCTATTACTCTTAATCAAGAGGATTAGAATAGCTTCAGCCCAAGAAAGCATAAAATTCCCCTCCAGCATAAGAACAATTTTTAAAGGGTACGGCACGTACCTTAGCTGCAGCAGAGGGTGGTTTACAGAAAGAAAATGAATTGTAGTTCAAAGTAAAAAGCTTACTGCAAAAATGAAGTTTAGTTGAAGCTTAAATGATGTTATAGGATTCTAGAGCCAGACTCAGAGTAAAAAGCTTTATGCAGCAAGAGAAAGCAGGGGCACCATTGTAAACAGATGCTTACACAATTCAGTTTCTTGCATGGGAAGACTTAGTTTGAGAGACTGCAAAGCTTCTTTTCTAAGAACTATGCCCTCAGCGCTAGTTCCCTGAGACTTCCTTAGGCTGTCATGGAAACCAGTCACACCTGGGGACGACTCCTGACCCTGTGCATTGCTGGTGGGGTCAAAAGATACAGGCAAGTCGGGGAAGAGCGACTCTGGCCCATTCTGGCAGGCATCCACTTTACTGTTTATCTCCAGACTTCCTTCTTCATTTGGCACTTTGTCGATGTTAATACTGGTAGCTGGAAAAGAAAGTTTCACTGAGCTACACTTTAAGCCATCCCCCTTATCTTCACACTTCCACCCAAATACAATGCTACTACTACTGCCTTTAGACTGCAAGAATATGGAAACTGCTAATGACAGCAGCTGGCAGGAGGAATTTTATAAAGAGCTTCTGATTCTTCATTTAAAAAGACCAGAACAAGTACCTTTAATTTGCTTTAATATGTTGCCTTCGAGCAGGATGCCAAAAATGATCATAACATATCTTCAAAACCCACAGGTTTTTAGATCTTGTTAGGTTTTGAAGCATGAAACATTGAGTGTAAATTTTGCTTGCCACAACGAGTGGCACCTACTACAAATAAGACTCAGCAACTCTGGGCCTGTGCTGAATGATTCAGCTATTTGGTGTGCTGCTGGGCACTGGGGAGAAAGTATCCACCATCCCAACTTCCAGCCTGGGCCAAGCAGAGCTTCTCAATTTTAAACCAAGTTTAAATTTTTTAAACTAGGACATCTTCATCAAAAGTACAGTAGCAAAGCTCACATGTATCAAAATAATAAACCTACCAATTAAAAGGCAATTCAAGGACCACTTTAAAACCAATTTTATCCTCACTTACTAATACTGGATTTTTCTCTGTCATCAGGAAAAACGCATCTTCAAAACTAGTTCAATAATTCAGAGTATTTCTTACACATTTCTGCTTCACTTGGTTGAGGACAACTTACATTTATGAATCTGCTGTTGCAGCAGAACTGCATCTAACCTTAAATGCATTATTATAGATCTCAAATAAGTCAGGTACTGAAGTAGCTGCTGTCTTTCTGTTCATTCCCACACCATGGGAATCACTGGAGTAACTAGAACTCATTGGAATAATATGGAAGATTTCATTACTTTTTTCTTAAAGATGTTTGAAAATATTTATAACATTTATAACCACAAAGTATTTGCAAGTTTCCTCTTCGTATTTTTTTCTCCTCTCAGAGCTACAAACTTGAATAAGCAGTTTGGGTTTTTTAAAGTCTGCTCATTTGTGGGAGAACAGGAAAACAAAAAAAAAAACCAAAACAAAAACAAAACTGAGAAACAGATCCTTCCAACACTAAGCATTTCTAATGCAGAAGTATTCTGTAGCCAGAAGTTGATTACAATGATCCAATAAAATTTTAATTATTGATTTAGACCAGCCTATTAACATATTGCTATTAAACCTTACCCCTTCGTACAATGAATCACTACAAAATTCTGAAATCAAAACAATCAAAAAATAAAGCAAGCTATTATAATTCACATATGTAGTGAACATTAAACTGCACCCTGAAATTAAATAAGCCACATGGGAAAAAGTTACAGGTAGGAAGACAGACTTTTCAATTGTTTCCCCTTTTGAAGAAAGCAAAAGGCTTCCTTTTAAGCACAGTCAAATTTCACTTCAGAGTAATTTAAAGAGGAAAAGATAAATTTCCACCCCTAACGATTAATTCCCACCTCTGTGGTGCACTCTCCCTTGCCCCAGCACAGATGTCTGTTCAGTGAACCAGCTCAGAGGAAACTGAATGAGGAAACTAAGTGTGGGTAAAAATAAAAAGTTTTCAGCCTTAGATTGCCAAAACCCATCAGCTCTCTAAGATTTGAATTAAAACATTCTTGAGTATCTTAATTATCATGCAGAGGACATTTTCAGGACATTTGGGCCTGAACTTGTTCTCTGAATTAGTTCAAGTGGTCACAAAAACACTTGCAGGGTCAGTGGAAGGGATGGGTGCAACAAGGATGCAAAAGAGGACAGATTATAGGACTGTCTTTTTAATGACTAACCAGAGTCAGAGTTTAAGGCATTTTAAAACTAACAGATTGCCAAAACCAAAATTAAAATAATGTCAGTGCTAAGAATAGCCACAAGAAGCCAAAAATAAGAAGTTACCTCACAGATTCAGAAATATTGTTTCTGCCCATCTTTCAGAAACTGCAACTACTACTGTTAATAGGTCTGTACTTTATTTGCATTTTTATCTTCAAAACTGTGGGTTGTATACATATACAAAAGAGATGCTGGAGCAAAATTCGGGAGGAATGGTTTCCCAGCAACTTCCTAGGGCCATGAGACACTCAGAATCTAAACACTGCCTTGAACTAAAGTAATGTAATTGCAGTAGTGTCAATACAACTGTGGTCTTCTTAGAACAGTGGAGGAGGAGATGCAATTAGATAGAAAACAGTAGAAAGACACAATACCTATTTGTAAGCCACAATTCAATTGTTTGGACAATGTCCAATACAGGGCAAGACAGCAAAGTGGGATCTCCAGCCTCATAAAAGATGAATGAATCATCATATAAACTACACTCTGCCAGTCTGGTAACAGGCAGTTTACGAAATACAAATAAAGTCTCAGGTCTCCACTTTCCTGCCCGTGACAAGATGACAACTCTGCAGTATGAGGAGGGTGGATAGCTAAAAACTTCATCACATGACCACCTCCTCCTACATAAGTAACCTGCACACCTTTGTGTATCTACGCAGCCGCAACTTACACACTCCCTCCACCCATCTGCCACCATATCCTTATATACCAACATATCCTTAGACACCTGTAGTGGAAACATGGAAATTTCAATTCAATACAAGGAAAAGATGCCCATAATGAAAGGAGTTAAATACTGGAATGGGTAGAGAGGCTGTTGAACCTCCCTCTCTGGAGATTTTCAGGATTCAACAAGACAAGGCCCTGAGCAACTTGATGTAGCTTCAAAGCTGCCTGCCCTGTGCATGAGGTTGGACTAGACAACCCTTAGAGGTCCCTTCCAACCTAAGTTTGTTTCTATAATCTACTCAGATCAGTGTGCTCTTAAGTTTCTTGTAAACAGCTGCACAATTACTTTATTATAGAGCTTGCCTACATATAACAGTTATGTTGAGATAATTTGGGGAGTACATGCCAGCATCTCTCTTCCATAAATAGAAGTTTAGAGGGGCTTTTTAAAGTACATTTTGGGTTTTGCCTAAGCAATTTAGTTTATTAAGAAAATTTCTTTTGCTAGAATAAAGTACTCTAGTTATGATCTTACTCCATAACAATCATTTCAGAACTGTTAGTTCTGGAGAATTTCAGGTATAGACTCTAGGAAACACTATCAGAAGACAGAGTAACACCCTGAGCAGCACATACTCAACTGACAGTCAATAATACTTAAGTTAATAGTTTGGTTTTGTTTTGAAAGAGTGTGTTTAAAGCAAAAGACAATTTTCCCATACACAGAGCCACAGCCATCACCAAACCTGCTTAAAACTGTGGTACAAGAAATTCCTGACCTCAAGGAGAAAAGTCCTTCAGTATCCCCTGAACAACAAAAGAGACAGTTGTGGAGAATCCTGGGCAAGATTAGGAAATTACTTGGTGCAAAGTAACTTACTGTTAATTTCGTCAGTTTTAACTGGCAAATCTGATTTGGCTTTACAATCCAACAGTTCTTCAGAGTTGCTAGAGGCCCCATTACTGCTTCTGTTCTCCAAGTGAACATCCTGCTGGACAGACAAGGAGTCCATGGTAAAATCAATCCAGATCCCTGGAAAGTTTTTCTTCTGAATAATTTGCCACCAGGTGAACTACCAAGTCCTGTTTCTCTCCATCAGCAACAAGAGCATCGAGACATTACAGAGGAGCACGGTCCTGAGCGTTACAGCTGTTGGTGTGCAGCAGGCAGCTGATAATTCCTGATCATGAAAAGAGCTCACAGTCAAAGTTGTAATCACCAAGGAGCTGCATCCTCTAGAAACAAAACATAGTAAATTCATAAACATTTCTTTGAGTTTTGAAACTATGAGTTAAAAAGCAAAGTACAGCTTACAGATTACCCACCAGCCCAACCTCAGCACACAGAACCAGGGCGTGGGGTAATAACAGACAATGAAATACAACCAAGTATCCAGCTTTTGTAAATAAGAAGTGATCTGTTCAACAGCTTTTTTATTATCACTTTTTTTTTAGCAGCACAATAATACAACAAGGTAATATTCAGCAAGACAACTGATTTAAGATCAGTGTCCCTTCTAATGGAAATGCTTCTTTGGCCTCTGCTTTAATAAGTGAGCCAGTATTCAGAGTACCATTTTGCTCTGTAAATTACAGTCTGGGTTTTAATACCATATATTTCATTTCAAGGACTTACTGCCATTTAAGTTTCAATAACTTTAGTTAGAATGCAGTATGGAATTCAGATTTTATTTTTTTTAAAATTAAATTACATCATTACTGTTTACTTGTCTGCAGAGCAATCAGTACGTATCACTGTAGAGCAAACGCTGGCAGTCAACGTGTCCTGGGCTGCAGTTCAACACTGCCTCCTCCTGTAGTGAGTCAAGAGGAGGATTTCCAAACATAGTTTATAGAATTCACAAATGATTCTCTAGGCATTCAGATCTCACCTTTGGGTGTATATATAGCCAACTAATAAAATCTGACAGAAGCCGTTGAACAAAATTTAAATACTTGAAGTGACTATGTACAAATAGTTAGTGGCAGCTGAATTCAGATTACAAAATATTACGGTTCCTATTTGTTAAAGAAACATAAGAAATCCCCAGTTGAAAAGAAGGGAGGGGTTGTGGGGAGAATGTCAAGACAGGGATATGTTAATTGCATTTTTACATGGACGCAAACATTTTGAGCAACATTCCTTCCATATCTCCAGAGAGTACTTGTGTAACTGCTACTGTACCAAACTGCCCAGGGCATCCAGCAACACCACCACTCATCTCCAAAACCTCCCTGAAGCTGCTAACAGCTCAGGATACACAGGACTACACAAGCATGCGGGTGACCCTTACGTCGGTGAGCTGGGAAGGAGCCAGAAATCTGAAGCACATTTCTAAAAGAGAACCCTCCACCAAACAGAAAGATTAATACCTTCAGTGTGAGCTTTATTGATTTTTAAAGCCTTTCTGTATAATAAAGCTTACAATAAAGCTTCTGGAAGAACAGCCACTGTACGGCAAATAGATACTACACGACAGGCCACAAAGAGGAATTACAGACAAAAGACGGGCACTATTTAGACTGTTTATACCTTGGCAAAATCCAGCCAACATCAGACAGTCTGTTATTCTTGCCATAAAACACCTCCTAATAACCAGGAACATGAAGAACTGCTTTCCACTGTACAACCCACTCCCAGATATCAAAGGTTAAAGTATTTTGGCTTCCAGCTCCTTTTGTTTCTCTGTACAGAGCACAAGCAGACACACGCCCCCCTACACAGACACACGCACGCCACGGGAACGCAGCAGTAACCTCACAGGGAAAGGAGCTGCACAAAAATAACCGATTTTGTTGAAAACACCAATAACCAGAAAGGCAACGGAGCCCAGTCCCAGTCTGGAGACGCCGCCCGGCGAGACACAGCCCGGGGATCTCTGGGCAGGGCCCGGGGCACCTCTCCGGGACGCCGACAGAGGCAGCCGGAGGCCCGGGGCCGCAGCCCGCGGATCCGGGCCGGGCCGGGCAGTTCCCCGCACCCCGGCAGGCCGCAGGGAACCCCGACAGCCTAGAACGCCTCCCCCGCCCGGCCTGAAGCTGCGCCCGGCCGTCCCCAGCCACCCGCGCCTCAGTCACCCCCGCCGCCCCCCTTCCGAAGAGACCCCCGCAGACCTGAAGCCGCCCGCCCGGTGCCAGGCTCCTGCCCGAGACGTGGCGTTGCCTCCGCCGGGAAGGGGAGGGGAGGGCGCGGCGGTGCAACGCGGTTCTCCCTCCCCCGTCGGCCGGGCGCCGCCACCGCCGCTCAGTGTCGGGCCGGGCCGGGCCCGGCACAGCCCCCTCTGCCCCTCAGCCCCCGCACAGCCGGGCCCCGCTCCTCTCGGCGGCAGCCTGGCGGCCTGGCGCAGCCGGGAAGGCGGCCGATACCGGAGGGCCCGCTGCACAAGCGGCGGCTTTTCCAGACGGACTCTTCCGGGAGCAGAAGGAGGAGGAGGAGGAGCGGCTTCGTTCGCCGGGGCCTCCGGCGACCGGGCCGGGCTCCCGTCAGCCCCGAGAGGAGTCCGCGGCGGGCAGGGCCAGACCGGCCGAGGGGGATTTACCGGCTCCCGCCGATCTCCTGGCAGGACCCCAGGCCCGGCATCTGGCTTGTTTAAACTAAAATTAAATCTGTGCTTGAAAGCGTTGCGCCCCTCGCATTCTTCATTATCTGGATCACCCGCGTTCCTGCGTTAGCGTTACAATTACGGGATTAGAGTCGGGAGTTCAGTTACATGTCCTGTCAATGTCATGTTTCCAGCATTCTTCGTGGTCCCTTCCTCATAAATCAATCCTTAAAGTTTTCAGCGTTTTTCTTGGCATTGGGCGTCCCAGAAGTTCTCCGGGGTCCTGGGAACTGTTTCATGGATGTGGTGCTTCACACAACTGTTTCCTCCTACACCTAACATTGGAGACTTCTGCTTTTCTAGATTTTTTCCGTTAGTGTAGCAGTTTATCTCGTTATACAGTGATTGAGGGTTGCTGGAGAGATTATTGGTTGGGTAGATTTTGCTTCTAACCCTGCTAGAGTATCCGTATGGACTAGAATGTTGTCTATTAAATGAATATGGAAAAACAGACCTCTGTGAAAGGTCACATCACTATTGCCCCCCCCCCACACTCGTTCAAAAAACTCTGACATTTTCATCATGATGCCCTCTAGCATCATTTAATTATGTAATAATATAATTGCCAAGTGAACATGCTTAGTCCACTTTTCCAGGTATCCCTCTTTTATCAACCTGTCCAAATTATCCCTGATACCAACATGAACTCACTGAGCTTTCTCTAGGAAGACAAGAGGCTGTCCAACAAGTCAGGAAAACAGTTAAACCCAAACCACCAGCAAGTCTGAATTGTCAAAATGGAAACCTGTTAACCCAGCTCCTGGCACGTTGCTAATGGCAGTAACCAGTGTTTTCCTGTGCAGGCGTAGCCCTCAAGGCATGATTTGGAAAAGAACATCACAAACTAATTCAGAAAGAGGACTATTTTGAAGTGCAAATCCATGGATCTGAGAGAGGCATGATGATCAGAGAGAGGGACTAGATAAGCTCGATCAAGAAGGACTGTGTAGTGTGTGCCTCAGCACAATCTTCTTAGAGACTACTGAATAAAACACTTTTACCACTCACAACTTCACAAACAGTCTCAGTAAGGTATCTGCACAAATGTCTGGACGAAGTATACTTGGCAGTATATTTTGCCAGAGCCAGCTACCAGTACAAGTGGGAAATCCCAGGCTCAGTACTCCAGTCACACTGAAGTTTGACCTTCTTGGCTGGATGCACATGTTTGATATTGAGCTTGTGAACCATACGTGGTGTTTGTGTGGGTGAAAGGGATGTTAATAGAATAAACCTCTGCTGAGATTTGAGAGGAAATCCTGAGAACTCACTTGTATGAAAGCGTTACAAATTCTTTAGTAGTGACCTTTGCTGGATACTCTTTTACAGAAGATGTTCGGGACCATGTGGTGAGGAAGACTTGAATGCCTAATCTTCGTTCAATCTGTTACTTTGATTTTCTTTTAATGATGTAAAATGTTGGAGTTTTGCCTCCTGCAGAGAACTCAAATTAAACTGTTGAGTCACTAACATAGCTGTTCAGTTGGAGTATTTGCCTATGTTTGCTTCTTGACTTTGATCCCATGTCTCTAGGACAATTTATTGCTTTGAGTAAAACTTCAAAGTAACTCTTTTTAACTTATTAGTCTGCCACATGGCACCAAGTCCCCGTTTAAAGACCACCACCCAAGCATGGCACAAAGCTGCATCAGGATTAAACAGGCTGCCTGCATGGGAAAGAGTCCTTCATACTGAAAGATACCTATCAACAGTAACCTAAGTTTTAGTACAACAGGGGAGTGTTGTGGCAGTTGTTTAAAAAAACAGAAAAACTGTCAAACACTAACATCAAATGAGGCCTTAAAGTGCACAGATTCCTGTAAATTTGCAGGAGACTTGTTTGTGTGAACTGCAGTCTCTGTCTCCAGCAGAGAAAGAGCCCATGGCTTACCCAAAGTCTATCCAAGTTCCTCTTGCAGGGCACTGTTTTATTCTTCAAATATGAAAATCAGAATGTACCATGAGTCCTTTAGCCACAGCCAGCCCCAGCATTCTTTCACCCTGCGACTGGGATGCGTGCAGGAGCTGGGTGAGACGCCTGCTCTCCAAGTAAGCTCTCTCAGCCCTTAATAGGAATTGTGGTTTTGGGAACCCACGTGGCCTTGCCCCTAAAAGGGGAACGCAAATTTATTCATCTTTGCTCTGACCAAACTAAAAAGGCAGATAATGCCAAATTAAAGAGCTGAGCTAACAATTAAAATTAATGGGGCTTGACAGACCATTGGCAGCATTACTTGCCCAGGAGGGTATTTTTGTGTGGTTGAGAGAATTGCAGGACCGAAAGAGGAAGAGTCAGTAGGAGAGCAAGGCTTCATACTCTGCAGAAGCAGAGGGTGGCACCCTCTGCACAGCACAAAGCCCATGCACTGTGCTTTCCCCTTACAGCTATCACAGCTACAAACATGTTTTTCTAAGTATTTCCTTAACCAGGATCTTGTTCTCCAACTGCTCACAACACCATGTTCCAACTCCCGCTGCCTATTACATGTTTTTCTGCTTACATATTCCTATTATTTGGTGTCACTCAGTCTGCAAAAACTTCATTAAAAAAAGAAACCTGTGCTAAACACTTATAAATAGCTTAGTACCGGCAGACTGCAATCAGGCTCAGGCATCCAGCTCTTCTCTCACAGCCACTGAGGAAAAAAATATTATATTAAATACAGACTACGGGAACTAGAATTCAGGTCTTCATAAGTGTGGTTTGTTAAAGATTGCCTTAATTACATACATATATAATTTAAAAAATTTTATTTATATAGGTGAAATGTTTATACTGAATTCTACCTAAGCAATTTTTAGCATGCTTGTTTTAGCATAGATAAGTATTTAAAGTGTTACTTTCCTGACTCATGTCTATAAACATAGAGACACTCAGATGTAACTGTGGCGTGTCTGCTGGAACAACATAGCTCAGAATGGATTTAATCAACCTCTACATAAGAGAAGGCTGGGAAAGTATAAAAAGCTGCATTGTGTAACCAGAAGGTTTGCAGATGAGAACTCTTGCATACAGAGAATAAACTAAGATTTAAGGCCTTGTAACTGAAGTTATCTTGCCAATGCCCTCCTCCTGTTTAAAGCTGGATTCAGTTTGGTCACACCAGCTGTTTTGAAAAACAGGAATTGCTAAGAGCTGCATTCATTTCTGAGACATTCCACTATAGCCTCCCTGGGCGAGGAGGGTTAGTTTTGGTATCAAGATGCTTTACATATTTAAGGAAATTAATTCAGAAAGTTCTCTTTCCATGTATCAGTGTCTGAGAGAGAGTGGATGGAAATTACTGGCTTTTAGCGGTTTTAAGTTTAGCCTTCCCACAATAAATGATTTTTGGTGCCAGCCTGGAAGCAGTAAGTTTCTACTTTTTCCTTTTTTTCCTGGAAATGACTTTCCCAGCTTGGGGCTACTGGTTAAGAAAGTGCTGCCATTACACACACAAATCCTACTCATTAACTTCATAAATGTCACTGTTCCACTGAAATGTAATGCTTGCTTCAGCATTTCAATAGCACTCAAAATGGCACAGTACAGTAAGTAATGTGGGCCAGTCCTTGGAAGGACTTGCTAAAAGAGCATGGAAATGTGGAATTTTTCAACATGGAGCCCAATGCAGAGAAGAGGACATTTACTTTCTTGATGATGTCTCAACATCTGTGGAAGAGACAGCCTTGTCTGTTCAGAGATGTGCACAGTTGCACCTGCATCTTGCCTTCCTGATACACAGTGGGAACGGGGTACAACCCTGGTCTGGGCTGTGTGGCAACTATGTGAGAGTGGGCAGAAAGCAAAATCCCTTTTACCCTGCTGTCCTTTGTCTTGATCCTTTTAGGAAAACTATGGCTGATCTACCTCCAGCTGCCTTGCATGGCTTTCTAATGGGCAGCTGGGACAGACACTACGGGAAGCCAGCTCACCAGCTAGATGTTCCCTGGAAAGGGCGTTAGAAGCCCTGCTTGCAGGCTCAGTGCACCACTTACAAGCCTGGCTTCATGGCTGTTACCTTCAGTGGGGAGTTAGACCCCTTTTGGACCTAGTCTTCCTTGCTGCCTGGTGTGGGAAGTTGTCCATGCCCATACAAAGTCCCACTGTCTGCTCTCAGAGGGAGAGCATAAACATAAAACATAATCTTCATGAAAACTATGGTTTGAGAGGGTCACCAATCTGAGCTGAAAATACTTATAAGAAGGCTACTATGAGTTTGATCCTTAATCCTAGATGCTAAGTCATTGCTAAGCCACAGCGATGAAGCGTTGTGTGGACGGGTCCCACTAGCAGAGTGATGCTGAAATAAGGGAACAAAGGCATATTAACAGAATTTGCTAGGCCAAGAACTGAGTAAACACAGACATGAGAAATCAGCATACATTTGCGTCTGTGCTCCATGCTCAAGGTCTACAGTTTGGAACAGCATAGCCCACACAGCAGCCTCTTTGCCTCGAAAGGATTACGGGTTCCTGCACTCAGATGACCCTTGGAAAGGAATCCAAATAACAGGGATGTAAGATCCTTAAAAAGAGAGCTGCACTGCTAGACTTGGGCATGTTCTCTCTCTTTCATTTAGATATTTTTATATTATTATTCCAGTCCTGTCCCACTGAAGAAAAAAAAAATCACTTTTTGAATACCCTTTTCTGCCAGCTAGTCCTTGACTTATGTCCTCAATAACTGTGCATTAACATAAGGAAACAGCAGATGGAATCTCTGTATTTACTTCTGCCACACTGAGCTTCATGTGGAAGAGAAGTAGATTTCTTGTTTCAGGGATTTTTCAGAGCTTAACATACATTTATGGTGACATCGCCCTGAGATTTAGCTATGAGTGTTAAGAAAAGCAATGCACCACAGCGCTATGCTACAGAGACCAGACTGCCCTTCAGGCACAAGTGTTCTGCTTGGAAAAAAATCCCTTCCCTCTCAAAAAACCCTCCTGCCAGAGTTGCCAAGTGTCCTGGGTTATGTGTACTCAGAATAGATATAATGTAGTTATATATGCTTTTTCAGATGACAGGTAACTCAAAGAAATATTACCCAGGAGGAGCAAAATGTAAATTTGAACATGAGCCATCACAGTAAATAACTGACAAGGTCACAGCCTAAGAGCATCATTTACACAGAATTTGCCCTGTAAAAAGAAGGACAGAATAAGAATTATTTGCATCTTCTGGCTTCAGTGCAGGAAGTATAAACAACCCAATTAAGCTCTCAAGATATTCCATATGTGCCCTTCCATTGAAGGGCTATTTCTACATTAGGAAATGCAAATTTCCCACGGAGGCAGCATGGTCCAGGAGGGCAGCGAGCAGTCCAAGCCCTGTCCCTGAGTCCCTCTCAGCCTTGGGCTAATCATGTTGTTACTTTTTCTAGGTGTCCTCGGTTTGTACAATAAAGGATAACAAGCAGCTTCATCTCACAAGCACAGCAAGGATTATGTGGATATCTGTTTCACCTCTCTGGAAGTCAAGGATTATTTTCTATAGACAGGACATCAAACCCACAGCATAGATGAATAACCCTGGATTACACATGAGCTCAGCGTCAGCAGCATTCAACGTGAGAATCCTTCCTCGGTGCCTGTGCACAGCCTCTCCTGCTTGCATTACACAGTATAAAATGAAGACATCCAACTTACACAATGAAGTGACAATATGGAAAGTCAAATGCAAAGTACATTCATGCTTGTATGAAAAAAAAATCATTTTCTTCAACACCAATCCTCCAACTTTATGCTTATTATATGTACCTATGCTGCTAGCTCTCTCCTTCCTCAGGCCAACACCAAACTCAGCAACATCCCCTCAGCATATCTTCATCTTTTACTATTCTTCATTTGTTTGCTCTTCTCTGTCTCAAATCAGCCAAGGGAGAAACACACCACTGAGAGAGAGCTCAGCAAGCTGCCCCAACAGGAACCCCCTTCAAACTGATCAGCTTCTTGTTAATGCTTCTTTCTTCTGTTGCTTCTTCTCAGATTGATTCGGGTCCTGGTTGATATATCTCTAACCTCACCCACCACCCCAACGACAATCACCTGGGGGAAGGCAGGGCCTTACACAGGTGGGCCAGGTTCTGCCTTTGGGGCCTTGGGGAACAAAACATGTTGCTGGGTTGTGACTCATCCATAGGTCAACTCCAACTTGGGGTCCACAGCCCAGGCCTCAGCACTTCAGTACCCACTTGGACATCAACTGAAGGTATTATCCAGGGTTTTTTCCCATTGATTACATTGTCCCCTGAAAACCAGGTTAATCTCTGCTCTTTGGGAAAGAGGAATTCAGGAGCTGGCATGCCAGCACAGCCCAGCAGCCTGGCTAGTCCATTGTCCCTTTTGCAGCAGTGGTTGGCACGAGAATTTTTTGGGAAAGGTGTAAGAGACCCTGTAACAACCTGCTGCTTGGCAGATTCCCCTCCCATGCCAGACAGCTAGAGCTGGATCTGTGAGGGCTCCTTGTGCTCCTTACTGTGAGGGATAACCAAGCTATAAACAGCTCCAAGCATAAAACACAGTATTTGTCAAATACTTTTACTTTAAAAATAGATTATTGCAACTTTTCTTACAGAACAGAAGAAATAATTGCAGTCAGTAATGTATGTTTGCTGCTAGCTGCAAAGACGCAATAATTTTTGGTTGCTGGTGACTGTGGGGCTGCCCAACACTCGTTGCAGCATGTGGTGTGACTGGATGGGCCACGGGAGGTCTAACCTGGAAAACATCAGCCATCTCAGAAAGGGAGAATGTTTCCTGTCCTCCCGTGATCTCCAGAAAGGTTATGTGGCTGCTGTACCCTGTCCGCCAGGTTTTGTGCAGCTCCTTCTCTCTGGGCTCCCCAGGATGCCCAGCAGAGTTCCTTCCCTGTCCTTTGCTCCGTGTTTACATGAAGCCAGGGTGACTTTTCCTCCTTGGAAAGACTTGAGTCTTTTTCCTGTTTCTCATTCCTCCAATAACTCACCCCACTGACTGGGCTCCAGGCTCTGGCCGGAGAACGAGCACCGGCCGGTTACGCTGCCCTCCTCGCTAGTGCCAGGATACAGCCCCCATCTCCCCACCGCACAGCAGGAGAAACTTTTTCCTCGGGAGCCCGCTCAAGGGGCTGGGCTGTCTCCATCCCCAGCAACTCCCGAACCCGCAGAGGATGCAGCCCCGGGCACCCTGCTCTGACCCTATTTGCAGCCGAGGGAAGCTCGGATCAGGCACCTCCGCTTCCTCCCAGCCCGGGGAGCCCCGCGGCCGCCCGACCCCCTCTGCTCCCCGCCGAGCTCCGCGCCGCAGGTGACCCCCCGTGGGGAGGGCAGGGGCCGGGAGCGGCCGGGGGAGGGGGCGATGGGCGGGGAGGCCGGGCTTGGGGGGTCGCTGTCAGCGGCGCCGGCTCGGGGCACGGCTCGGCTCGGCGGAGCTCGGCTCGGCGCAGCAC
>VYZX01028993.1:11212-53039 GCA_013401335.1 Brachypteracias leptosomus | reverse complement strand
TCGGCTCGGCTCGGCGCAGCGCTCCGCGCCATGGTCCGCAGCTTCCTCAGCGCGGGGCTCGTCCTGGCGGCCGCAGCGCTCTGCCTCGGCGGGGCGGGAGCCAAGGTAACCCCCGCCGGCACCGGGCGACCCTGCCCGCCCCCGCCGGCACCGGCCGGCTCTCAGCGCGGCGCAGACAGTGGCGGACCCGACGGGGAGGAGGGTGCCCCGGGGCTTCGGCCGTGCATCGGGGAGGGAGATCCGCCGGGACGAGGGGAGGTACCGGGAGTCCCAGGACGAGGGGTGCAACGATGCTCCCGGGAGGAGGGAGTGATGCAACGGGGACCTGCCGGGACGGGGACGGCTGCACTACCCCGTTGCTCGGGACCGGGAGCTCCCCTCGGCCCCTGCCCACCACGCGGCGGGGTTTGGGTGCGACTCGTTAGGGCTGGCTGGGGACTCGCCGCGGAGCCCAAAGGCACCGAGAGACAGGATGCTGCGGGAGCCTGTCTCTGGATCAGCCTCTCCGCTTCGATACAGTCAGCCCCGAAACCCGGTGCGAGCCCCGTGAAAACCCATAGAACAGCATGCCCGGCAGAAATGAGAGAGCTTGCCCCAAGGCATCCCTGACAAGGGGTAGCCTGCGATAAGGAGTCCAAACCAACCACCTTGTATTACTGTCCCCACGCTTTCCGCTCTTGTGCACCTCGTCTGCAGTACGGAGAACAGGTAAAGAGCGCAAATGACAGCTCGGCTCTCAGGGCAGGGATCGTGGCACAGGCTGAGCACCGAGGGGACCAGGGCGGCGGGGAAGCAAAGGGTACCCCCCAGGCAGGAGCGGCTCCAGAGCAGTCTCGTTGTGCTTTAGGAAGGGTGAGCAGCCCTGCTCCCACTAAAGTGAGTGGGACTTTTCCTGTGGAACCTGACCGGAGCAAGATCTGACACTTCTGAGGTTCTCAGATATAAGAAACACGACCCGCTACAGTGTAAGAAAATTATATTCCATACATTTATGTCATTTGTTATGTGTATATATATATATAAAGAAAAAACGCGGGGGTTGCTTTCCCCGGTGGAAAACAGCATTGTAATTCTGCCTTATACACCAACTCCCTGCCACAGCACATAAGAACCCGGCAATGACTTTGTGGTTGAAACGAAGATGGTTTATCTCACTCTGGTTTCCTAGTGAAGGTAGCTACAGTGAGAAGTTCTTAATTAAGCCACATTTCTGGCACTGAAGTACTAACTCCACAAAGGTGCACATTTAAATCTATCGAATTGTACGGTTGTAGGGTTTTGTCTTTTGTTTCTCTTTTGCACCAGAATTGCACTGCTGAACCTGCAAGCTTACCCTCATCCAGCTGCATACTTCTCTTATTAAACTACATAACCTGCTTGCTGCCCTAAGTTATTACATCCTTCCTGTGCTAGTCGTGCTCTAACTTTGCCTGTAGACTCATGAGATGGACCAAGGATGTGCCTTTATGTGTGAGGGGCAATGGTGGGACACTGAATGCATCAGCAAACTGTATTTTGATTTTTGCTTGATTTTTCTTTTTCATATGTTTCCTAGCCAACTTCTGTTGTTCTCTAAGTCTGAAATCAGGACTGTTTGATTTTCCACCAGGCAGCATTTGAACTAAAGTATTAACCAACAGCACTATGAAAAAGAAACTGCTTCCTTAATGAAGAAGCAACAGTCTCCCAGACTTGACTTCTTGCCTTGTCAATTATTCTTACAATCACATATTGTCTATAGTCTCTTGACATACCAGACAATTTCTCTTGCAGAATGAGACTTAGGCGTTTTCTCTTGCTTATCTTCCTAAATGTGACAGTGAATTCTGTGTGCAAACAGAAGTGCCTGTGCATCTCTTGTTCCCTGTTTTTTGTTATTTTTTTTTAAGTAAGTTGCACTTGCTCTTCACTCATGAAGGACTGCACTGTGCTGTGTAGGCTTCCTTATTTTTATCTTTTTTTGGCTACATTCTGACAGTGTTGCTATGCTAGTAAAAAATACACATCCCACTCTAAGTTGGTGGTTCAAATGTAGTTCAGTTTAGCAGCTGAAAAAAGGTATTCAAAGATTTATGAGAAATGAATTGTCTTCTGGCTTAACATTAACAATACTAAAACATAACAGAAACTCCCTTGGCAAGGGCAAAGTCTGCATGAGGTATAGGAGACTGAATTGTTCTTTTCATCCAGGAAGGTGGTCTCTGCCACTCAGAGTTGGGGAACTTTGGCATGCTGTGAGGTAGCGTGGATGTTTGAAACATGTTTTGTGGCAAAGTAGAATTCTCTCTGGAATCCTTCACTGAGTACTACAGCAATATAAAAATAGAAGTTAGATCAAATGAAAGAAAATTTGAAGATAAGGCGTATAATGTTTCCTCCTGTATGTCTGTATCAGATGGAACAAGATGTGCAGATAAGTGGTTTGTTTATCCTGAAGGAAGAATGTAAGCCTGATGAAAGAGTAACATAGTCAAAATTATGTCTCTGTATGTCCATAAAATATTATCTGTATATATATAAATACCTATGGAGGAGGTCTCTATGCCAGTGTCATTCTTCATCTGATATTATTCTGTTCACTTGCTGCCTTGAAGAAAAAAATCAAGCCTTTCTTGTTCCTTTTAAGAGAAGAAATCTTAGCGATCCTAGATCCTCTAGTGAAAGTCTTAGTCTTGCTTCCAGTGAGGACTATGGCAAAATTCCCACTGGTTTCAGAGGGAGCAGGATCCTTCCCAAGATCAGTGAAGGATTAAAAAAAAAAAAAAATCACTACTAAAATATGCACCTCAATTAGCAAAGAATGTGGCCTGATTAGTAAAGTGTATGAAATTTCAGCTATTAAATTCTACGGCCCCGATCAACAAAGCACGCTGCACAATTGGCAATGTATCCAGAATCTCAACTACTGTACTAGTCTCCTGCCAGATCAATCAAGCATGCAGCTGAATCAGTAAATTATGCAACTGGAGCAGCAAAATATGCACTTCTGATTGGGGAGGCGGGAGGGTATGGAAATTCTCAGATGTTTTAAATTGACACACAATAGGTCTATTAGTGGTCAACCTCTGCCTTAAGAAAAGTGGAGGCAAAATATATAACTTTTATCAAGTCTTTCTAGACAATTGCTGGACTGGAAAAGTATGTCCCTCAAACAGCTCAGTGTCTGCTAGCAGCAGCCCTGTTCTTTACCAGATGTACTGCACATCTGGTTCCAATCCCAGCTGCTGCCAGGTGTGGGGGTTATTTTAGTAACACTTCAATGGGATTTTTAGGTCCAGGTAGCTTTTGCTTTATGGGTCACTGTACAGCACTGTGTATGCACACCAGACTCTCTTTCTGCCTCAAGAAATGAAGCCAATCAAGACAAATAAGGCACCTTCAAAGAATCAGAAAGTTTTGTTGGCAATGAGCTTAATGTCTATTAATCTCTTCACTGTGAAAGTACTCTTGTGCTTTAGGAGTAGAGAAATTATAAGTCTTTCCTATTTTGTTTATATCTTGATTAATTTCCACAGCTGCATCCTACTGTGTTTACAATGTACCTTGGCAGATATTTATTGTGCAGAGAGTTTGGATGCTCAGCCAGTTTGGGGAGCAGCTATATTCACTTGTTCTGAAGAAGCAGAGCTGTTTCTCCCTAGCTTGTGTACATGTTTTAGAAATCCAGACACACTACAGTAGCTGGTTCTGATCTGCAGAAGTTGTTTTTTGCTTTAAATTATTATTTTTGTTATATAGAGAAGACCTGCAGGTTGTCCTATTTTAATAAAGATGCAGTTTCAAGATTTCTATAAACTGCTTTTTTTAATGTCTGAAAGTAAAGTGTGTTACACTGCCTGTGCTCAACGAAGGCATGAGTATTGCTTTGTTTTACTGCACCATTCACTTTTGTACCCAGAAGCCTGGAACATTATTTGAGTCTCAGAAATATCTGGGCTTGTTGTTCATTTTGTTTTGTTTTTTTTAATCCACTACAGGTGGTATATAAAACTGGCTTGCATTGAACTTATTTACCAAATATCTGTCTCATTTCCAGGTCAGTTCAATGAATGATCCTATTTAGGTTTTTTTCCTGTTTAAAATATTTCCTACTGAGTCCAGAGCAGTGCCCTTAAAACATAATTGATTTGGGCCATTGAACCTTTATTTTTCATGCATGTTAGTTTGCATCCCACCACTGATCTGACTGGGATTTCAATTAGAAAAATGAAGGTGGATTTCTCCTGGAGGCTAAAGTTCACGTGGAGTCTCTGGCAAAATAAGATCCTCGACTATGTATCCCTGGAACTGGGCAATGATTTGTAACTTTTTTTTAATTCTCTGTCTGGCCAGAATGTTGTAAATCTGGCACTCTCTTGATAGCTTCACACTAAGCAGCAATAATGTCCACAGTGTTTTAGTCCTGATAATTCTAATTACTGAAGCACTGAAGAAGCTGAAAGCTGAGAAGATGGATGAGGCTGGCCTCAAGTCCTGCAGAGCACATGGGACTCTCTCTCTGTAGAGCTGAGCCATGATTCTCTCATTTGCCAAGGCCAGCAATGGAAGCAGCAGCCAAGGTAAGAGAAGTAAGCCAGTGGCAGAAGATTTCTGGAATGATGTGGATAATCTTTCTGCAGAAGGAGCTAAAAGAGTGCAGTACCACTAGAGATGCCAGCCATCCTTCGGATGAAAACACTGAAGTCACTTTTGTTTCTTTACTAAGTAGGTTGAAGCAAACAATCCTGTTGTACTGGTTTAAAAAGACCCAGCAAACAATTACTATTCTACTCATCTGCTTCTTTGCATGACAGACCAGGAATGGTGGTAAAATGTCCAAGTGTCTTCCTTCCTGCCCCCCTTTCTTCTTACAAAAAAGAACTTGTGGCATGTTTGGTACCAGAGAGTGGCTACCCAGCATTGGTGTGTCTAGACCAGGTCTGATATAGCATCTCTGCCCATTACACACTATTATTATTACAAGGTCAGTCTGTGCACTGATATCTCAGGTCTACAAATAAATAATATACAATAAATATCCAACTTGATGTTTAGATACTTCCTTGAGTATGGGAAGTACTAAATAGAAAAATAATCCTCATCTGCTCGAAAAAATTAATGAGAGGAGGAGGGTGGAGTAGGGCACTATAGGGTCTTGTGTTAATATGTGGAACAATCATACAGCAGTATGGAAAAGCATTACTGGTAGCCTTGGTTTTCAAACTCAATGTAAGAACATTATAATTCCACTTACAATCTCTCAGCAGTAAATGGCTTTATGGTTCATTTTGAATATCCTTACTGATGTCTTTGCCAATGAAAGGAGGTTCCAGTTTTGAGGGGACAAAGGCTAATTTGCCTATATTTCCTTTCTAGAATTCTTGGGGCCCTACTGGAGCTCACAGAAGTCATCTGGGACTTCAGGAGGATTTAAATCAGGCCATAAGTACTGCAGGCTTGGCTTAGTAATGATGTACCTTGGGTACAACATCTGTATTTGGGTTTGGGTGGAGTCCTTTCATGGTAGAAGAGTTGGTAATACTTTTACAGCACCTTTCATCAGAGGATTTCAGAGTTTCACAAATATCTAATTACAGAAACTATTAAATTATGTCAAATCCTTGGTCCTGGGGGAGTACAGACAGTGCCATTATGCTTCAGTATAAAGCAGGAGTGGGTGGTGTTCAAAGTGGCAAAACAAAAGCAAATTTGCCAAATGCAAGCCATAACCTGCTGCGCTATCTCATTTTCATCCAGTATTTTATTCTTCTCATTTCTTTATATTAGCAGCCAGGTTGCAACATCAAACCAGCTAAACAAAATGGGCTGGTACAAGCCTCCATTCGGAACTACTGGGAGCTCTGAAAAAGGGACTTTTGGAAGCTCACTGATCTCTTGCTGATCTGTTTCCATAGTTTACATTTTATTATTCTGCTAAGGTATAGCAGGACTGTAGCAAAAATCAGGTGCCAAAGATGCTAATAAGGACAGCTTCCTGAATACAGGAGATCTGGGATGAAATCCGAAAGCCTCTGAAAGTCCAACCTGATCCAAATCCCAGCAAGCTGGTTGCTCAGCCTTTCCGAGAAGGGTGTGCCTGCTCTGTACTCTATTTAATTTGGGATTAGCAACAGGAGATCTAATCCATCTGTTCTACCTAAAGCCAACCCTCTCCCGGTCTTTCTTAGTAAATATTCTGCTGTTTTGAGTTACTGTACATTTTTATTAAAGGGATTTTTTTTTTTTTTTTCTGGATTTAACTTAAAGTGTGGAGCCTTTACTGTTAGAACTGAGGCTTGAAGCCCAAGATGCCCATCCTCTTGTCTTCCTGCCTGTATTATAGATCTCCATGGGTGGGTAGTTCAGGTGCATCTTAGACTTTAGATGTATTTAAATACAAGGGCCCCAAGGAGTTGCTCATCAAGACTAACTTTAGATGCAAGCTTAGCAGGCTGAACTCTTTGATTTGCCTCTAAAATCAACAGTAACTTATTCCAGGTTTCCTGGTTGAAACTTGAATGGGGAAGAAGAAAGGACGTCTGCAAAGCAGATTTATTTGGGAAAATAAACTACTCACTGTTTGGGACCCTGTAACAACAAACCCAGTGCTTAGTTTTTCCTCTGGCTGCAGTATCTGTGATACTTTTTTCTGCTTTCTCCCACACCCTCCCTGCTGTGCCCTCATGGTCTCTCCTTATGTGTAGGCAGTAAAGTAAAATTTACAAGCATCCTGCTCTCTGAAATCCTGGCAAAGGCGGAGTCTTGGAAATTTCCCCTTGCAAAGTGCAAAAGAGAAGTCTAATCCTGGAACAACGAGGTGGGGAAAAGCGCTGCTGTTTGTACACCATTCAAAACTAAGGATGTGTGCTCAGACCATAGCAGCCCTCTGAATGGCCAGCCTCAGCTGTAGCAATGGCTCTTTTAGAAGCCTAGTTAAAAATATTGCATGAAAGAAGAGGGTTTTTCTTTGTTGGGTTTTTAAGCATCACTATTTGTGTTTTCTGCATAAACCCTCTCACCTGCTAATGACATATAGTGAAAGAACAACCTGGTTCCCAAAGAGTTGCAGTAACAACTCTGCAGCACACTCGTGCTGATACAGAATATTTGCAGGTCTTGGCTTTCACATGTGGAATGTTTCCTTCTCCATGTGTTTGTACAATAGACTTCCAACATGTGAAACATCTGAAGTGTCTGGATGAAACAATAGGGTCATGCAGCTGGAAATCCAAGCACAAACAACTCACTTTTTTGCAAGGCCAGTGGACACGTATTTGTGTGTGTTTTGTTTGCTTTTAAAGATCCAAATTTATTTCTAGGGAAGTGGCCAGCAAAATTTGCATGGGATTTTCTTTCAGTTCCCCTTTCTCCTGTTTCTGGTACTTTCAAAACAAAACAAAGCATTTTGGAGCACTTAAACTGCATATGGATTTAGTGATTTAAATCTCCTCCATGTATTTGGGAGGTTGCATATATAAAGTTAATTTGGGAACACCAGTTTGACAGATTCCTATGAACACACATAACTTGCTCAATGGTCTTTTATACTGAACGCTACAAGCAAACTTTTACTGCAGTGCTATTGCTTTTGTTTTGTTATATATTTCATCTGGTTACCAAGCAGTTCAAACAGTCTGACCATGTGTTGTACTCTAATTTGAGCTGCTTTGGCCTGTTCAATTAATAGAAAATGAAAACCAGATTGATCTTCTGGAAACTCCCTCATCACCCCTGTGAGTTCCCACTAACCCTATCGTTTACTGTTAATTTTTTCTATGGTGTGTTGTGTACACTTTGTTAATGAGAACTTGCTCTAGTAGAAAAAAGACCTATGCTGACCTATTAAAACCCTGAAGCAAATGGCCACGGCATCTTGAACTCTTCATTACACTGCCTTAATTTTATTTACGATGGTCCCATCATATTCACGATTATTTGCCTGAGGAGACACTCTAAATGATGCCTTTGTTTCTCTTTCTAAAGCTTTACATTTTTTTGTATGTTTGAATGAGGGTGTTTCCTGAACCCCCCCACCCTAAACTAGAACAGGGATAGCAGCTTTGTATAGATGTAGGATCTTATTTGATATGGTATCTTGCATCTTTGCTGGAGAATCTCTATTTGTCTGTTGAGTGTCCAGTCACAAGAGTTAGCTCTTCTCCCCTCCCCCCTCTCTGCAAGGATTAGTCTGAAAAGTCCACAAGAAAAAGCTGGTTGTTGATGTGAATTCTAGCACTCCCTGGTGGATGTTATCTCAGATATGTTGTATTCTTCCTTAGCCATAAAGGCTAATGTTGGGATGAAAGGGGAAAACCAATGTTCATACTGCTCTCGTAATGACATGCCTCACTTGCATTTGTTGCATGAACATAGTACAATAAATTTATGAGATACTAATGACAGGTTTCTACTTAAAATAGTTCTCCTTTATGAGTAGTTACAGTCCCCAGGGGAATACTGCCTAGTCAAGTGGACCTTTCCAAGCACTGGATTTGCATATTTTAAATAGATTTTTCAAATAACTGCATAGAAAAACTATCTGGCTCTTGTCCCTTTTAGACTGAGATGAGAAGAAGGAAATTAATATTGCAATGTGGAGCTGCAGTGAAGGATGAAGAAGAGTTCAGAAGAAGACCTGGCACTTAGTTTTTAGTAAAAGTTTCTAGTTTAGTTTCTGTAAGTGTATCAATGAAGTCAAAGAAAAAATTGGAAACATCCCATTCCTTCGCCTAGGTCTCTTCTGAGCATTTATATCTGTATTTCACACTCATACCAATATTTTATCCACTTCATAGGTGTCTACACTTTAGTTTACAGCAATTACAGAGTAATCAGTTGATGCCAGGGTTACTCCTGTGGTGGTAACTTCAAACTGCCAGCAAAGGTATCCATAAACTGCCAGGCTGCTGCCAAGTCCAGAGAAAAACTACCCATCATAAGAATTTCTAGCCTTAAAAGTCTAAATCAAAGAAAGAAATGGATAAGGAGAGAAAACTCTGCTTAGCCAGACTTAGATAGCTTTGACTTATAAAATGTCTTGCAGGTGAATCAAACTCACTCTTAATTAAAGAACTGAAAGGGGAGAGCTGAGACTTCTGTCTATTTATGATATGGGGAGAAAGCACAAGAATGTTTTTTTCGTCTTTTCATATCCTGAACCTTTAGGTAGCTGAGTTAGCCAGTAAGCCTCCCACCTTCGCTGAGAGTGGGAGATACTGTTAAGACCATCTCTAACTCCCGCTCTGCAAGTGATAACTGGCTTTTGTCTGCAGAGGAAGACCAGCCAAATTAGCCAGCGAAGCCCCACACCCTGAACTGGGTGATGTTAATTCATGGCCTTACATAGGAATCTTGCATCAGGTACTCAAAATATCTCTGGCTACTGCAGAAAATTCTGCTCATTGCTCATAGCTACAGTGCAGGTTGGCATCACTGGCCTAATAAGGATAAACTGGTTTTGCTTCTCACCTGAACCTCCCCAAAGCACCAGAGCATTAGGCTGCCTTTCCTCAGGCTGCTCCCGAGGCAAGTACAAAATGTCAAGTTCCAATGTACGCCCAGACTGCATGTGCTGCTGATCATGCTATGGAGAGCTGTGCTGTTCCATGCGTGATTGTTCAGAAAACAGCCCCTGCTTGTGTCTCTGGGAACAAGCATTTTCTTGTAAAGAGCAAAAAGCACTGCATCTCTGGAGTTCAAAGAGGAGCTCTGTTGTTCTCCACAGAAGCGGGAGTGGGGAGCTGTGCCTGGCAGTTGTTGGAGTGCCCGTGGTTGTTTTTTTGTGATTTTCCTCTTCCCCACCGCCTGTTCTCAGACAGGATCAAGGAGCAGGGCTGGTGACCTCATGGTGCAGTTATGCAATCTGCTGGAGGCCAGGTATCAAAATACACTGCAGCTGTGAAGCTGGGACCTCGCTGTGGCTGGGGGGCCTGGGCCTCCTGGCTCTAATGAGATCGCTGACCTTCTCCTGCCACTTCTTCTGCAGCTGCTTTGATTCACACAGATTTGTTGTGGCAATGGCCTGCCTAACAGCTTGGCAAGCTGCCGTAGGAAACTACATCTAAAGGCAGGCATTAGGAGCTGGCCTCAGAGACCCAGAGCAGGTGAGGATACCCTGAGCCCTGCTAGCCTCTTTCCATCCCAACAGAGCCTGCTTGCCTTTGTCCAAGGGTATGCAAACATCACTATCCTCCCTGATTACTTTTTTTTCCCTAAGAGAACATTGCCTGTTCTCTGATGAAACAAAGCAGCGCCTTCCAAGCAATCTTGTTGTGACGCTTGAGCTCAGGGCTCAGCTGCAGCAAAGTCACATATGGGAAGAATAAGAGAAAATAGCATACCCACAGACTGAAGCATATTTGGGCCTCCAAGTCCTGAATTCTCATTTAGACTTTGCATTCTTTGCTCTAATTGTGCACTGCATTCCTGCTCCCCTTCTCTACTCTTCTAACAATATTTTTATTTTCCTTGTCTCCTACAGCAACAGACTTTCATAGTCCTCCCTTCCCACCTTACCTGTGCATTTGTTCTCTTCAAATGTCCCATAAACCATTAAAAACAATAGAAACTCTGCAATAGGTGTGAAGATGGCCCTGTGAAGCTGTCTGATGTGTGCCAAGAAGGAATATAAGACAAGTCCCGTTCTTTCCTGAAAATGGGATTTGGAGAGTAGAAATGTCACATCTATAATCACTTTCATGTGGTGGAACTGCTGCTACTACCTACCACTGGAATAGCAGAGCATCTCTTCAAAAATGCAGGTTTGGTTTTGCTTAAATCCAGCAGGTTGCACTCACTTCAAGAAATATTAGACCCTTGTTTAAAAACATGAGGGCAACTGCTCAGATACCATAAATGTATTAAAAGCAAATGTTGCTCAGCCCAGTTTGAGTCCCACAACTGAACCTTGTTCAGTGCTTGTCTATGTGACTTTGCTCAGGGAGCAAGGTGAGAATGCAAAGCGTGTGTGGAGGTGTGTGGGTTTGTGTTGGGGCAGGGTTATTGGGAGGGTGAGAGAGATCCCTTAGCAAGCAGGCTCTCGTAACTGATGAGAAGTCTTTTAGAGATCAGTTCGGAAAAAAAAAAAAATCACAGGTAAGGACTGGAAAGAAGAGACAGGGAAAACTCTCTCTTAATAACTAAGCAAAGTGTCAGCAATTTTTGTTATATTCTGTCAATCCCAGGTCCTGATCTACTTCTGCCAGGCCTGCTACTTTCAAGCATCCAGAGATACCTAAAGAATTACCCTAATATGAGATGAGAGAGTCTCCTTTTGCTGTTGCCTAATGCTTTAAACATCAAGAGCAATTTGGCAAAGCGGGAGGAGGTGATTCCAAGGCACTTCCAGGAATTCTTGTACTGCCAGGTTAGATGTGCTGCTGCTGTATGTAGTTCATTCTAATGAAAGAAAATAAACCTTGTATGCAAAGATAAGCTGAAATTGCAGAATTAGGGTGCTAGTTTTATGAAGTCTCTGATTAACTTTGTCCTCCACTTGGAAAAAGTCCTACCAGCTTTGATGTCCAGATCAGTCAGCTACTGAAGTAAATGTGGTCACTTCTTAAACTAACAGACTGGAGTTTTATATCTTACGCTTGGGATAGTCTTTCCTCAGATCCTGTATTTGATGAACATCCAAAAAGCTCAGACTTCCCTAACTTGGAAATACTGTGAAAGAAGAACTTGGAGCTTTCGCTGGGAACCACAAAGAATTATATTTCTGGTAGCTTTGCAGCTAGTTTCAGCCACGTCAGCAAGTAGAGACTTGTCTATATTTTGTTTTTCCCACCTAAGCTGGGATTGTAGAATGACCACTTTCCCTTTCCCCTTCTTGTTTTAGCATTTTCTTCCTGCTCTGGCTGAAAGTTTAGGCCACTTCATATTTCATCCCAGGTGGTTGGCTCTGTTCAAATGTCCTTGTGAGTCCAAATGACCTTTAACTCAGAATGAGCCTCCCATGTTTGGAGGGAGTACAGGGAAGTAACTGAGATACCATACCTCACCCTGGATGTTTTGAGCAAAGATGTTGGTGGAGTCAGAGTTTTAAAGAGGTCCCTGGGGCAGAATAAAATGTGAAGAAGCTGGTGAGGTAGTCTCAAAGAGTTGCCAGCTCTTTGAAAGAAACACACATGTGCGTGCATGTGTGTGCATGAGATGGTTTTAGTTTTGGAGGGGTGACGGATCCTAAAGTTTGCTGGATTTTCACCCCACTCATACTACGGTAAGCTCAGATGGCTAAACTTAGTCATCCAGGCTGAACAACCTTGGATTCTAAGACTGTATCCTTCTCTGTCCAGAAAACAATTGCATACTTCTGTGGCTCCTGTTGAATCAGCTGTAGGCTGACAAGATAAGGCTACTATAGAACTGCCATGTGCTGCCTGCAGTCCTGTTCTGGCACCGGGCAGCTGCAGCGGATTTTCTTTTTTAAATGAAGCAAAAAATTTAGTCAGGGAGGAGTTCTCTCTTTCCTACTTTAAAAACCCCTATCTGTAAAGGATCATTTCTGTAGCGGGGCTATTCTACAGGAAGGAACAAAAATATAAAAGAATTTTGCAGTCAAAAATACAGGATCGTAACCAAATATTTTTACTTCAGAGTGATATTTTTTTAAGGGCCTAAGGTCTGCATTAATAGCTTCTATCCTCATCTTCACTCATTGCTCTAGTATTAAATCTTGCTAGTACAGTTCTCAAGCAAAGACCAAAAAGCCCTTTAACTTGGATAAGGAGATCATACACATCTGTTCCTGAAAATACCAATAAAAGCAGCACCTCTTAAATGTTCAGTCAGTTTGAAATATAGTGGATTATTCCTTCTCTGTAATTTCTAAAAAGAAGTGGAAGTGACATTTTTAAGTCTACCTGAAACTGGAAATACATGTGAGAAATGCACAGACGCTGAGGTGTGGGTAAGGCATTAATGAGGGCAAGACAGGTTATGATCTTTGCACATCATTTCCTTGCAAGCCTGCAGCTGGGCACCTCTATTAAGTGTGTGGCTTGGCCCCTGAGGAGGTCTTGGAAATTTAGTGGCTCAGCTGTGTGTCTCCAGTTTCCTCTGCTGAGGTTTTCACCCTGTCTCTGGGTACACATCAAGAGAACTTGTTATTTCTTGGGTGAGTACATTATAAAAGAAAACAAAATGCATTGGACAGGTCCCAAGCCAGAGAATCTGAGATTGTGCTCACAGAGGAATGACAAACATCCAGGCAGGGTGTCCTCCTTCCTCTTCTTTGAAATACACTTCAAAAATAAAGTCTTTGGGATGCAAGCATGACAGCATCCTCTAGCATGCTGCAAACAGCAGCTTCCTGCAACCAGCATTACACAAATTAAGGAAATTTATCACTACTTCACCTTTTCGAGCTTCAGCAAAAACTACAAGCACAAATGGGCTGAGGGTTTTCCTAGCCAGGACCTTGCATCACTTTGTTTTCAGCAGGGCTTGTATTTACAACTGAAACCACATTGCTGTGTCACCTTCCCTACCAGCTACCTGTCATAGCATCCTCCCTACTTTCCCTCTGGGCTCCCAGCATCATCTCATGCCAGAAATGTTTTTCTTGGAGGCATGATCAAGAAACTTGAGAAATTGAGCCCTGCCTGCTTCTAGGGTTTCAGGAAGAGGCTGGTACCCATCACTGAAGAGCATTTGTGGGCCAGCTAGAGGCTGCCACAACTTGCCATTCATGGCTTTTTGCAAGACCCTCCTGCAGGTTTTGAGCATGGCTTCACTCTGGTGGAACCAGCCAGGAGGATCTCCTGGCCTTGATGCAAGATGCCTCAAGAATTGTTCTGTTAAAATGAAGAGCTTGTTCCTCTGTGTGTCTCTGATCTAGCTCTAGTCTGATGTCTTCTTTGTAACTGCACTTAAAGAAAGGGTGCTAATTAAGTTATTCTCATAGCGAGTGGGATTCCCTTAGAATGTGTTGATTCCCTGACAATGTTCCTACTGGAGTAATGCAGAGGCTCCAAGGCTAAATTTGTAGGTGTTGTGTGAGTGGAGAACAGAGTTGAGGGTTATCTTATTCAGATGATGATAACTACTCTTCCCTGTGCGTACACTTGAATTGGCCTTATAATAAACTCCCATCTAGCCAAAACAACTATTTCCCCCCTTTCCTCCATGAGAATCCTGTTTTTTATCAGTGCCACCTGCTTCTCAAGAGCTCTTTGGCGTATAGTGTCCAGTTTGGAGAAATCACATACTGGCTTTGTGCTGCATCCCTACATATCAAGGACTTGCTCTTTCTCTGAGAGATGGTGCTCTTCAATAAGCAGATGCCGGTGTCTGAACAATGACTTGCAGTCACTTGTGGCCAAACCTGTTCCACCCCAGCACAACTTTATGCTTATGAAGAGCTCCCAGGCTCTCTACAGCTGCATTGCACGTGGGTTTTTTGCAAACCTACACATCAGAGGACAGCAGAGCATTTGTCCCACCATCAAGGCACCACTGCCAGAATCACCTGTGAGGAACTCCTTAGCCCTGTGCTTCCTGCTGCAGAGGACCTATAACTCCTAACATATATGTATCTTAATGAAGTAGCTCAAAGCTGATGCTAATATTAACTACTCATTTCTAAAATGAGAGTCCAAAAGTCAGCACAGAAAGAGATAAGTAAGTGCGTGACAATGGGGCATTTTTTGGTAATGGGCATAGATTTGAGCTTCTGAATGGGCTGTGGAGTGTGAAAAGGGCAAATGCAACATCTTGATGTGTTCTGAAATGTTCAACCATTGTGTGTCCTGCCAAGAAGCAGTAGCTGAGATTTGAGTTACTTCTTCTCTGTAACCTACTGAACGCTGTTCCCTAGTTGTCCTAGTTCAGCAGGCAGGTAGGGGATGTCTGACCACAGCAGACTGAAGGTTCAGTTCAACACAACTTCTTAAACATTTGGGACTCCTGGCCAGAGTGGGAAGTACTGAAAAGCAGATGAACAGGGCTGCTAACCTGGTTCTCCTTGAGTTGATCCAACTAGTGTGGGCATATAGCAAGCGTTATTTTTAAAAGAACAACAAGCTATCACTTGTAAAGATGATAAATACGTCAAATTTTTTGCATGCCTTGGTCAAAACCCCACAAGCTTACAACTTGATGCAGAAGGGAACATCTGTGTCTAATTGATGAAACCTGGCCTTCATAATGGATGATTCAAATGAACTGAACAGTTTTGTCAGCCATTCAGTTGTGGATTATAAATTAATCAGAAATCCTTCCCCCACCCCTCTGGATCTGTCTTGCATTTCCTGTCCCTTGTGGGTTTTTTTCCTGGTCTCAGAGCAAGTCTTAAATCTCTTCATTCTCCCAAGCCATAATAAATGAACAATTGCCCCACTGCCATGACCTTTCAGCCATATTTCTGGAATGCACATTGCATAAATACCCTCCCCGGCCTGAGTTCATGGGTGCAGGGTACCTGGGGGATTCAGCTGGATACTGCAGCCCACTGGCAGCTACACAGCTCATAGGGGAACAAGAGGCATTTGGGTTTGAATCTGAGATTCCTTGGATGTACACAGACTCTGCAAGATATTTCTCTACAAATGATGACAGATTCAAGTGAAAATGAAAGCAGGAAAGGGAGCCTGAGGGCGGGGGCGAGAGATTTATGGGGGGAGGCACTTACCCATTCAGCACTTCAGTGATTAATCCCACGAGATCCACTGAGCTGGTGGCTGCTGCTTTTGGGTGCTAACAAAGTCTTCTGGTAGTAGAGGTGGGGCTGTGAATGCCTCCAAGCGCCTTCTCAGTGTCTGAAAAAAAGACAACTAGATCAGTTCACATATTTCTCAAAATAAAATCTCAACCTTCAATCACTGCTTATTTAAGGAGGTTTAGGCCAATCTGCAATCCTCCCACTTCCAGGAGTGCCACCCTGCAATAGCAGCACTTCTGGTGCACATTCTGGCTCCAAAACTGGTTACATATTTTAGTTGAAAAATTAGGCATTATTTACTGTTTCTTGCTATGACAATATCTTATTTAAACGTGAGCTCAAAAGACTAGCATAGGGCAAAGGCAAGTCTGCATCAATAATCCAGGATGGAGGAAAGGAATACAAGAGAAGCCACAGAGAAGCCCTCTTTCCTTCTTCCAAGTGTAGGAGCAATCCTCTCCCCAAGGGAAGAGGAGCATATTCACTGCAAACCAGCTAGTTTTCAGTAAAATCCAAGTGACAACAAATGTATCTGTAATTCTGATGTGAATTAGCAAATGGATCTAAATGTTAGTATCTGCAGGCTCTTAAATTGACATAAAATTTTGCTATTTTTACCACGAATTAGCTAATTCAGACTAAATCCCCAAATTTTACCTCCTGGAGAAAAGAACAGTAAATTTATATTAGCTTATTTTGGTATTACATGCTGCGGGACTCCTAAGGCACTAGACAGAGAGTAATATGTCTTTGGCACACGAATGTGTTTTTTCCACTTGAGGCTTCAGCCTAGGTGCCTTAAATGAGAAGCCTGTAGTTTATTCCACTATAATAACATAAGCTTCAAATTAAACAACACTTCTAAAAGTCAAAGATTGGATTTCAAGTCGAATACAGAAGACAATTTCCACCCACATTGCTGTTTTGGTCCTTTTCTGTTGCCGTGCACCCTGAAATAACTCACAATATGAACAGCACCTGCTGGAAAACAAAGGTCATGCCTTGCAGAACAGGTCTGGCTTTTTATTTTTATTTAAGGGCTTTTAACATTTGGCATTGCATTTTCTTTCCCCTTTCTATTTCAATATGAGCCAAGAAGAGGGACTAAGAGAAAAAAAATCTGGAATATTTTGATCTTTGTGGCTTTATATGGACTTCATAAGCTTTGTTTGTTCTGCTGCCAAGCTTCCTTTGTGTTTAAATAGATAACAGACCAAGACAACTAATCATTTCCAATAAAAAACCCCCACCAAACCCAAAGCATTCCCTTTCTTTTCCAATGAATGCTTGTAGACCCATACTTCTAGATAGGGCTTTTGACCTAAGTACTTCTGACTTTTTTTCCCCTTTTCAAAAACAATTGCCCAAGGTGCAGACAGGGCTCTGCTTTCCGAGTTTATGAAAGAATCTTGACAAAAGGCTCTGAGAGCCTCTTTGGGAGAATGTAGTTGTAAATATGATGTGTGAAAGCAGCATCATGTACCTTCAGAGAAGCAGCAGCATGGCAGTTAGTGCCACCATTTATGGGCTTCCTTCCTCTTTGGAGTCCGAAGGCTATTTACAGAGAAAGAAGAAATAGCTAATTTTACATGGAACTGTTGCTGAGTTATGTAAAATGCATGTTGGTTGGTAGTTTACTAGTGAGAGCTGGTATCTGCTCTCACTATTTTGAGAGGCTTTGCATTTGCAATCAAAACCACATAGATTTTACTGCTTGTTGAAGTAAATAAGGATGAATGCCTTTGAAACAGAAGATGAGCTGGATGGATGAATCGTGGATAATCATCAGTGCAAGGGCTTTGGTTTTGTTGTTGTTGATCTTTTTGTTTTTTTTATATTTATATTAAAAAAGAGGGATTTGTAATGAAAATAACAGAGTTCAAGATGTTGTGATGACACAGATTTTCTTGAGCTTCTTAAGATTTTTATCATACAAGTAGCTGTTTAGGACTACAGATTTGTGTGGTCAAAAAGCTATATGTCAGCCAACAGCAGAAATGGATGCTACTATGGTCAGTAGTAGTGAGAATTATGTGAATTACTTATCTGGGTTATATTTCTGTGGAGGCTGACCATTCAGTATGCCCTTCCATAGCCCCTAATAATAGCTTTCCATATTAGACATTAAATTAATGCTCCAAATGGGAAAGTAGAAGATACACTTGTACGAGCTTAATGAATTCACCTTTCCTGAGGCTATCAGCCCCTGAAGGGAAAGGTAGGAGTAAGTCTAGAAGACTGCATCCAACATATAATCTCTGGCAAGATGTAAACTTCTTTGTTTTATTTCCTAGGTGTATTATTCCTGTGGTGCAGTGGTGGAATCTATGGAAAGAGGCCTGATTTTATCACCAGGTTTTCCAAACAACTACTACCCAGGGACACACTGCGTTTGGCAATTTTTCATTCCCATGAGAACCCATCTTATCCTGGAAATTTTTGACTTTGACATTTTTGAAAGCTCTAGTGAAACTCCAACCCCCTGGGATGGCTTTCCACCCCCTACCAAAACAGGAGATAAGGACATGCCTTCTCTCGAGGAAAACCTGGACTTTGCTCTCCGTACCACTAAACCCTCTCTTCAGACCTGGATGTCAAAGGTGGCTCAGAATCTGAGCAGCACAGGAGATCAGTCAAAGGACCTTGCTAGCCACCTGGATGAACTCCCAGGAACCACCTCAAAAAAAGATGAATCCAAACAAGCATCCAAAGAAAATCAGTTGAAGCAGATGAAGGAAGCCAAAGTGATTACCAAGGCTCAACCAGAAGAACTGCCATTCCCTGTGGCTGGTAGTGCCACAATGCAGAGTCAAAATTCCAGTGGCCTGGAAACAGAAGAAGATCTGAAAGGGAAAGCCTTGCTTGCCCACCTAGCTGCTAGTGAGAGAGATGAAGTTACGGTAGAGAGCTGGACCCTTCCCACAACAGTATCACCCATGGAAATCTCCTCCAGCCCCCAATCAGCTGTGGATGTCTGTCCCCATGATGTACTTTATGTTTCTGATCTCATCACATTTTCTTCTCGCTTCTGTGGACCAAATTCACCTTTAAATAAGACCATGGTCTTTGGTTCATCT
The DNA here is from genome assembly GCA_013401335.1 of Brachypteracias leptosomus. Taxonomy (NCBI): domain Eukaryota; kingdom Metazoa; phylum Chordata; class Aves; order Coraciiformes; family Brachypteraciidae; genus Brachypteracias; species Brachypteracias leptosomus. The sequence goes on along the minus strand of VYZX01028993.1, from coordinate 34,322 downwards.
CTGGAAATGGTTGAGGTTATCATGGAACTGATCACTACCACAGACCGGGGCCGAGGCTTTGCAATGCTCTTTGAATACAAGAACATCACTGAACCCAGCACTGCAGATGCTGTGAAGCAGCAGAGAAAGGAAAACATGATGCTGCTGGCAATTATAACAGGGATGGTCTTCTTTGCGCTTGCTTTGCTCTCTGCCCTCTGCATAGCTTGCAGGTAAGATGATGCATATCTTTGAAACATGTGATATTATCCATACAGGAAAAAGAACAGAAAACAAAGTTGTTTCCTTTGCTAACACTTAATGCCCTTCTAATAGAGTAAAGGGTGTGGAGACAGAGGAGATAAATTCCAGTCACTACTCCTGCCCTAGGCTCCTCAGGTTTTAATTTCTAGTTCTACAGTTCCCATGCCTCCAATTTATTTTATTTTGCCTGCAGAAATACCTGAAGGGTGAGGACTTTCTTGGGCATTATTTTGTTTCAAAGGCCGCAGTGCCTTTGAACTTCAGTTTTGGGATAATGAGCAGCCAGTGGACAAATGCAGAACAGAAAGACTATCCTTCCCCAAGTCTCCCAAGCAGGCTGAGCCCATAGCCGCTGCAGCTTTCCACAGCAATACCACAGTTTGACTTTAACCATCACTAACACTCTGCAGAAAAGTGAATAATAACAAAAGTATTACCACTTAGAATTAAGATTAAATAACATTTTCCAGCCTCTAGCATGTTTTATCCAAAAGGCTGTGCAGACATTTTAATTCCAATGCACTTAATGTGTTCAGCAGTCATCTGCACATCCCTTTGACTGCTGGGGAAGAGCTGAGAGCCATGCTGCAGTACCTGTGATTGTCCCCAAATGTCATCTGAAATGCCATGGCCAAGTGAGCTGATGGTCAGGCTGGGTTTCTGATTTCCAGATCCTGATGCTAACTAGTTAAACAGCTAAAACCAAGCAGTGACAAAAACATCTCTCTCCAGTCAATTGTTTTTATTTCACTTTTTTTTTTTTCTCTATCTCTATCAGGAGAAAGCCTCTCCAACCCCCAGCACGTGTTTGCATCTCTCTTACTTCCTAGTGAAAATATTTGTGCAGAGGCAGTGATTTATTTTTCTTCCTTTCAACACGTTCAAAACAGAGCACAAGCTCCCCAGGTTTTTGTCAAAACAAACAGTATTTTTCAAGTGTTTTGTCTCCCATGAAAACATCAGGTAAACTGAAACAAACCCCGTCCCTTGCAGGGCTGCACTGTGGTGTCTGGGTATCAGTAAGAGCATTCATTTCCAGTGGCACATGCAACTGTTCTGTCTTCTCTCTTGCATCCCCTGCCTCATCTGTTGTGTATCCTCCAATCCAAAAGGTCTCAGGATTGCCTAGTCATTGAGTTTGGTTTGATAGAGGAACTTTGCCTTCCTTCTCCTTTTGAATGCTGCATTTCCAGCCCTTGCTGAATAAAAGCAATAACCTCTCTTGTGATATATAGACATTTCTGCTTTCAGGATCTAAGCTTTTTATAGTTGTAAGAGTTAAACTTGCATGTGTAACATCTATCTAACCTTTTTCCTTTTTAAAGAGCTTGCAGAACACTAATTTAGACCACATTTTTGCTAGCTCTGAAGGAAAACGTCTGGTGGAAAATGTCTTCCAGATACCAAATACTTTATTTTTCTACCCTTGCCAATCTTCAAAAGAGACAGAAACATGCTCCCTTCACTATGGCAGCAGTCTAGGCTGATACACATGTTGAGTTGGCTGTTCTTGCTTCACTACCTCTATTTAATTTCACTGTAACTATCCATGAAGCAGAGTATTATTCAAACCAAGAAGTACACCAGCAATCTGAGACTTCACTGGCTGAAGTTTACTCTGCATGGCCTGTTTGGAAAGTCAGGCCATGCTGCTCACATGAACAGTTTGGCTTTTTGCTTGTCAGATGTTTACAAAATAAAGTCATATTCTGCTCTTGGTAGCAAACAAAGGGAAAACTGAATGTTTCCTGCCCTCCTCCCCACAACATTTCTATGTTCTTGTCTGTGAATACATTCTACCAGGGGTCCTATGGTGCAAAACCAGGGTTGGACTCATTTCTTTTAACATTGACATTTATGCCTTTTCATTGCTCTACAACTCCCTTTTTTAAGGGAAGATATACCTCAGGCAGCTATTGACTGTAGAGAAATAGAGACTATCCCTAGTCCTTTAGCCTCTTGAAAGCCCATTTACTATCCCAGCTGCCTGTATTCTCTGCATGCTATTCCAGGGAGGTCTGCATTACAATACTTTATTTCTTGTCAGACTTAAATGCTTTAAGTGAGAACTGACACATGTGGGAGCAATGCCATGACCTGTGCTGAGTAACCTCACTAATATTGCACTGGGACAGTCTTTTTTTTTTCCTCTTTACTGGGCTACTTCAAGGATATTCATCTCTGGCTCCAGAATCTCTGGTGCTGGTTGGAACTTGCCTGCACTTCCCAGCTGTGGGTTTTTCATGCATCACAGAATAAGACTGCAGATGCCATTAAGTACATCTAAACCTCTTTTGGTTTGAACCCATCAAGTTCTATTTTATGCTTCTTGCCCTAAATAGAGGCTTGAAATCAGGTTTCAAATGTGTATTAGCCACAGCCTGTCTTTGCTACAGAAAATGTCAGGGTGGCAAGAGGTGGGCTAAGGGGAGAAATGAAGATGCTTTAGCAACGTAGTCTGCTCAGAACTGGGACCAGCTCTCTGAGGCATGGTAACACTTGTCCTGGCTGGAGTGTGCCATTGCAAAGGATGTTAATAGTAACCTGCAAGTTCTTGGTCTTGTAAACGTGCCTTCCACTTTCTTTTCTCTTCATACTTTACTTGTTCCTCTGGTACCAGGTTTAGCTGTATTTTTTTTTATTCCCCATTCCTATGTGCTGCTCTCTTGCTCAGCTAAAAGTAGCAGGCTCTGCCTTGCCAGGGATAGAAATGGCCCAGGATGGGCTTGGCACCTACTGCCACTCCAATGCACCAAGTCGTCAGCAGTGTCTGCTCAAGCTCATTGCATTCAGGCAGGGCAAAGCTCTCTGGGGAAACTCCAAGTCTCTGCCACACTGCAGCTTTTGTTTGCTGTTTGGGGAGGGAATGAAAGCTTCAGTTGTTAGTTGGCCAATAATTCTAATTACTTTTGGCCATGAGGCCTGGCTCAAGTAATGGGGTATTTTTTATTTTCTTTCCCAAGCCCCAGGAACAACAGACATGTCTACCTTATTTAATTTTAGTCCAGTCCAATGCAGTCAGACTTTTGCTCAATGGTTGCAACCCATGGATTGCAACTGCATTTTACATCTGTATAGCCTGCCAACGACCTGTTTCCAATTCCAACCCTCTACGTGTTCAGCTATTCCATCAAGTCATCATGTGCTGCATCTCTACACGCAAGCTGCCCTGCGGGTCACTGCTGCAGCCTGACTGTCACCTGGGAGAGAAACTTTTCCTTTGTCACATAATGCCCTGCTAGAGATTCCTCATCACTTCTGGACTAAAAACAGATCTTTCCTCTGCCATCCTCATGTTGGGCACAACCCAGAAACCCCTCCTTGCCTGTTGTAGCCGTGTCCTCCATTTCTGTCCCTCTCCACATCAGGCTGGTTTAGCCAGAGCCCTAAGACAGCTAGACCTGGCTGGAGCTGCCTGCTGAGGAGCACACAGGGCAGTTCTCACAAAGCTTCCAACAGACTTGACTCTTTTGGTTTACCTGAAAAGTTTGAATCAACTTTTTTTTAAAAAATTACTAATTAAATTAAATTACTAATTCTTTAAAATGATGGAAACTTGGTGGCGAGGTCCTGCAGCATGCCGTGGGTGATGTGGTCCAGCTGGAGAATGAACTAAAGAAAGACTAAGATCCCCGGACCTGCAAACTAGCACATCTCTCCAGGCACTGTGGCAGCAGCTCAGAATAGAAGAAAAAAAAAAATATCTGGAGCTTCCATCAAAATTTTTGACCAAGCCTAAAAACTCTCACATTTTGTGTGTGTTGTTTTTTAGCAGTAAATCAAATTGTTCAGTGGAAATCAGGCACTCCTTTTGTTTGCCCTTATTCTACCATACACAGAAAACACCTTTGCCAAGAACATCTTACTCTCCATCTGATTCATGTTGCCAAACCGCAGTGTGGATTTCAAGGTAGTTACAGTGCCTGCTAGATATTGTAAAGCACAACATTTATAAAGAATGGCAAGGAAAAAAGAGCCAAATGGATGTAAGGTATTTCAGTTTCTTAATGCACAACTTGTCCTATCTGTAGTTTATCATAGCTGTCAGTTGCTTAGACTTTTAAAATGGATATTTTATCTCTTCAGCTTTGTCCCAGAGAATATGAATATCTTTTAAATGGGACAGTTGTATACAATAATCCAAGGAACACATTTTTATTTGTGTTTCTCAGAACTCAAACACTGTAAGTCATGCTAAAAGTTCAAATTACAAACCCAAAAGTGAGACCATCCAGATAACTAAGAATTCTGAGCTGCCAATGCCTGGTGTTAAGTGTGGAAGAAATATGTGCAAAGTTGTGTTTCCTTAGAGAGGAACATTTCCCTTGTGTTCTTTAATCTCTCAGTGGGTATATTTTAACAAATTTGCTTGTAACATGCCAGTTACTTGAAACAAGAATATTTCATAGGAACACATCAAATTTGATTACATTTTTGTCATGGATTAGGCAGGAAAGGGCTGGGAGGAGGGGAAGAGATTAAAGAAAAAGAAGAAATTTGGAAAAAGCAGGGAATTACACATCATTGTCCCACCATCTACCTGAATGCCTTGGCCACCATACTGATCCATTATTTTGTGACATGTTTTGCCAGGTCACTCTTACTGAAATCATTCTCGTGCCCAACAAAAGCTTCTGATGTGTGTGTGTCTGTAATATTTACATACACATTTTTCACTCTGAAGTATTCCCAACTTGGTGTGATCTTGCCTGATAAGGCAACACCACTCCTACCTGGAAGCCTTTCCCTGCTTCCCCTTCCTGAATCAGTGCACTCAGGAAGAACCTTCCCTGCTTTATCCCCAAGCTCCCCAAGAAGCCCAAGCTGTGGCTGATGCCATTGTACCTCCTGGAGTAACAGCTATCCCTCTGGACCTCTTCTGGATTAAATTCTCCAGTGCCAACTCGCTCTCCTCCTTTTCTGTAGTTTCCTGTTTTCACTAGGAATAGCTGGGGTCACGTCATAGGGTTTTTTTTCCTCCATCAATTCAGTTGTCAGTCAATAAGTGTTTTTTAAAGAGATCCAATGATACGGTGAAGGAATGAAACCCACCATGCCTGAGATGGAGCAGACATGGGCTCCCAGCCAGCCTCATCAGGTGGCCTCTGAGTCCCCATTCTTAAAAACAAACAGTAATGAAATAGTGACTGAAAACTCCAAATTTTGGCTTCAACACATCACTACCAAAAAACCCCCAGACTTGCATGGAAGAGATTAAATGCATTAGAACAAACCAAACCTCCAACAAGAATTAAAATGCCAGCCAACAGCAGGGAAAACAGCAACATGGGTCAAATCCTATCTGGTCAACGTCCCCATGCTCCCATGTCTCTGCCCTGTCCTGTGGAGAACTGCTGTGCACAAAGACAAAATATACTTGCTTCAGCCATTTAGTGTTCATTGCTGTCAGCCTTTCTTTGTGACTTCTTTAAGTCTATTCACCCAAAAGTAAATAACGCTAATTGTTTCATAATCTCAGTTTTAGTAAAAATGTGAAAAAATGGTTAAGAACATGCTTTTGTCTCCCCTCAGCCAAGAGGCAGGTTTTTCCAGGAACCAGCTGCCATGGTGCTGCCTTTTAATAAAATGTTCGTACAAATGAACAACGTCTGATGCTCCCAGCTCGCTAAAAATAATCCAGCACACGACGTGGGCTATTCTAACAGGACAAGAATGATGTCACTGCCCAAACCAAAGGCAGGATTTCAGCCTCACTATTTAGTTAGTGATGTGAGCTGGGGAGCCTGGTGGGACTTGGCAGAAGTCTGAACTCCATTCCTGCTTTTGCAATGATCATGGAAAGAAGATGACATGTCCTTCAGCTCACTTTCCACTACATGAGTATGTGGTTTTCTCCCCTGGCCTGCAGGTCTTGTTGCCCTGAGTTTTGGCAAGTATCTTGGATGGTCCTGTAGACATGAGGGCACAAACTTGCTGGGTCCCCCTCGCAGGATGAGTGCAGCTGAGACCTTCCCTTCTGGGGATCTTTAATGCACTCGTGGGCTTGTTGTTGTTGTTTCTGTCTCTCCTTTTCAGGCAGAGATCGTGCCCCAAAAGGAGCTCATCCAACGCATGCAGTGACCAGGAGGTTAGTGCTGATGGCTTCAGCAATTTCTGTTTCTCTCTTTCATGTTGGCTGTTGCACTGTTTATCTGACAATGTTTACTGGGGCATGTTCTGAGTTGTAGAACGGGATCCAGAACTCCGCTGTCGATATCAATGAGCTCCAGCTGGTGGTGCCAAGTCGGGAGAATGAAAACAACAACCACTCTGTGAGCCGGGAGCAGGCGGGTAAGCACAGGGCAGCGGCTGGGGCAGGGCAGGGCACCCCCTACCCCCTGGCCAGTTAATCAGATCTTTTTTTCCTTGCGGTCCTCCTCGCTGTCCCATGCACAGCTGGGGAGCCACTTCACAGCAGAAAGCCTTTGTTGTGGGAACTGTTCCTTGCTGCTCTCCCGCCCCGCTGGTAGGGTAATTCCCCTGGCAAGGAGCGTGCACACGCACAGCTCCAGGATGCTGCCAAAAAAAGCTGTCATAGCACATGGCATTGCAGAGACACTGGGTTAGCAGAGCAAATGTGTCAGGTTCAGGCAGCTGCAAACAATTTGCAGAGATCCATAAATTGTGGAAGAGTTTCACCTGCCCTCTGCTTACCCTTGTCTGGGAAGGATGGGTTTACAATGCTTACGTTGGCTTTGGACAACTTTGACTGCTGGAGCAGTTTCTGAAGAGAGTTATGGATGAGACTGCTTTAGATGACATTTACTTCACAGTGTGTTTTGAGAACAAGAGACCCCCAGCTGAGCTGCAGATAATGTCACTTACTGCAATTTTGAGTCACAACACACAAATTGTATCAGTGCCCTGTTTGGATGGTGATAGCCAACAGGGAGCTACTTCGTGTTGGGTTGCTACACACCATCAGTTTCCCACTAAACCATCAGCCATTACATACAGCTCTCACGAGGATATCTTCTTAAAAAGCTAATTCTGTGCTCCCAACCATCTTCTTCTTTGGAAAAGTTATCAAGGAGGTTGTGGCCAGAGCTCTTCTGGCCTGGACGAGATGGACAGGTCTTGGGAACACAAGCACCCATGCACTCCTGTGGCAGTCCCTGGAGCATAACATTGCCTGCAGGAGCAGCATTGCTAGGATTTACACAAAAAGCACAGCTCCCAGTATTAACAGAGATGAGTAAATACAAATAAAGAATGAGTTGAGCAAATCTGTGTTTAGAATGAGGGATTTCAGTTTGGGTCTGTCTTTATTAGAAAGCAGACCCAAGGGTGTTCTTCCCCTTTTGTTTTGCTTTTAAAAGCTTGCGATTTCAGGAGAGTAAACTGTCTGCTTGAATTTAGTTCTGCCTGGCAGAACAGAGAGCCAAAGCCTGTTCTAGACTGTCTGGGGAGAAAGGGAGGAGGGCTTGTCATGGAGGAGTTGGGAACAGATGTTTTAGACTCCTGCAAGCAGTCTTTATTGATTTTCCTCTTTTCTCAGTCACCTCCTGCGGAGGCAGCACAGAACGGTCTCCTCAGGACACTGACCCAGATGTGCCTTCCTCCATATCTGCAGTGACCACTGAAACTGGGAGCGATGAAGTGTTTATTATTTCTGCTGGACCTGGAGCCAGTGGGCTGAGTTTTACCACCTACAGAATACAGGTAGGAATGCTCTTTAGCATCTCTAGCAAGCCATGGGATGTCCCTCGTGGGCAGCACTTGTCGTACCTGTCCATTTATGCATACTCCCCACTTTGCAAGAAAGGCAGTGACTGAGCCAGGCAGCTCTCCTGATCTTTGAGCTGAGCTGTTACCAACTAGTGTGGGCTGTGATCCCTCAAGCCAGTATCTTTCCAGCTTTGAGAATAGCAAGTGCAGAAGTCTACCTTGGATCTGATGGGTGATAATGCAGAGGCCTGCCAGCAGGCAGTAGGACTGGCCCTCAGAATTATCTTAATTGGCAAAGATTAAATTCCATTACAAACACTTGCAGCAGCTGAAGGACCTCAAGTCAGACCTGCCCCTGCCCACCACTACCAAGTATTCAGGGAAGTTACTCAGCTCCTCAGCTTGTCAGAAAACTATTTAACTGTCTTACCAGGCCGATGGGAAAATTAAGTGTACGCTCCAAAAAAATCAAGCACTTCTACTGAAAGCACCGAGGTCCTTTCAAATACACATACAGAGAAACCTGAATCAGCTCAGTAAGTTCTTATTTTAACTCTTCTCCCTGCACTCCTGATCAAACATTTGTTCAGAAACAGATGATAACTCAGCAGTCTCAGGTCTGGCTGCCACCTCTTCAACCTTGAGCGAGGTGCCTGCCATTCCAAGTCTGTATCAAAGCCTTTCCCAGGTCAATACTCTCCTCTCCTGGGCCCTCTCTGTTTTTCCCACAAGAGGAGAAACAACCAACATAAGGAGCTCACATGTCCCAGGACAGCCTGAATGACACTTCTGTCACAGTTTACAAAACAAAAGCAGCCTGTATCCCTGCATTCGATTAGGAAATTAGCCAGGAGGCGAGGCAGGTCAGGATTTTCCTACGCTACTGTAAGACCCATGCTAAGCTTCTCCTCCAGCTAGCCACCCTGACTAACGAGGGAAAGAAGGGAAAACAGCTCTGGTGCCTTTCCTTGCCCAAAGACGTTACCTTCTGCAGAGCAGGGCACTGGGAGCAGCCGTGGTGGCACCCTTGAACACCTACGCTCCTTGGTCTTTCTTTCCAGTGGAGAGAGCTTCACCTGGTGGCAGTCACGTACAAATACAACTTCTAGACAGGAGGGAAACCCATTTTCCTTCTTCTTTTCCCCACTCTAGTCAGAATGAACAAATACACTTAAAGAAAAACATTTCTATTCTGCAAGCAATCTATCAGAGGAGACTTATATACATAAAACTCAGTGTTAAAAACAGTTCTAAGTGAAGGCAACCCAAAGAATTAAAGTTATTTACCACATTATTAACGCAGAAGGCATCTCCTACTCAGTGATGTCCATGCTCTCAACCAAATCCTTTACAGGCAAGAAAACCTAACCAGAAAGGGTAAGAGGCTCTCCTTAAAAGCTCTGGGTGTTTCCCCACAGCTGAAGACTATCCTCTCCAAGGGGGTGGAAATTGGGCACAGCAGGCTAATTACACACCTACACTCCAAGGGGGTCTCTTCAGGGCACTTGAGTTACTCAGGGTTACTGGATGTTAGAAATAAATGTTTACATTTCAATCTTGAAATGTGTATTTTTAGGGTGTGAAATGCAGCTGGCCAGCCAGCTCCTGGCCTTAGCCCCTGAGCCTCGCAGAGGGTTTGGTGCACACTTTGTGGACCAGCACTAGGCAAGTGGGATGAGTTACCCACTGGAGCAGAGCTGCTTTTCTGGCAACAGCTAAGAAGTTATCCTTGTGTGAAAAGACCCATGAAATTCTGAGCCTTTATGGTATAGTAAATAATGCCATCAGACTCACCTCACCCAAACTGCTCAACTAGACAAAGCTATAAGGAGCATTCATTAAAAAAATGATACAGATCTTTTAACTCAGAAATGGTGGCTGGCCACTTGGTCTCGTGCTCCCCAGTTAGCGTGTGCCTCAGCTCTGCTGGGCAGGAGCCAGGGATAAACTGGCTTTTGCTTTTTAGCTTTTAAAACCCATTTGAAGAAACCAATCCTCTGTCAGGAGGCAAGAGCTGGAAGAACAAACACACGTCTCTGTATGTGGACTAGTGTGACAAAATGGAGCACTGGGTGGCTTTCAGATGGCTTCTGAGGTGTCCTCCAGGAGAGTCACGGCTTTCTAAGTCCCCTTTGGTTTAAGTCATTGTTCAGCCTTTGGCTAACTTATAACTATGACCTCTGCCTTCTATTCAGACATTACAAGTTTCAGATGCAAAGGTTTCAGTAACAAGTATTATCATGGAGCTTTAAGAAACATTTTTTGCTAAAACATTTTTAAAAAGCCAGAAAATACATTATTCATAGTTACTTCCAGTATATCTATGTCAAAACCAGTGGCTAGCTTTTATACCAGTTTGGAGGTACTTATAATAATATTAGAATAATAAATCCTAAGACAGCCTGATGAGGTTTCTGAGAAGACAGCTGGCTTATATATTTATAAATAAAGATTGTTACTTTAATCAAATCTGTGACTAAGAGCTTAATATTGAAACAAACTTATCCAGAGCCTGAAGCCTCTTCCAGCTTCCTACTGAGATATTTTTTCTGCTGTAGCAGCTAATTTCTTGCCTCTCTGCCCATCCATTTCCAATATGACATTTTAACTAAATAGTTTCTTTGCAGAAACTTGAGAGATTCAATTTCTGAGAAATAGCAAATGACAACTTTCTGGTTTCTCAGGACTTTAAAATCCAGGACACAGTAGGATTTATTTCAGACCCTCTTTAAGGACTATGTAAACTTTGGGAATGTGGATTTTGCATTCTTTTCATGACAACCATATTCGCACAGCTGAAAATTAAAAATACATACGGAGTTGTGGAATAGGAGGCTTACATAAATAGCAGGTGAAGTATTAGTAAGAAAGAAGAGAGATTCATAGACAGTCAGGAATTCTTTAGCTTTTCTGGATCTAAACCTTCACCGATATTATGGACAAAAATTGTGATTTTAAATGCGACATCAGAACATATAAAGTATGGGGGAGATCTTTAGAAGCTGTCTATAATTCATTCTCATATTAGACCAACTCCGCTTATACACAGAGCTGGTGACAACTGTTTAATGTGGTCTCACCTTCCGATTATGCCAATTTTACACCTGTTTGGATGCCTTGTTCTACTGCTAAAACACATTTTCCACCTGAAAAGCATTTCTTATGTGAAATGAAAAGCTCCTTGGACCCAACCTAGTTCCCATGCTTCTTGTTCTATTCACCACAGACACTGAGAACAGATTATTCCCTTTCTCTTTAATTCTTTTAATTTTCTTAAGACTTCCCTAACATAGGATAAAGAGCATCACTTACTTCAGTCTTCCCTCCTGAATCATGCATTTTTGAGACTTCTGATTCTCTCACTGCTTGCTTCTGGCTTTCTTTCAGTGGACTCCAGCCCCCTTGAAGTTTTGTTTCCCCAGACAGACACATCTGGAACCTTCCAAGAGCCCGGCAGAGAGGAAGAATTATGTTTTACACAGTGAAGTTTACTGCTCTGACCTGTCAGACAACTCCAGTAAAATAAAGCTGTAGATATTTGATGTATTTGGTTAGTGGCAGGATTTTATTTCTTATGTAACTGAAATGTCCCAATTCAGTGTTAAACCTGAAACTGAAGAAGCAAGGTAAAACTTTCCTCCAGAGAAGCCAGTGAACTTCAGGCAGCATGCTGGAAGAACAACAAGAAGTTGCATTCCTGTGCCTTGTCCTGAGAAGAGAATCACTGAAGAAACCAGTCTCTTGCACTAACGATGTACTTTTAAATTGTTTTTAAGCCCTTTTGATGAAAGATACTATAAAGGATCTTTATTTACTCTTTTCAGGACAAAAACCTAAAAAGAAGTGTCACAAGCCCAGCCTCTGTGTCTGACTGGCTGACTTCTAATCACACAGCTGCAGGAGCAGACACTGTTGAGAAGGGGAATGTCCAGCTGGAAAATCACTGTCCCAGACAGCGCACCTGGAGCGCCCGCACTTTCCATGACTTGCTGGCTCCAATACCACAGCTACAGAAAAAATGGTGCAGCTGGACCACCAACAGTCCCTTCACCAAGCTGGTTGACAACAGTGTAAGTCTTGCAAGGAGGGGAGGACGTGGTGGTTGAGTCTGTGCCCCTGTACCCCCAGCTGCTCACTGATGGGACATGTTTTCGCCTTGGCTTTGCATCTCCAACCTGCAATGTGATAGACTTTTTGGCCCATCTTGCTGTGTATGGGAGAATCTTTTGCCTAACTATACTGTAATTTATTCAGGCTTTCCTGAAGTACCAAGAAGTTTTAATTCCCAGCAGTTAGCACCTGGTTAAGAAATGATCCACAGTTCAGAAAAACATTAGAAGATGCTTTCAGACATGATTATCTCATTGAATGTTCTAACATGTACCTTTCTTCCCCTTGTTATGCCTTAAATTATTTTAATTGATGTATTATTAGGGCACCGTGAAGAATCTGTAGATGTGGGAGGGATATCTGGGTCTCACTGGCTGTAATCATCATTAGCTCGTTACAAAGCTAATAGAGGGTGTTTCTTCTTTTTTAAGGTAATAACAGTTATCTGCTTAATAATGCATCTCACTTCTAATATAACCAGGTATTTTAACTTTTAGTTCCCTTGGGATCAAAGTTTCTCAAGATAACTGCTTTTCATGCCACATCTACTAATTTATTATCATTTTGTGCAGGGTTTTCCTACAGCTGCAAGATCCCAAGGTGTCCCAACCAGAAAGGTAATCTCAGCCACTGAGATAGAGGGAGCATCAGAGACTGTTTACTCTGACTCGTCTGTCAGTAACGCCTCATACCCCCTCACTCTGTCTGCACAAAGGCAACGGAAGCTAAGCTCCTGCAATTTAAAGAAATCCAGGTTTGGGAACCCTTATTTTGGATTTTTAGCCAGTTCTCCTGACAGCAAACATGTGAGGTCCTTGGATCCCTCAAGACATCTAGGAGCAGCATCTCCAGTGAACAGCCAAAGCCCCAAAAATCTTCTAGAGAGCTCTAACCCACTGAAAATCAATTTGGTCAATGGTTCAAAAACAAAGGACCTTATGGTAGAAGCAGATAAAAACAAACCAGTTTTTGTTATTTCTGAAGAAGGGGATGATCAGCAGCCTTTGGTCCAAGCAGAACATCTTAATCAGTGTGGAGATCACCCGTCAGAGCAAAATGCTGTGTATGCTCCAGCCGTGCCAGATAACCAGCCTGTGGTTCTGACTGTTGAGGGGAACAGCTCTGCCAGCTTCACATCAAATCTTCCCCTTTGGGCTAAATCCCCTGCTTTATACAAAGGTCATGCGAAGGCCCCTAGCTCTTCCAGGGACCATCAGAGCTTGTCAGTTGTAGATGCTAACACTACTGACACCTCACAGAACTGTGATACCCAAGCTGCTCGAACGCTACGCCAAGCTTCAGTCCAGTGATGCCCTCAGGAAGACTGAAACATTAGTTCACACAAACAGAGGCAACAGGGATGTGATCAGAGTGGAAGCTGTGCCAAGGAGCTGAGCATGGCAGTCATAGATGGATGCAACTTTGTGGAAAGCAGCCTTTGCTTCCCACCCATTGACTTTGAGATGACGAGGATATAGACCATAGCACAGCACAAATGCCATCTTCCCTTATGCTCACTAACCTGATTGCCATTCTTCTGCATGAATTTTTGATGTGGTTTATACAAGAAAGCATCCTCTGAAAAGGTACTTCAGACTACAGAAAACCTTTTCTGGAATGAGAAATGAAAGTCCCCTGAGATGGTTACATGGTGGTTTCTATCTGAAATGTAAATCAGTCTTCAGTCACTGTGGTATCACTTGAGTCCTTCTGTTGGGAGCAATGAGTTAAATTCTGTTGATAGCTACGCCTGTACAATCCAAGCCAAGGGTAAGAATTCAAACATGCATGTTTGCATACAGCTTTGTAAACTTCATTTTAAAGCATTTCATAACTTCTGTACTCTAGCACAAAAGTTACTGAGCATTAGCATTTCTAATATTAAAAGCCATCATTATTATGTCATATCCTAACTCTTCAGAGAAGTGTACAAACAAGCTAAGCAACTCAATACTGGATGCTAGTTCTATAAAGCTCTCATGTAGCTTTATCTTTGTTAGATCTACATAGACTTAAAACACATTTTTAAGTGACTCCTCATGGCAACAGGAGCATGTGTACGAAAACACTGAAATACTAGGAATAGTCTTCAGCATCCAACACTCGGATATTTGCAGCTGCTCTGATCCTATCTCCACCAGCTATTTATTGCTGGTAACGCACACTGACTAGAGAGCTATTTCCCTTCCTTTAGCAGGCAAGACTTAGAGACAAAATTATGTGGGGCAAACCTGGAGTGCTCACTTTCTTTAGGAATGAACTACTAAGTGGCTTTGCCTCCCTGATTACAAATCCAGGGCATTCAATGGAACATGGAACCAAAGGGAAGCCTGCTGGCCCTATTGCCTTTAATACCCACATTGGTATTTTAATTGCCTCCTGGTGATATCTTCCTAGCTTTGCAAGAGACTCCTGCCTGTTCAGCCCACAACTTCGAATTTTTTTGCTTTCTTAAATGAAAGAAATTCTCTATGAAGCTGCATTTTGCAGCTGATGCAGCACATTGTTTTGAAGCAATAGTATGTCATCAAACAGGTGTCAGAAAGAAATCTTCCATACAAGTCTTCCCCTATATTAGCTACAGTGTGCATCGAGTTATCTTAATCCTTCCATGTGAAGGCATTTAAGTCTGCTTCCTGAAATATTTAACTGAATTATTTATGATCTCACCTGCTAATTACAGCTTCCAATTGCCACCTATTAATGTCTGAGATATGCAACATAAGACTGGAGGTTTTGCCTTCTATTTTGTGTGTTTATGTGCCTATGTAGACACAGAAGCCTCGAGTCTGGTAGCGGTGGAAGCCAAAACATAAATGCCCTTCAGCAGTTGATTCAAACAGGAACAGCAAACAAGTCTCCACATTTGTTATTACCAGACTACCTTGAGTAGTTTTGAAGCACAAAAGTCTGGCTCCAAGTTGGTTTTTTGTTGTTGGGGTTTTGTTGTTGGTTTTTTAATAAATGCTACATGATTCAAAGGGAAGAGTTAATATATTTATGATTTAAGAAAATATTTAGAAGTCTTTGGCACTCTAATAATAACTTCCACTGCATTAAATTCATACACATTGTAATTCAGAGTGAATGTTCTGTTACTTACAACGTTTCTAAAGATTGAAGTACTAAAATTTACTTTCGAAAAGTACTTGTGTTCAGTTATTGACAAGAGCTACAGTTGAAGGGCTGGAAAAAAAGTGACTTTTTCAATAAAAGTGTGTTAATTATTCATTTCTACAATGTACCAACACTTGTTTTGTTTATTTTGTGCAAGCCCAAGGTGCACAGGCCCTGCCTGTGAGCCCAGGTGCCTGTGTGCAGGGGCACCAGCACCGCAGGCCCCCCCAGCAGCCGCCGCAATGGGAAGTGGCTGATGGTTCAGTCAGCAAACACCCAAGGATCAGGCCTGTTTGATTCTCCTCAGTAACCAGCAAGATAAGGAGGCGGTTGTTTACATGGATGGATTCTACTACGTATCTTTGTAACTGAAGAACCTCCCCCTGTGAATCACAGAACATTAGGGGGTTTGGAAGGGACCTCAAGAGATCATCTAGTCCAACCCCCTGCTAGAGCAGGATCACCTAGGTCAGGTCACAAGATTGAAGATTGCTGCCAAGAGGCTGGTCTCGGTGCGAGTTGGGATTTCCTTTCCTTTCCTGCACTGCTTATCTCAGCACCAGGCACCTCTGCCATCACCACCCGCTGTAGCAGCTCATGGGACACTAAGTCAGGTACCATAGGTACATAGTCCATGTGGAACATATGTAAGTTAAGAGAGGCCCTCCTCTTGAAGAATATGCAATATTTAAGAGTGCTGCTTACTCTCAGAACAGATGAGGCTCCTATACCAAACTATGCAAAGGTGATGTCTTCTTCTGCTAGAGGATACTGAAGCCTGACTGGTGCACACTGCAGGCACACAAAGACCATCTGCTTGCTCTTGGTCAGCCCCAAAGAGCCAGGAGTACAACAGACTTCAGCTTAAGTTCCTGACTCACCTTTTGAAGTTCCTTTTTTTGGTTATTTTTTTAAGGCAGATCACTAAAATTAACTGGTAACAAGGTATTTGTGTTTTAATTTATACCTTCAAAGAATTTATAAAATATTTTCTTCCTCCTACAGCTACAGAAATTGTTTTGAAATTCCCTTTTCCCACACCCCCAGGAATAGAACCAGCTTCCACTCAGACTCTTCAAAAAAGCCATAGTGCAAATTTAAGAAATTCTGAAAGCTCCAGGTGGAACAAAATGCTTCAATGCTCTCAGCTGTAAATATTGACTAGGATTAGTTTTTAAATAGCATTACTTATGGCATTTATTTTGTTCCTAACAGCTATATATTACTGCTGAGAGCTATGCTGCTGCTTTTTAATGACAGCAAACCTCCCAACCCATGCACGGGCTTGGGCTTCAGTTTCACCTTGGTGGTAAGGCAGGCAGTTGCTGTGCTGCTTTGCATACTGTAACTAAGCAGCAAATGGGATAAGCATGCTAAACACTTGCTGAAGAGGAGGAAAATCATTTCAATCACAATTGCATGGGAAAAAATGTCCAAATATGTTATGGAGCTGACAAACAGAAGGAGTATTCTTTTCAGTAAACCTGGATTTGAATAATGCTCACTTTTAAAAAATTAATTATTCTGGAATATACTAGGCAACTCCTCTGGCCAGTGTGTTAGGTAGGCTGAATAGGACAAAAATACGTGGGCATTCCCTATTTTTTCATTCATAGCTTCAAAATAAAACTTGAAGCTATACAAGCTGACAAGAATCCCGTGTGCTGGATTTCTCACTGTCAAGGAGCTAAAGTGGTTGAGAAGGGAGGGTCAATGGGAAAACAATCCAAAAGATTTAACATGCAGCTAATGCATCCTACCTTGGAGGATTCAAATTAGCATTCAGCAAGAACAACACATTTATAACTTCTTAGAAGAAACATGAACTGAGGATCCTTTCAGATATCAAGCTTTTCTTTAAAAGCAATTGGTTACAAAATTGGTTACTGTTTGGGGTTTTTTTCCCCCATAAGAAGGGCACATGAGCCATAACAAAACACGTTTGACTCAAACGGCCCAGTCTGTCACTGGATTTTATTGTAAACAATTAAAGTTTAATCTGGATTGCAAGGAAAAAAAGATAAGTCCTAAACCAACACTCACCTAACGAAAGCAAGCAACTGAAACTCAGCAGCACTGAGAAGAATACCCAACAGAGACCAAATATAGCTTCAACATATATTCATGGTCTGTCTAGAAATGCCTTTGATGTTAAACCTCATATGGCACACTTAGCATTTTTTATAATTCATTTCCTATGGAAACTAATGAGCTTAAGGGTGAAATTACCTCATTGAAAGTCAAGATGGTGAAGTGTGTAGAAAAGAAAGATGACCTGAAAAGCAGATTTAGAAGCAATCTTTGCATATTAAGCATTGCTGTGGGAAATAGTATAATTAGTTTTTCTTCAGAAGTTATTCCTTGGAATTGTGTAAGTGGTATTTCAGTTCCCAAACATCATGCAGAAAGAACGTCAGATAAAATAGGTGGAAAAAATGCAAGATCCCCACACATTCTTTTTAAAATCAAGAGATCCTTTTCCTAACTTCCAGTAACACAGTGACTGTTGGTTTATTTTTAGAGGGCAGACTGTACAAAACAAGGCCCCCTTCCAGCGGAAATTTCTAAGAGGCCATAAGAAACCAGATTTTCAGAGCATAATTTAGAATTGAGCATTCTCTTCTCAAATGCCTAACTCCTTTTACTTGAATTAACTTATTTCCCTAAACTCTGCTGTAGGCTAAGCCATCTGCACTATACACTTCTACTGAAGACCAGAAATTGATACAAAATGGGTGTATCTTGTTTGCAGAATGAATGAGCTAATGATTGATCCTTGAGTGTCAAATACCAAGATTTTTCTATTAAATTAAAGGAAAACAGTATCAGAGCTTAAACACAAACTATCCTACACAGTTGCTGATTCAAATACTTAAGACATACTTGGGGGGGAGGGGGGGGTGCCAGATTAACACTGACTGTTGACACTGGCATGTTATCAGCTGTTCCAGCTGCAAAAGTCTATATACTGTATTCTACTTCTCATGACCATGCTACCAGTTTTCTTTATTCTCTATGGAGGAAGTGCTTATGCTGTGCCAGAACTGATCACTTGATAGGGCATAAATCCAAAATCAGCAGCTCCCTCAAACTAAATTAGTTACGAGTCCTTTGTTTACATAATGGAGTATAAACCACTTAAATCCACCAATGTAAGTGCAGAGCAAGCTGAAGCCATTACGAGTTTTAGGGTCTATCAGCTTGTCCTTATGGCAAACAGAACACTACAGCATTTTCACTTTGACATTACTTAACCCTAGTTTGAATTCAAATTTAGTCTGAAGAGCACATGACAGCTGGTTTAAGAACAATAATGCAGATTAGCTACAACGTTAAAGGATATCCACCTTCAAGCAAGGGAATGGCAGCAGTGCAAAAATCCTAGGATCCTGAACTGCAATTTGAAGCTTCACATCTCCAGCATCATTGCCTCCCAGCACAGATAGAACAGGGCACAGGCAAGTCCTATTTACTCACTAAGGGAAAAATTCTATTCAGAAAATGTTCTAGTAATAGTAGCCATTTGAAATATTATCAATTATACAAATTAAATCACTGTAAAGACAAACACAACATGACAATCATTTTCTCCAGCCTGCAGTTAAATCAATAGTGGCATAATACTTGTTACTTGAGTGTTTACAGTGTTGCAAGAAATTAAAATAGTATCCACTTTTTTAAAAGTAGTAAAGCTTTTTTATTTACGAAAATTTTGAAGTTACCTTGTTGACAAAAAATGAATTCTATTTAATAGTTTTTTTCTTATATTAGTTATAAATCCTGTAGAAATGCTGATGATCCTTTGTAGTATCATCTGGCACTTTTAAGAAAGTTTGAGAGAATTTCCTGGAATGACACAAAACCTCACATCGTTTTCAGTTACACCAAGTTCAAGGATGATATTTAGTTGTAAAATCTCAATATTCAAATAAGTAATAGCTTGACCAAGCATTAGCAAGTGTTGCATACATCCATTTCTATGGTGAGAGAATATGCCACAGAAGAAACAGACAACTTCAGTTAATATCTTTTTTTTTTTTTTTTTAATTAACTTCTTAGTTCAGGAGAAAAATAAATCACAAAAGAGAACTGGAAGAACTACTCTCCACCTTCTTTATAAAAGAACTTTCTCAAAGAGAGAGACTATATACCTTGTTCAGCACTAAGTCAAACCCTACCATAATCACCTCGGTTTTCACAACATCTATTCTACCACATTTCATGCTCAGCTTCCAAATATCTCTTATAAAGGAGGTGGGGGTGTGCTTTAGACAGGTTAAAAATATGCTGCACCTTTACAGTATTTAAACAATTACACCAAGCATAGTTCATACATTTATCACATTAACTATCACCTGGTAACCATACATTTTAAAAGGTCTAATGTATAGAGTATGTAATACCCATGACAGATACTCTTACTTACTTAAGAGCATATAAAGATCAGGATTTATTCACCCTCCCCATCCGCAAGTTAATTTCTCATCTCTTCCTGGTACAATATAAATGACAAAAAAAATCCCTTCACTCCATTGCACTACTGCAACCCTATATGCATAGAAAGGCAGATTAATTATCTGTGACAGGGAAAAGGAAGAGGGGTTTATAAAAGGAATTTGAAGAACCTCTACTGCACAGGTAGTTTAGATGTTAAGTACATGAGTTTTGTTGTGGTTTTCCCCCCCCCCTTTTTTTTTTTTTTTTTNTTTTTTTTTTTTTCCTTAAAGTCACATAACACATCCCTATACAAACATAACTTGAGTAAGTGCAAGCGAGGTTGTACATAGTACTGTAGACACATTGCTCTTGACCCACAAAAAAAAATTCAGCACAAGAGGCTCGAACACTAGCACAGTGACAAGTCTATGCTGAAAGCCCATCTGGGGTGTGGGAAGTGGTGAATGAGAATGCAAAGCACATTTCTGCATATAATGTGCAAAGGCTTGATCTCCACAACTGCACTCAGTTTGCTACACGCACAGCCAGAGATGAAAACGAGATCAAAAACAGCTGGGAATGGTTGTCCTGAGAAGATACAATAACCATTAAAAAAATCTAAACATAAAATACAAATACAGAAGCAACAGAACATTGTTAATAATACTAAAAGACAGAAACACACTGTTGTTTTTAAAAGAAGTTTCAAGTATTATTCCAGATCCAATTTCAATCCTACTCACAGGAGAAAATGCCCAGAGATTAGGAAGAGAAGTCCACACCAAAGTGTATATTTAATAGCATACGGGCATGGTCAACAGACCCATCCTTGCAACAGCTATCTTAAAAAATAAAAATCTAAACAGAAATGCATCATTCTAATTAGCATTCATATTAAGATGTGCATTACTGGAAAGAGTTGTTTAATTCACTGACACCAGTAGACACAATGTGCTGCATCATTTGTGCTCTGTTATATCACAAGATATTGTGTGTACACTTATTAACATCGAAGTATAAATCCTGCTCATAAAATAAGGCATACTTAAAAACAACATGGTATCTACAGAGGTAACTTTGTATGCTTTCTTCTCATTCTGTTTCACTCTTCTAAGATATGATGAAAAAGAAAAATTGGTCCCAGTTGAGGTTTGTCAACATTAGCTACCAGATGATGAGGAAACAGATCAGATCGTATCAATTTGTGGGGAGTGTGGTGGGTTATGTTGGGCTTTTTAAATGGTACTTGGGACATTTCCTGAATGAGCTCTGCTGAAGGCATGAAACTAAAACCTACATTTTTTAATGTCAGTGACACCAGTGTTCCCCTTCATCATCCCTAACCCTATCTAGAAATGCCTCCATATTGCTACAGTTTGTCCAAACCGAATTATTTTCTGTAAGCTTGTTTCCTTCCAGTAGAGTTGCTAGATTCTGTTTTAAATTACAGCTTTTTCTACATTTTCGCCAGTGTATGCATGCTAGGAAACAGCTGCATGGCAGAGGTACACATTTAGCATATGGTATCAAACCAAAAAAGAAATACAAAAACTGAACCAGTGTGTCCTACTGGCTGCTCCACATTAAAAGCACTGTTTGGTCTTTGATATAAAACACTACAGAAGTCATATTAGCAGGAGTCTGTTCTGCTTCAAGTATTACCCCGACTTTAAATGTGATTTTTCAAATTCTTGTGCAATTATTTTTGTAATTTCATGTGAATAAAAACATCAACATGACTAAACTAAGAAAAGAAACTGTACTACTTCCACTACAACACTGCACATGTGGTAGAAGCTTTAAGTTGAAACAGCTGTTTAATGGACGGAAAGTTTTTTAACTTAATATTAACATGATTTCTAGCCTAAATGCAAAGGGTAACAACAAAATATCAGACTACCGCAAAATGCAGCTACAAATATACATTGAATTTCCTTCTTAAATATTAATGGCTCTTGAAACATCCATCAGATACTTTTACAAAACATTTCTATTTTAAGTCTAAGGATTTTTCTTAGTTTCTTCACAAGTAGTGCAAATACACTCCTTATTCTTAGGTCTTCCCAAGATATGGCTGGTTTTTGTGTGTTTGATTTCTGTTGGTGTTCTTCAAGGAAGTGACACAGGGACACTGTAGTCATGAGGATGGAATGCAATGCTTGCTGGACTTTCTTGAAAGAAAGACAATCTACCTTATTGATGTACAGCTGTAAATTTCTACAAATTAAAAAGTTCACACCAGATTGCCTGATGCAAAAGTTATTGACTCCCTGCTGTGGGGGAACTGAGAAGATCCCCCAAAACCTTAAACTGTACAAGCAGTGTTAACAGGTTTTTGTCCCCTCTCTACAGACTACAAATGTTCAGTTCTTGAATCGTGTCTGTTCACAAATGTGATTGAATTTCCTGAAATTAAAAACAAACGAACAAAAAGTATTACAATGTAACAAAGTTCTCAGAAGTCAGGCAACAAAAGAGAAGTCAGGATATATCACAGGGTATTTTCAATGTCAAGCAGTTTAAAGCAGAACATTTATACCCTAACAAACATCTGTTCTTCAGAACCTGTTTAGATCGTACTCTACAACCAAGTTACCTATAACAGGACTTCCAACATCTCTACTGCCTAACCCTTGTCAGTTCTATTATGCACCGAGAAAACCTGTTATTAAAAGCATTCCTCTATACTTCTGCATACTTCAAACCCAGAAGGCAATTAAAACAGGAATCAGGGAATTAATTTTGCCCTGTGAGACATTAGTAATTTTTAGTAGACAGCATTACACAAGTCACTAAGAACTTGAATTACCCAGGCTAATAATATATTTTAACATAAATGTATTCTTTCACTGGCTTAGAATCTTCTGGAAAGAAAAGTTAGTTTTTCCCATTCTGCATTATTTAGGTTTTCTGGGATCAGCAAGCCTGTTTTTGTTAAATAAATAACACAATTTTGTATGAGGCACTTCTTTCAAATTCTCAAAGACATCTATCTTTTGTTTTTCTCTTACTTGGGTTACTCGTCCTCCGATACAAAACTGAAAACAGGAGCTGGGTTGTTGAGTGTGAATAAACAACATGGGGAGGAGATGATGCAAAAGAGACTATAAATTTTCTCCCTCTTGCTGAATTAGACCAAAGATTAGAAAGAAACCTTGCTTACATAACCAAACTAGTTGGCAAAACAGTTTAAATGAATAAAATAAAATACCCAACAATGTAACTGCATATCTCTGAGTGGCATGACAGGATTGTTTGCTTTTATGGATTTTGAGAACTAAGAGCAGCAGCCAGTAAAGTTCTAGGTACAGCCAATGCTTGNCAGCAGTAGGAAGATACTGCAGAATCTGCTATTCATTAAAGCAATTTCTCAGTAAGAGGTAACAGGTCCTCTATTTTAAATTGCACTGAGAATTTAGAGAATTATTCATAAAGCAAGAAGGATTTTTCTACCTTCCCTGGAACCAGTCCACTCTTAGGTAGATAATTTTTGTTTTGTTTTACAAGTCTTTAATTTTGTCTTCCCACACACACA
>VYZX01028988.1:120642-139107 GCA_013401335.1 Brachypteracias leptosomus | reverse complement strand
TCCCTTGCACATCAATTGTTCTTCCTTAAATCCTTAGGCATTTAACTCCAGATTCTGCTCACTTCCATATCCCACCTTCTTACCATCCTCTGCACTACTTTCTGCATCCTTGTTCTTCCCACTTCCCAAACCCAGCCATTAGGGGATCTACATTGGATATGTCTTGATTTCCTGCAATCATTTTGTTTTGTAGATTCCAGTGTCAGTGTCTGAAAATGTTACTAGGGAGGTAGTTTTTCTGATAAATTCCCTGAGGGGAAGGCTGCTGTAAATAAATGTTATTCTGAGCAGCTAAAATTAGGAAATATTATAAACAACTGAAAACAAGACAATTAAAAGCATGTTGGTTTTTGGTTTTATGATTATGAATGTGGGTGCTGTTGTGTACGTATCCCTGACAGATGTTGTGGCCAGAATGCTATTTGCACGAATGCAGAATACAGCTGTTACCCAGTTCATGGAGCATGCAAAGGACTGGAATTATTTCTGATGTATTTATTGCAACTGAATAGGGGCTTGAGTCAACCTCACCTCTTGACACTTCCTCTCATCTGATCAGGAATTATTCAGAAGAGTCAGCTCCTTGTCTGACTGATTCTGCCTTCCCATAATAAAAGCTAGAGCTACACTATTGAGAGAGTGGCTCAAAGTCTAAAGAATAAAAAGAGGAGAGACAATAGACTCTTGAGCTTTCTTCCCTGCATCATGTCACCTCTGCCAGTCAGAGATAAAACCAGAGGGGATGGTATGGACTGCTCTCACATGCCATCAGACCATCTCACATCAAAGTAAAACAAGGAAGCAAAGTAAGATTAAACACCAGCCACAAAGGTATCATGCTGCCCATACTGTGCTGGCTGAGCTTTTTGTTTCAATCCCTGTGAGTGTTTTTCAGACCCATCTGTACAAGGGAAGTGTTGTCAGTGTTTTCCCCACCCACACCACTCTTTACACACCTGAGGCCTCGATTGGCTGTGTTACATCCCAGGTTCTCAGGGGGCTTCCTCTCTAGCCACCCATGGTTTTTGCTGTACATAGTGCATTTCAGGAATGCTGACAAAAGTAAAGACATCTAGGTCTCCTGTTGCTGTGTTCTTCCATTAGATGAATGCATTACCATACACCCACCATAAGCTGCTCCAAAACATTTCATTTGCTCTGAAAGGAAAAAAAAAGGGTTTTGTACTGTTATTGCTGTCTGGAGCCAAGTGTTTTGCAGTCTTAGGCTGAGCATGCTTTAGGTATTGCTGCCTCTCCCCTGTTCAGCTGAAGCCTGCTGTAGGTGTAGAGTTCCTTTAGTTGTGTTTCCTGGATTCTAGTGGCCTCTACATAGGGAAGTGGTGGGTGGGCAGGGTGAGAAAAGAGTGTTCTTCTTTTCTTCATATGCATTTTTAGGGCACGTTCAAGTCTTTGTGTAAATTCAATGAATTTATGAGATCATCTATAGCCAGGAAAAATGAATCCAAACCTTTTTATGGGGTGGAAAAACCCCAAAGAACATGTTCGTAGGATTCTTGTTTTTAGTAAAAAAGTGTCATGGTTTTCCTTAATAAACAATGTGTAGTGGAGCATCGGGACCAAGCTGTAATGTATCCATCCATATATCCCATTGTTGATCCTCATTAGTAGGACATTAAATTAAGAGGAATCTTACCAGCTAAGAATAACAGGATGAAAAATAAAATTATTTAAGTTGTGCCTGTCCCTTTCTAAAGGATATTGGTTTGAAACCTCATAGTCAAGGACTTGAAGCTCCCACTGTAATCAGAAAGAGAATTCCTAACTGGATAACCCGCATCAATACTTTCTTGAGCAAAGATTGGTTAATTCATCAAGTATTGCAATTTGGATGTTCCTTGATGGATAAAAGGTCTAAAACATTGTTTAGAAAAATCAATTTCCTCATCATGCTTGGTGGTTCAAGTTCAAAATTCAGCACAAAGGTGTCAGGCAATAGTGTCTACTGGATAAGAGAAAGAGCTGATGAGAAGGGCAAGGACACAGGTTTTTGTAGCAACCTAAAAAAAAAGAAACGTTATCTTACTCGAAGTTGAGATTAGCTGTAGATATAGTGAAATGAAAATGTGATGTGTTCAGGCTTCCTTCTATGTCTTCTTTCTAGTAGGAGGACAACTATGGGATAGTTCTGGTTCTTTAGTATGTTGGCTTCCTCCTGAAAGCAGAAGCTGTCTGAAGCTCTGTGTGAGCACAGATGGCATTCTGGTGTGGAGGTATGAGCCTCCTTCCAGGCCCTGTGGAACTAACTTCTCCAGAAGTTTGAAGTCCATCAGAGTGGTGTTTTGCACATAGGAGAAATAATTGCTGTTTCTGTTTTTCAAGATTTGGACCCGTGGTCTGTTGGCCCTGGGCAACAGGATCCAGTCTGACTGTGCTGTTCAGCAATTTTCAGCTGAAGTTCTTCCTATAAAAGCAAAACAGTAAGAGAGTTAGGGAAACAGCTATGCTAAAAAATCCCTCTGCTGTCTGCTAACCTGTGTGTAGAAATAATTGATTGTTTCCGTTTGAAAAGCTTAAATTTAGCCTAAGACACTGGAAGAATTTTGAGAAATTGCTTGCCAGCTAGCATGGACATGACAAATTGTTTGCTAGAGACCCAAGATTAGTTGCTTTGATGCTCCCCTTTGCTAAAGTGAGGGATGGATTTCAGTATATTCTACTGGTGCTAAAATTGGGAAGCTGTATAGAAGGTACTGCTGCCTAATCAAAGGCTGAGCCCAGGGATGGACTGTCCAAAAGCCTGGATTCATCTCCTGGGTAATGGCTAGAGCTGACAGGCTGATTGGACACAAGTAGCAGTGAAACCCAGGTGGAAAAAACAGGTTAACTTGCTATCATTAGCTTTCCATTAACGTGGCATGGTTTGATTTATTGCATCACCTAAAGAGCAGAGCTATTCAGAAATGGATAACTCTGAAGTTTAATGGCCAGATTAACTAATGCTGATGCACAGAGGTTTAAATTAAACCTCCCTAAGCCATCCTGGGCCATTGCAGGATTCCATGGGAAGGCTGCCTTGCAGAGCCCTTCTCTGCCTAGATTATGTCCAGCCACCTTTGAATATCACTTTCTAAGTGCTGTGAGGGAGATGTGCTAAATTGCCTCAGACAAGGTTACACATCATTCTTTTAGTGTGTTTACTTTTCTTTTGATCTATACAAGCTTCCTAGACAGGATATCTAGTTCCACAAAGACACTGAATATTTTGCCTTTGTTTTCCTTTGCTGTAGGATTTCACACACACTCTTCCAATAGACTTGATTTTGTTGCTGATTTTCTTCTATTTCCATGTACAGACTTCTGATTCTGAATTGTCCTTAACTGTAGACGTGCCAAAGTCACTTGGAGTCTGAAGCTGACAATTAAACTCCATCTCTGTCTTGCTTTGCAAACAAGGGAAAATGTTTTATTTGTGTTTTCAGAGTAAAGACAATGCTTTTGCATGCTGTTTTCTTGTTCTCCTTGCAGATATTTGAGAACAAATCTCTTGCTTTTCTTCACTTTTTTATTTCCAGTCTGAAATGACAGAAGTCCCCAAAAGCTCCAGCACTCCCTCGGGTGCACAGTTATCTGAGCCTAATACACAGATGATTTAGATAGCAATGAAATAATTATGTATAATGAGCGCATTTAGCATTTCATGCATGTGAAGGATCCCAGTACCTCAAAGGCAGAATTGATCTTGATTTTCTGTCTTTTACACTCTAGGAATAAGCAAGCTATTACAAAGTTATCTGACGACCTATGTAATTGTAAAAATTTCCTTGCATAGCAGTTCTCCCCTGACGCAGTCTCTTTTTTCTATCAAATTCATTGTTCTTTATTAAAAGGGAACATCACAAAAGAAAATGACACATTTCTTTTTTCATTAAGAAACATTTTAGTACCCTTAATGTATTTGCCTTACTTTGTGCTGGAAAACTAGTATCCTGTATGGAGAGGATTGCTGTCAACTCTTCTAGCCTAAACTTTAGAATTTCCATCCCTAGTGATTTTTAAGCTATCATTCAGATTAGATACTTTAATACTTGAAGAATACCAAATGTAATTTAGTTATGCTTTTGACTATTGAAATACATGAAGCTGATAGTTTAATATCCCTTAGCTTATGAAAAAATTGCTGTGCTATAAAGTGAAAATACCGAGTTGTAGAGCAGTGTTTGAAAGGCCAGATACAATTGGTTGTATGGATCAGTAAATGTACAAAAGAAAGGACTTACTCTTTGTTCTTCATCCATCTGAATACCCTTTTAAATCACTGAATATTGCAGATACAAGAAATATGCAGGGTTTGGCCAGAATTTTGTCTCCTTCTCTTTATGTGTACACAAGCAATCATTTCTAAACTAACAATTTAAGACTCTGCCACCCAACTGTCTCATATATCCCTTTCAAATCTCACAAAAGTAAAATCTTACAAAAGTTTATGCCCTGGTTGTGTTTTCTATTTTATTAAAGAATGGCCTTTATGCTTATGAAAAGAACTAAAAGATCTGTGAATGAATGGAGAAAAAAGGGATTGTAGAAAGAGGAAATTAAAGCTGCTTTTGAACATAGTCTGATTCAGCCCAGACACTTTGACTCAGTGTAGCAGTAGCTATGACTGGGACAAAGCACCTCAAGTCCTTGGTGAGAGCATCACCACCATTTGAGATGTTTAAGATGCAGCATAATGGGCAATTATTATTTTTTTAAATGATCTTTGGCGAAGAATGGATATGGCCCTTGAAACTGCAGACATTTCCAGAGAACTGGTTTGGTCACTCAGGAACCCTGAGACTTCAGAAATCTTTACAGTGCTGGAGCTGTGATGGCAAGGTTGCTGGCCTGGGTTAGGTAACCAGAGACTTTCTCTGGGACAGTACTTCCAGTAAATAAGATGAAAAGAAGAAAGAGAGCCTCCTATCTTCCTGCCCCGAGTTTGACTTAATTTTTAGTAACTCTTCAGCTCTGAAATTTTAGAGTGCTGTCAAACCTTTTTTTTCATCAAGCCATGAATCAGTGAACTACTCATACCTGTCAGAAATCACATGGAGTCAGTTAATTAGCTTCAGCATTGACGTGGAGGCAGCACAGATCAGAGTGGAGCCGAGCAGCTGGGGGTACTTTAACTAGCAGTAAATAGGAATCTGTTCCCTGCCTTCTGCCCTGCTCTTACTCACGTGCTTTTCTCTTCATATTCCTTGTGTGTGATGGTGATGTAAAAGTCAAAGAATAACTGTGAAGAAACTTAGTCTACGTTTACAAATGCAGGAATACTAAGGAGGTGGTAGGGGCCACAGTGCTGCAGTAGATGAAGGTGAAGATCTAATGGAATATGCTCTTAATATATGCAGCATCATTCTTTCATGTGAGAGCATCTGATTAGAAAGAAATGATATACCCAGCATGGGGATTTGGAAGCAGACCTGTTTATTGTCATACTACCTGCCTATCATAGGCAAACTTTAAAAGGTAAAAGATATAATTTTGTTTGTGCTATGAAAAAATAGGTCAGTGACAGAGATGGTATTTTAGCACCAGCTATTCATTAAGGTAGCCATCTTTGCCAGTTTAAGATGCCTTGTCTCCTTTATTTTTGCTAATCACTAGCCATCTGCAATGCAATTTCCCACCCTTAGCATCAGCTGAAATGCTGATGGAATTTTAAGGTCATGTGGCCCAATCTGTTAGAACTAAAAAAAAAAAAGACATCACCACCAAAACTCCCTCTTTTTCTTTACAATTTAAAACATTTAAAAACCAATTAACTTCTAAAATTCAATTTACACCATCATTTTTATTTTTCTCTGGCTCCCCACAAGCACTAACTTCAGTGTCACTTTTGCAACACAGGTCAACAATCTTTAGGTCATCTTTTCCTTGTGATACAATGACTTAATAGCGATTTTAATTCCATTGAAGTATTTCGGATTTGAACAGTGCCTTAGAAATGGAAGAGTCTGTATCTTATGGCCCTTTGGTAAAAAAAAGATCGAGCTGTACAAGTCTCAAACAACTATTGCTCATTGTGATCTTACTCAGATAACTATTGTTCAGTGAGTTTAGAAAACTGGTTTGAATTAGGGGATAAGCTGAATTGGTTGCATTAGCAACCACTCTTATATTTATATTTTTTCAGATCCTTCTTGCTTATGATTAGCAATGAAGAATTTAGTCAGATTTCACCTGGGCTGGGGCAACCAGCATTATCAATGTAAGTTGGGAGAGAATGTGCTAGAGAGCAGCCCTGTGGTGTAAGACTTGGATGAAAAGCAGGACATGAGCCACCAACGCTCAATTGCAGCCCAGAAGGCCAATCCCATCCTGGGCTGCATCAAAAGAACTGTGGCCAGGAGATGGAGAGAGGTGATTCTGCCCCTCTACTCTGCCCTGGGGAGACCTCACATGGAGTACCTCCAGCTCTGGGGCCTCCGTCAGAAGAAGGATGTGGACTTGTTGGTGAATGTCCAGAGGAGAGCCACAAAAATGATCAGAGGCTGGAGCACCTCTCCTATGAAGCCAGACTGAGAGAGTTGGGGCTGTTCAGCCTGGAGAAGAGAAGGCTCTGGGGGGGCCTTATTGCAGCCTTCCAATACCTGAAAGGGGAGGAGTGGAAGATCTGTGCACAAGGGTTTGTAGCGACAGGACGAGAGGTAGTGGTTTTAAGCTAGAAATGGGTAGATTTAGGTTGGACATTAGGAAGAAGTTCTTTAATATGAGGGTGGTTGAACACTAGAAGAGGTTGCCCAGGGAGGTGGTGGAGGCCCCATCCCTGGAGATGTTCAGGGTCAGGCTTGATGGGGCTCTGAGCAGCCTGCCCTAGGCAGAGATGTCCCTGTTTGTGTGGGGGTTGGACTAGATGACCGTTAGAGGTCCCTTCCAACCACATTCTAGGATTCACAGTAGAGACCCAGCCACAGTAAGGAGGTGGGCAGATCAGGCAGCAGCCTACAATGTTTTGGCTCCTTTCACAGGAGAAAATGATGGTGCTCCCAAATGCACAGAAAGTGTGACATGGCTAACCTCATCATGGAACTTGTTTGAGCAGTTCTTAGTTTCTGGTTCTGTTAGGGTTTTTTATTTTATATGGGTAGATTAGTTCCTGAGTATTAAGCTGTTTGTTCTTTCTTTGGCAATTGAATTTGCATCGAATTTTTTTCCATTTCTTGTCTAGCTTACTTGGTCTCATAAAATGAATACTCTTTTTGTTTAATAATTGTTAATTAATTATTATTCAATGGATTATTAGATGGATGATGGGAAGAGCTTCTTCCAGTGGCTGACAAAAATATTTCCACTGTGAAATACTTCTAGTATTGGTGATGGTTTCTTTGCATGAAAATTTTTGTGCAGGTAATTTCATGGCTCTGAATATTCACAGATGGGGTCTTTGTGATGCACAGGGCTGCACATTTTACTCTTTAGTATATAATGGATTTATTCCTGTTAGCATGTCATGCAGAATGAGAAATTCTAGAAAAAGTTTGATTTTTTTCTATTGCCCTGCACCAATGTATTTGACACATTTTATTTTTAATTGCAGGTACTAATATGAACTTAGAAAGCTAGAAATATTTGTAAAATAATGAAGGCATAGACTAAATTGTCGAGTAGTGGTTATGTTTTAATATCTTGTTTATTCTCCCATACAATTTTATCTATAACCCTTGAGATGTTGACTATGTAAATAGAGCATTAATGGTGTTTTATGACAGGTCACGTTTCTACACTGGATGTGACTCTGCAGATGTTTAGCAAGGCTCTAAGGTGCGGAGAACTCCACTCCTGTGAAAGCCAGTGGGGACTGAGAGCTTCCTCTTCCTCTTGGAAATACTGAGCACTGCACATCATTTGCCTCACTAAGGGGTGGTAAAGGGAAATTTACCTTTTGGATGTGCATTTTCCCTCCCCTGTGAAAGTTACTGCCATATTACATCTTAACACTTCTGTACTATATGGGAGTAGAAAAGCCAGGGACCTCTGATCCAGGCTTCACCTTTTTAGCTTAGAGGAAGCAGGAGGCAAAAAGGCTTCAGCACCAGTGGCAGCTCTCAAGTCTTCTCAAACTCTTTAGGTTCTTAGGCAGACATAAAGCTGAGTGCCAAGTGTTTAATAGTTCTCCTAGGAATAGCAGTATCCTCATTAAATCAAGTTTCCCATTAGTAAATGCAACAAACATGGGATCAGCATCCTTGGGAAAATAAGTAGATCAATGTGGTTGTTTCCTGGCCCTGATTCTCTCTGTTCTGTACACACACTGATAAAGTTGGCACAAGCTGCCAGGTACTAGTTTTCTTTGTTTTGTAGTTCACTAAGTTCACTCTGACAAGACTGTGAAGGTTTGTGTGCGAACATGAAAGGAGAGGCTTCATTCCTTAGCCATTGGTGCTACAAAAATCTGAGTTTTGGCCAATTTTTAGGTGTCCATGTCATGTTTTGTTGCTCCCTAAGTATCCAGGCATCCAATATGGCCTCTGCAGGGCAATAGAGATGCTTTCAGGAATTGCTTATCCTGACTTATCTTACCCAAAGTATCCTTTCTCCCCTTTGTTCAAGCACCTCGGTGTTTAAGTGACAGATTTACAGATTCCACAGCCACTAATGGAGCAGTGTTTGGTGAAGAGCTTCTTATCATTTGGAGGTGGAGGGGGGAAGGTTCTTTCCAATAATTGAGACCATATTAATAGAAAAATGTTATTTTGGTTTTCATTTTTTCCTCTCCTGAAGGGTTTGATGCCTTTGGTATCAAGGAAGAAGGCTGATAAGGTTTCTTATCAGGCACTAAAGCATAGGTTTGCACATACTTATCTATATGCATATCTGAGAAATACAACAATAAAAATGACTATTATTTTAATAAATTTGCTTTAAGCCTTTTCCACGTGCTAGTAGTCAGTATTCACAGATTGAAGCATGGAAAATAAGTATTATCTTCTTAAAATTGCTTCAAGTCCACTGTCTGTGAACTTGAAACAACATGCATTTCCCATGTATTCAGTATGGCTTTTGAAATTGGTCATTTTATGTAGTTTGCTCGTTAGATAGTTTTACTTTCTGTTTACAGTCAGCTTCAGTTGTTCCACGGGTATCGTTACTAGTTTCCAGTAGTTAATAATTTTATCTACGAAATTTTTAAAATACGATGAAAAAGGAAGGGGAGGGAGGGGGCAGAGGGGAAAGCAGTGCTGTTCAAGTGGGATACCTTTTAGCAAGTATTCTTCAGGCCCAACTTCAGTACAAATCCTACCACTGAAGTGTCAGTAAGGGTAATTAACTCTATGGAAAAGTGGCGGTTTATCCAATTAGTTACCTTTAGCAGGAAGGAGAAACTAGAACTCAATTGCCCTTTGCGATGTAGAAAATGAAAAGCATGTAGCCAGTTGCAGAAGGCAAAACCAAAGCCCTTGCCCTCTGCAGAGATGGAGTTCCCCTGGCAGAGGAGGTGTGGTCCCCGGCAGAAGTTATTAGCGAGGAAAGCAGGATGAGTTTGTCCGGCTGCATTTAAGGCTTGTCTGCATGCCGGGGAACAGCACAGCACATCCTCGCAGCTCTTATCTCCAGAGTGATGTGGTGCACTGGTAGAGGCTTTGTCTTTATTCACAACACATTCAGTGTGTCTCGGCAGGGGAGGGAACAACACTCTAGCCTGTCAGCCTGTCCTCTGCCACCGTCTGCAGAATAAACTGAACTCTAACTCACCATTTAAGAGCAAAAGAGAAAGGTAAAGAGAGGAGAGAAAGGGATTTGCTCTCTGGCTTATTCATACATTAGCTCTCTGCAAAGGCACAAAGCAGAAGGAGCAGCATCAGCAACCTTGCAAGCACTGACTGTGTTTCCAATTAATATGGTCTGAGCTACTTTGAGAAGCCAATTCATTACTTACACATATAACACTTGAGCTTTGCTGGAAACTGGATGTGCCAAGCACACCTTCGCTTCTGATTTATACATAAAGATTTGCATCTTTCACAGAACAAACCTTATCAGGAGAGATTCAACTAAGGCAGGTAAGAGATTTCTGTGTAAGTGTCACCTTCTGCAATGTTAACAAGTATTACTTCTGACGACAATGCCTGGCTGTCATTGAGCACTTAGAACTACTGCATTTGTCCTTATGCTGTGTTTCCTTTGAGCAAGTTTAATCCCAAGAACATCTGCAATATACTTTAGAGATGCATTTTACATTTTGCTTAAGCATTAAATGTCATAGTGAATTGTACACCTGAAAAGTTAAGTTTTGGGTGAAGTAATATGTTCATAGCATGTGTTTCGAGATGTGTGTGTTGGTGTTTCCGTATGATGTTTTATGGTGATTTTATAGCATTCAAAAAATGAATTTCTTTGCTGTTCTGTTCTGATGCATAGTGCACCAGTTAGATTAACTTTTCTAACACATGTTCCCAGGAAGTCCTAAATGATCTAACTGAATAGTTTTAAGAGTTTAGTCAACCTTATCTCATTTGCAGAAATATGATTATAAGCTTTTGCACGTGGCATAAGTGCATTTTTTTATTTTATTTTTTTTTACGGTCAAGTAGGTTGCTTCATCAACATACAATTCAGTACAAATAAGGAAAGTAATATGATGATAATATTACAAATATAGTCCGTGCCCAACTATGTGAAGCAAGACATGACTTGATTATAATTTGGTGTTGTGTAAATAACAGCACTGCTGGTATTTATCACATCAAATAATAAAGCACTTTTGGGGGCATAGAGTTAGAACCAGTCTCCTCTGCAGTCTTGACTCTGTCTAGTAATTGGTGACAGAGAGTAGCTGAGAAAAATATATTGGCAAAAGTTTCATCTTTATGAAGCTTATAAGATGACAATATTTTAGGCATTCACTGGATCTAATCTGGTGTGTCATATATCATTTTTGGAACTCTTTGTGCTTACCATAAAAAATAGTCCAAATGAATCACTGTTATAGGATGAGAGGCAAGAGCTAAGAAAATTGGAAGAGGATGGATAATAAAAACTACCCTAGTGACAGCGAACATTAAATTTAAACATCATTTATCCTAGGAAGTGCATAAATAAGCCTTTTCTCAAATACTTGATCCTGACCTGTAACTTTCTTATTTTCAATTTCACCTCTTAGCAGTCTTTTACTCTAGAGTTGTTCCTATCTAATTATTTCATATATGTAACATTTTCAGTGCTAACAGAATAAGGACTTTTGATGCCATTTTTTTTGTAATTTGTATTAACTGCATCCTATTACTCTTAATTAAAGTGGAACTTGTGCCAGCTCTGACAGTGCACGTGGTCTTAGGTTTTATCCAGTAGTGACTTACTGAAAAATGTGAGGAATTAAAAATGGACGAATCTCATTGCCTGCCTGGACTTCTGTAACTTTTTTCATTGGGATTACTTTAGTTAAGAGAAAATGTGGATACTTTGTAGGGTATGATGCTTTTGCATGAAATAGTATGAGTTTCCAGATGTGTAAGAAGCCAAAAACTTTCTCTACAACTTTTACACATGGCTTTTCAAAATGTGGTGGTGTTCTGTAGGGAGAAAACAGCAGCCCTGCATCTCTGGGAGAAATGTTGAATGTTAATTCAGAGTAACTCAAAATACATGAAAGAGTTGCTCCAGTTTCCTATTAAGTTATTGCCTAAAATCTGCAGGCTCAGAATTTTTACTTATCCTAAAGTAGAGAAAAAAAAAACAAACCAAAAAAGGGAATTATCAAAAAATAAAATGTTTGAAAGTGCCTGATAGTCGTTTCTCACACTTTCAGACCTCTGGAAAGCAGACAG
Source organism: Brachypteracias leptosomus (assembly GCA_013401335.1). Classification (NCBI taxonomy): domain Eukaryota; kingdom Metazoa; phylum Chordata; class Aves; order Coraciiformes; family Brachypteraciidae; genus Brachypteracias; species Brachypteracias leptosomus. The sequence goes on along the minus strand of VYZX01028988.1, from coordinate 127,336 downwards.
CTTTGGAGTAGAGCCAACAACATCTTAAATTAGATCCCATAAGTGACACAAAACAGTGTAGCTCCAGTGACATTGAAGCAGCAGCACCTGTTGAAGATCTGGCTTTTGGAAAGCCAACAATATACATGTTGGGATGGTAACGCTGTCTGCAGGGGTTCTACAGGGGTGCTGGAGCTCTGCATTGCTGTGCAGGGCAGGGCTGGGTGAACTGGGGTCTAGCAAGGATATTTGGGGTTGGAGAGAGTTCAGATTAAATGAGGAGCCCAGGATAACAACCAGTAGGTGTATTTATGCAAGTTGTAAGACTTTGAGTCCTATTCTAAGCAACTTTCTTTCCTTAGGAAATTGATAGAAAAGAAGCTGAGAAAGCTCAAAGATATCTTAGCACAGCTCTATCTCAGGACTTTGCTGTGTTCCCAGAAGGTGGTTCCAGCATAGATGCAGCCATGCAGGAAGACTGTGCTGTGTATCATTAGAGTAAAACAGTGTCCTTGCAGAGAGTCAAAGCAGTCTGTTGGCAGTGCCACATTGCTCTGTAACTGCACCTGCAGGAGAAGTGTCTGATCCTTGGATGGTCCTGGAGCCTGTCTCCTGAGCAGCCTGGTGGACAAGAGTTAGGTCAGCAGAAGTCATCATAAAGACATGACATGACTCACATTTGCAATGTCTGAGGGAAATGCTTATCTACTAGAAAGCACCTTTCTCTCTGCAGTTAGAAAGCACTAGAACAGTGATGCCTTACACCAAGTTACTGCTTGGTCCAACGTTTTCTGGAACCATCCAGGGAACTATTGCTTGTGCCAGTTCTGATCAGACTCCATTCTGTCATTCCCCTCTATGATCTCTCAAGAGCAAAGAATGAGCACAGTGCAAAGCACCATGTCTGCAGCCAGTTCTCTGTGCCTGGTGTGGGGAAAGGAGCTGTGCAGGGCACTTTGTCAGCCCTGCACTGGCCAAGAAGGCCCCTTTGCCTAGCAGAGGATGAACAGTTTTTTCTTCTCCTCTGTCTTGTCCTGTCACAGTAGGAATAATGCCTACTGTGTAGCCTCTGAGGAATGCACATTCTTCATACCCACCACCTTCATCCCACCTCCAGGAGTTATATTGCAGGATTTGTCACTGGCATTTTTCAAAGTGCTGTGGTGCACTGGTCCATTGTTAGTGAGCTGACACGTATTAATTCCTGTCACTTTAAGTTTGCACTAACCACCTTGAGAACGTTTTTTTTTCTACACAGCACAAGTTCGGAGGCTTTTTCAGCTGATTGTATTTATGCAGAAAATACCATTGTTTACTTGCTTACTGTAATGAGCAGCTTCTGTATACATAAAGATGCACGATAAGAAGTCCTTGATATACAGGCTTTTTGGTGTGATAGTAAATACATGAGTTTTCTGATCTGCTTCTACGATATACAAGTCACTCTAAAAGCTCACCTTTCTCTGTTACAACATTTGTGGCTTTGCATGCACTTTATCTGGCATTTCATGGTGTCAGAGAGTTGGAACTCATTCTTTGAGCATACAATCCCCTGTGTTTACCTGCTCCATTGTTTCTGAGTTAGACAAAGGAAAATAATAAAAGCTCCATGCCTGCATATGCAGCTTTGCACTCCCTCAGTTCAAATTTGAACCTATTCCAAAACCTATTTTACTTTCACCCAAAGGATTTCTGACTTAGAAAACATTAATCTCCTATTTCATCATGAATTATATTCCTTCTTGAAGAAAAATACAACCTTTTAATTAACTGAGATATATTTTACAGACTGGAATCATTCAGCACCTTCAAAGCATAATTGATGCAAAAGTCTAGGAAAGGGCAAACTCTGCTGCAGTCACCAACACTGATTATTTCTTTTAGAAAGACAAAGGACTTTCTTGAATAAAGGTGAGTATGGCTTGCCTCAAGCATCACATTCAGAAAAGTCTAAACTTGCAGCTTACATCTAAATTTTTCTCTTATGCAGTACATTTTATTTACAGTCGTCTTGGAATTATTTTCTTGTTTCCAGTGTTTTTAAGTTTTCAAATGTGATCATTCAATTTAGACACGAAGGATGGTATTTATCTTGCTTACATTTAGTCAGGTTGTTCTTTTACACTGGCCCTCTAGTTTCCCCTTTTTAATTGATGGAGAGGCATGCATCTCTAAAAGCAATTTAACAACAGGAGTCTAAGATACATGGTGTGAATAGGCTCAGGAAGTTCCCTTCTTTCACCAGTGACAAGAGAGAGCCTAGATAACTGTAGAGAGCCTAGATCAAAGCTAGACATGTAATTTAAGCATATAAGCAGTCAAATAAAGTAGTAGTGCTACATGTATGTATGTAGGTCTGTAAAGAACATGCTTGATCTAAAGTGCTTGAGTTGGAATTAAAAATGCTGTAGCTGATGCAGATACCAATTGTCAACACACCTACATCCTCCTTGAGTATGTATCTGCTCTCTAAACCAGTTCTCACCAAAACCAGACTGTTGGAGCCAGTTAAAATTGCAGTTTTGGCTGCAGACTTTTCATGATAGCTTTCTGGGATGGTAAAATGGGTAAGATGTTCCTTTACTGAGGGAAGTTGCTGGGAGATCAGCATGTCTGACAGCACCCATAGTGAAAAGCATGTATTGAAGTGGATGGAAAAAGTTGAAAAGTACAATGGTTCATGCTAATTCAAGTCATTTCTGAAGTTGGCTTGAACAGATTTCAATGTGAGCTGCTGATGAAGTGGGTGAACCTTCTCTCCTCAGTATTGTTCCACTCCAGTGTCTTCCCTCTACATTTTCTGTCTCAGCACCACCAAAACTGTGATGATACAGGGATTTGAATCAGCTCAGAGATCTAGCTGGAAATTAATCCAGTAGAAAGAAGCTTATCTAGCTCCTTACATGTCTGCACATGCCTTGTGCTGATTCAAGGGGAGCAAGAGACAAGGTTGCATGGGCAGGAGCTGAAAGAAGATAGAGTTGTCCCTTCCAGCTCTAGCGTGGCCCTAGATTCAGAAACTGCACGTTAAATAGTCTGGACACTGTATGCAGTGGCAGTGTTTTCAGTGCTTGTATTCCAGTTACTGCCTATGTTTAGATTATCAGTCCAAAGATGATTATGTCACTTCATATGCAAAATTGGTGTCCCAGTTCTCTCTCTATAACCTTATGGTAGGAGCCCTCTTAGCATTCAAACAATTCAGTAAGCAAGGAGCTGGTATATGCTGGCTCTGAGTGCATTCACTGATACTTTAATTGACTTTTATTATTCAGTCAGTAACATGGGTCTATAGTGCATGATGCATACTGTTGTTAAGTATTCACTCCACACCCTTTGATAGCACTAAAGATGTAGATGCAGTGAGTGCTGTGATATGTATTAGACATAATTAGTGTAGGGATGTAAAAAAGACATTAGTCAGCCATATGAAAATCATGAGATTGGCTTGGAACTCAGAAGAATTTTATTTCTAAATAATGAATTTTGGCTGCTTCTTGTCTCTTGTGTTTTGGTTATTTAACCCAAACTCAAATCATGCTTTCAAGCATTTCTCCAGGTTTGATCTCTTTGGTTGGCTGGTTGTTTTTTATTTAAAAAACTAGTCTTTTCATGTGATGACAGGCTTCAAGGAGTTGAGTCTTTGAAACCTCCCAACTAATATTATGAAATAAACCTTGCTGTACAGACTGTTATATAAGATTTAGACCAGTTTTATGGTTCCAGTTGCTAGTAAGTAGAGCATTGAGGCCACTTTTACACCAATGAAACCTTACAACATTTTTTGCAGAAGTTTCAGTCTATATTCAGCCTATATTAGTTGGTTCAACTTATCATCTGAAACAGATTTAGAATTGTTCAATGTGTGGATGTGATAACAATGAGTAATATAAAAAAGATTAAGTGACATCTCATTGCTGGGTGATAGAAAAGCTTCACTTCAGTTTGGGAGTGCAAGGAGGTGGCAAGGAGTGTCCAGATTGTATAAGTACTTTCAGAACATCTTTCCTCATGTAGTTCTTCCAGTTTACTTCCCTGTCACATGCCTTTGAGAATAATATTAGATAAAACTTTATATTATTGTTTGTTATTGTCTCTGCATTTGTAACATTTTAGAAAAAAGAGTTTCAAATTAATTGTCTGTTTTCTTTATGCTGTGCAGGGAAATATTACTTATGTTAAGGTTGCTTTGAGACTGTGATAGACTTCAGTTAATTAGTTGCTGTTGCCATACTGTCAGTAAAAAACCCTATAGAGTTCCTATAGAAAGGTTGATTTAATACCTAACGAAAAGGAAGGACTGCTGTGTATTACAAAGTGTAAATCTGAATGTGCAGCTGACATAAAATTGGGGTAGTGGATTTCCACAGCACCCACTTCCAGTTTCATATAGAAATGGTACTTCAGGGAGAGAGGTGAGGACAAAGTGCTGGAGTCCCTTACAGATTCAAGGACACCTGGAGGCTCTCTTGTGATCACAGTTGCCCACTAAAGACCCACACTAACTAAAAGACTCATAGTCAGATATGCATCACATCTTTTTTTCTTCTTTTTTTGTAAATTAAGGTGTTAAGTAATAATTGAATATTGATTGTATACAGATGGCACTGTAATATTAGCTAAGCTTTTCATAAATGCAGACCCAGTTGATCTATGAAACTACCTTGCTACGGACCCAGATAAGCATCTCATTTCCCATAAACTTCCCAAACACAACTTTTATAAATGTTTTCTCATAATGCCTGAAACATATGCAGTCCGATCTTCATCAACCCTCTGTTAATACTCATAACTTAAACAATGATTTATTTTCAGTAGGAAACATCTGGTTGGTCCAGATGTTCAAACAAAATGACTCCCAACAGGCTGGCAACACAGGTTCATTCAAGAATGGGAAGGTCTAAATTTGCGTGGAACAAAATTTGCCATAATTCAAAATGAGGGTGCAATATAAGAGGGACAGTAAAATGTGGAAGGATGGGAAACAAATTGTTTTGCTCCTAGTTTTTAAGTGTGAGGAACATATTATGTGCCTTCTTTACATTGTAGACATATAAAAAGATTTATAAATTATTTAGTGAAAGTGATCAAGTAATCAATATATTTGTAATATTAACGTCAAATTAATGTTTTTTTTCTTAATTCAGAAAGGAAAGAAGATTTCTCTAATGGTTGATAAATGATATTTAATTGTTAGTTTAATGCTATTTGCATTCCATGTGTTCTGTTTAATTTCTTATCCTGGAAGTCAACAGTGACTATGACTAACACCAAAGTTTAGCATCCTCCTTTGATTATTTGAAAGCCTGTTGTATAATCTCTGTACCTTGCAGCCATAGATCAGGAATAGATTGCAGGTGGAATGTTTCCTTACTGCAAAGCTTCATCTGCACATTTTCTTAAAGCTTCTAGAAATTTCTCGGCAAGACTGTAGAAAAAGAAAACCCACATTAGGTGGGTTTTGATACTGACTGATTAGTTATAACTTGTCCCTTAAGCTGTATTGTTTTGAGACCTACCATTGCTTCTGGCAGCTCTGGACTGCAGCATTCTCTAGTAAGATCTAGTAAGTTTGGTAGCAAAGTAGCCAGTGAAAGAGCTGATCCTTGGTTTTGTGGAGCCACATTTGGCATTCACAAACTGGCACCACAAGGTGCCAATAGTCATTGACAAAACCTGCTCTGTGCCCTGAGACCTACCTTTCAGTGTGGAAGATATCACTCACTTTGTGAGGAGACCTTCCTGTACCATTGAAAGTAAGAGGGATTTTTCTGGTCAGTGTGTTTCAGGAATAGGCATACATACAGCAAACACCTTCATTATTTACAAATAATAAGAAGCTGCAATAAAAATGAACTCAAATTCTCTTTGCATTATGTTATTTCTTTATCCTTATGTACAGTGTGGTAACTAGTAGCTCATATACACTTTGTTGGGGTTTTTTTTGTATAGAAAGACACAGGATTTGAACAAACCAAATGCTTTTCAAGACACCTTGTTTTCTACACCCTCTATGTGAGAAGTTTGAAGGAGTTTAATATGTAAAGCATTGACAGAGTGCTAGTATCTTTTTAATATTTGCTTTCATGAGATCCATTTGGGCATCAAGATCTGTTTCTTGCCNCACTTTGTTGGGGTTTTTTTTGTATAGAAAGACACAGGATTTGAACAAACCAAATGCTTTTCAAGACACCTTGTTTTCTACACCCTCTATGTGAGAAGTTTGAAGGAGTTTAATATGTAAAGCATTGACAGAGTGCTAGTATCTTTTTAATATTTGCTTTCATGAGATCCATTTGGGCATCAAGATCTGTTTCTTGCCTGTTCTTGCCACTGTCTCAAAGCATGTTGAGGAAAGAAGGCATATCACGAGTAGTCAACATGGATTCAACAAAGGGAAGTCATGCTTGACTAATCTGATAGCCTTTTATGGTGGCACAACTAGATGGATAGATGAGGGGAGGGCAGTGGATGGGGTATATCTTGACTTCAGCAAAGCTTTCAATGCTGTCTCCCATGATGTCCTCGCAGCCAAGCTTGAAAAGTGCAGCTTGGATGGTTGTGTGGTGAGATGGATTGTGAACTGGCTGAAGGACAGAGCCCAGAAAGTTGTGGTCAGTGGAGCAGAGTCTAGTTGGAAGCCTGTGGCTAGTGGTGTCCCCCAAGGGTCAGTCCTGGGTCCAGTGCTGTTCAATATATTCATCAATGACCTGGA
>VYZX01028988.1:10714-120000 GCA_013401335.1 Brachypteracias leptosomus | reverse complement strand
ATGGTTTTAAGCTAGGAAAGGATAGATTTAGACTGGGTATTAGAAAAAAGTTCTTTAACATGAGGGTGATAGATCAATGGAATGGGCTGCCCAGAGAGGTGGTGGAGGCCCCATCCCTGGAGTCCTTCAAGGTCAGGCTTGATGGGGCTCTGAGCAGCCTGTCCTAGGTAGAGATGTCCCTGCTTGTGCAGGGAGGTTGGACAAGAAGACGTCTAGAGGTCCCTTCTAGCCTAAAACATTCTGTGAATCTAAGGAAAAACTTTTTCACAGTGAGGGTGACAGACACTGGCCCAGGCTGCCCAGAGAGGTTGTGGAGTCTCCTTCTCTGGAGACATTCAAAATCCACCTGGACGTGTTCCTGTGTGATCTGCTCTAGGTGATCCTGCTCTAGCAGGGGGGTTGGACTAGATGATCTTTCGAGGTCCCTTCCAACCCCTAACATTTTGTGATTCTGTGATCTTTTCCCTTCTTACAGGGAGTTCATAATAAGGTTGTCAAGGTTTCACTTAGTTTCATCAGGCAAACAAACCAATTGGTGAAGACAAGGTAGTAATTATCTCCACGCTTGAACTCATCCAGATCTTCAGCTTACAGGCACAGCATGGCTATGTCAGTTATGGACCCAAATTGCTTTGTGAATGTAGAGGGAGCACTGTGCTCTTTGAAGGTGGTCAATAAAACTAGAGAATGTCGGCTGCAAAGAGCCTTTGTGCATAACTAATATATCCTGTGTTACCTTGCATTTGTATCCTTCATTCATCCTGTTGTCCTGCAGGCCAGCTCTATGACCAGGTGCCACCAATCTTGATCCTGTGCTCTACTTTGTTAAAATACAAATTCACATTAAATGTCATAGGCTAAGTGTAATAAACAGAATTTCCCCTGGGCTTAACATTTAATTAAAATTTAAGAAGAGAGAGTGAAGACTTGCTGGAGCATTATGAAGAGGTGAGTGCTATTGGCACCTATACATGTGCACATATACGTGTAAATATTTCTGACGTAATTTTTAGTGTTAGCCTCATTTTCATTATGATCTGTTTTAAGCAGATGTAAAAGTACAGAGTTTTTCTTGACAATTACAAATGTTAAAGGTTAGTGTAGAAAGTCAAGCCATTTCCAACAGCTGGTGATCTTATAAGAACTGCTGATGACATTTTACAGTTGTGGAGTAGTAAGGGTTTCAGTAACTTATTTTCATTGTTCTTCTAAAAGGGAAGTCTTCCATATTGCAGGGTAGTCTCCAAGTATTTCCACAGTGTAACTTTAAAAGAGAAGGAAAGAAAAAAAGGAGGGAGGGACAAGGTAAGTGTAGAGGTTTTAAAGTGAATGAGAAAGATTTGATTTATTTATTTTTTTAATTTTCTATGAGAATCTGGGGAATAAGAGTTTGGATTAACCAAGACAGGAAGTCACAGATACAAAATGTAATGGAAATATTTTACTGGTAGGCTGTTTTGGATGTAAATAAGACTGGATATATTTATAATTTGGAAGCAGTAAATGGAAAAGGTGATGGTTTCACTTTGATAGAGGAAAAGTGCCTGGCATTTACATCATCTTTGGATGGCTAGAGAATCTTGAAGTGCCCTTAAAAGACAAAGTAGTGGCTGAATTTATGTGTAATGGTTTTGTCTCATTTGGGCCATGGAAGTATGTTCTTTTTCCCATAAAACTGTAAGTTTGCGATGCAGTAACATTTACAGCCAAGAATCATTATAGTACAGCTCTGCAAACTTCTTTATTATGCCATTCACATAAAGGCTATTAAGAAGTGATGCGTTATTCTGCTTCACATCTGAGAGAACAGATATGATGGACAAAGTAATCCTGTAATCTGCTGGGGAATGGCTTACAGACACCTTCCGGAGCCTGTGAGGAACACACAAGGGTGCACAAATAGTACTGTTGTATTTGAGGTTTATGCACTACTGAAAAGAGTTCCCATTTAAATGTACAAGAGTTTGATGATAAGAAAAAGTGTTTTTTAAAAATCCCAAATGCTGTAAATACAGACTTTGCTGTTGTGTACCAGTTTAATTGCAGTCTACAGTACAAAATAATTAGTGCACATATTTCATGGTTTACATAAATGTTTGGGACGATGCTTTCCTCAGGTAGAGTAACCTGTCAGTAAAGCCACATAAACATGTAGTATTTACAGTAATTACTCATTATGTGTTTAGTAGCCTCAAATACACTCAGAAGCAACAACATCAAACTTTGGTTCCATTGTACCTTGCTTGACTTGTCTGTGGGAAGGTGTGGGGAGGGTACACTGACAGTCTCAGCACAATTACTGGCTGTATATCTCTAATTACAGACACTAACTTACCTGCACACCCACATTTGAGGAGGAAGGAGGCAGCAGCCTTCTTGCGTAGTTGCCAGAATTGCTTGTATGTTTGTAGTAATAACCAGAAAAGTGTGAGTAGTCAAAATTGTACTTGTTACACAATCAAAAGGATTAAGTATTTTCAATACAAAGAGAAATATTTCTGACTGGGAAACGGAAGCTGTCAGCCAGAATGAGTGCTGGGAGCAGTGTGTCTGTATATGCTCTGTGTGGCAGCACAGAAGATGTTGGCTTTTGAATGCTGGAGCTGGACTCGTCCTGTTCTAGATGTCTGTTGGATCTGTGAAGTACGTAGCATTGGAAGTGCTGCCCAAGTAGTCCTGCATGTTTGCTTTGTGTTTTTCACAGGGAAAAATAAATGTGTGTGTATTTGGGTGAACAGTGCAAAATTCTGTGGCTTCTTGTTGAAGGATAAAGGTATAGAGGGTCCTGACAGAGTTGCATGATAAATACCTTTTGTCTGTGAAATCTACTGTCAGTATGTCCATTGGTCATACAAAGTCTAAGTGACTTTGATTTAAAGAGCAATTCCAGCTTTTCTCAAGGGATGGGGGGAATAATGGTGCCTAGGATACCACATGCAAACCAAAAGATAGTTATTTCATTTGCCAGCCTATTCATCACAACTGTCATTTTCTTCATAATTACGATCTGATATCTGAAGAAAAAGCAGCTTCTGAAGATCAGCAATACCTCACCTTGCTGGATTGTGGCATTCAGAAAAAAAAAAGTTGGTTTAAATGTCAAACATGAATTATGATTTGTTTAAGAGAGTGCTGCTCCTGGCCTCTGTGATTTAATGTGGTTAGCCTTTCAGGAAATGAAAGCTATATTTTAATAGCTCAAAAACATGATATGTGATGTGTGAGACATATACAGTGTAATTATGCAATTAATGAGGGGTGGCTTACCAATGTGATTGGTGAAGATCTGCTCCAGTAGCTCCTGTTAATGAACTGTCTGTCTATGCCAGCACTAAGCTTGGAAGGGTTTATATACTGGACGATTGGTTAGATTGGAATGAGAATCTTCTCATGATCCCATAAATGAACCGGGGTTTATGGCAGTTATTTACTTCAAAACTAACTTGACTGAAAATCTATGTACTAATTCTTCTTTGAACATTAAAAGACATGTAGCATTAACTTGTGGTAACTACCAGTATTAACACAACTAAAGAGAGCCTCAACCGTGTCACAGAAACCAACAACAGAATCCTGTTCCTGATCCAGCTGGTGGCTGCAGCACGACTGTATGTAGAATCATAGAATGACAGAATGTTTTAGGCTGGTAGGGACCTCTAGAGATCATCTTGTCCAACCTCCCTAGACAAGCAGGGACATCTCTACATGTCTACTGACACAGTGGAACTACTAGTGTAATTATGGGTGAACAGAACAACAGGCAACTCTAGCAGTGATGGAGCTATAACATATTTGACAAAGATTAGATATTTCAGGGGAACACATGACTATGACTGTGATGAACCATTATGAAATTACTTGACTACAGGGGAACATGACTCTTAATTTCTTCCTAGTCCCAGAGTTACTCCTGCTGTCTTCTCTCATTTACCCTAATGCGACCCTATTGATCTCACTAACTCCAGGTTAGCTATTAGCAGCTCTTTAGATATGCAGCTTAAGTGCTTGATGTACTACAGTTACAGGCCACCAGTTATAATTTACAGCTTAAAATATCACTGATGAGTCTCAAGGTCCAGTGTATGCCACAGCATACAGTAAAAACAAGGTAGCAGATTGCAGAATGTATGGCAACTTCATGAAAATGGAAACAAACAGATTATATATGGAAATTAATATGAAATGAAAGTGTAATATATAAGTAGCCTTTAAGTCATTATGTTGGTCTTGAATCCACATACGTCATTGTATCCTAAAATTTTGAGCAAGGTGCTGAAAGTTCCTGTGCTGACAATTCATTGCAGGAATTGTTGAAGGGAAAATACTCATCTGAAGAGTCTTTCACATTTAGGACACAGATGGATCTTTCCCCACATTGAATTATGTAGCAGGTAACTTAAGTGGGATAAACCCATGACCTGATAATTCAGCACTAAGTGCCTAAAAACTGAAATCATCAACTTTAGGTTAGGAACTTTTCTTTACAACTGCAAGTGTTTAAATGCAATTATTACCGTTTTGTTATGTGAAAACCTAAACAATTTATTTCTGTTGCAGTTTCAGTTTTGTGCTTATACATTTGACTTAAATGCTAAATTAGGGGTAGAATTTGGCTTTCTCATCTGAGGATGTGCTATTTGGAAGCAAAACTAAAAGGAAATGGAATTGCAAAAGGCAGTTCACTTATTGACTCATACAACTGTCCGGAATATTCTTCTATCCCTACTGAAAGACATGTATGTAGCCATTAAGTAATAAGCAGCAAGAACCTTTGTTATCACTGAGGAGGAGAATGTCCACTAGGAGTTAAAGACTGTTTAATTTGCTTACCTTAGTTGGATTTTAGCTGGGGTTGGTTTTATTTCTGGATTTATTATCCATAAAAAATTACTGATTTCTTTAGTTGTTCTAAGGACGAATCTGAAAGTCAGGGCATTGGGAGTAGTCAAATATTGACATGATAAAAGCATCGTAACTGAAAATTAATGGATACCTTTTATTGGATTTTTTTGCAGCAGAAAAGGATAGTCTCACATTAGGGATGCTCCATTCCAAGCCAGAATTGAGAAGGGTTGGCAAAGGAGAGCAAGGTGCTTCTAGTGCCAGTAATGCTTCTGCCATTGCAGCACACTACACCTCCCCTTCACAGGTCCATTCTCAAAATGTTTAAATACTTCACCTGACAGTGAAATTTTTTGAGGAAATTTTTCTCCAGGAAAAAATAATTTCGTAATAGATTACACTCCTTACCTACGATGCTCTACCCCAGGTTGTCCTCTCTCTAAGTGTGTCTTTTTTTTATTTTGGCACTTCCATTGTGCATCCAAACCTAAGGCTGTGGTGTTCTGTTTTTCACTTTCTGCTGTGGAGAACAAGGAAGCTGGTGAGGTCTAATTGCTCTATAGTAGAAAATGGGCACATGTATGAATTGCCAGAGAATATTCACTGTAAGTAGTTTACTTATTTTCTCAAAATGTAAATGTCCAGTTAAAGACTTCCTTATCTTGTATCTTTGCTTCATCCCCTGTATGAGATAATACTATTCTGCTTCTAAGGACATGAGCTAACCTCTTGTCTTTGTAACAATGGGATTAAAAAATTCATCATTAAAATGGTAGAGTATAAGTGAATGTAGCTCATCATTTTAATCATAGGTCAGGTCATCAGATCTGCCATATTTTGGCACAGCCATATGCCACTTAAACCTAAGTGCTTCCTCTTTGAATTAATAAGTATACTTGTTAATTTTATTCTTATGTATGAAGGCAAAAGTCTGTTAAATGTTTTAATCCAATGACATGAGTTTGTGTCTTGAAATATTGCTAGATGTTTGGCAGTGACTGATTTGATTACCCTGGTTTCATTAGTGACAGGGAGAGTTAGACATGTCGGGGAATTTACTGTCATAAACGTGCATCTTTACCTTGCTGACGGAGTCTGATGAAGTGGGTTTGGCAAATGATCAGAATGTTGCAAGAGAAGATGATGGTAAAGGTGCAGCAGATGAGTATGTTGCAAGAGAAGATGATGGTAAAGGTGAAGAGATGAAGAATAAAAGCTGAAGGTATGCCGAGGGGAAGTTGCCATGTTCCTGGTGTTGTGCAGGATAATTGGCAAAATAAAGTTTTGTAGTGTTTTGGATATCAATACATTTTCTCCCTATTTCTTTTGCTGTTTTCTTATTCAAAATGAAAGCACTAGTGTGACAGGGCAAACAGATATAAAGGGCAGAAAATACTATTTTCTTATAGAGATCACTTATCTGGTAGATGTGTCATGGAGTGGGTAACACAGTTGATACAGGTCCTGGTGTTGGCTCTGGTCCTGAGTGGACCTTACGGTAGCTTAAGATACAATTTGTAAAAAATGCAAACAGCTGTAGGGATTAAGGTCGTTACAGTGCTGGTCAGGCTGGGACTGCCACCAGAACAGCAGCCTCCACTGCTGCTGAGTTTTACTCTGCTTGATACAGAGCCTTTCAGGGGAGGCCTCCAGACACCAGTGATTTTCTACAGGATCTCAAGGTAAGTTTCTAAGTGAGTTATAAGAGATCTGCCAAATTCCTAGTCGGGTGATTAGAAGGTGCAATATAAACAGACGTTTAAAACATTAATTCAAAAATTAACCTTGAAAAGTGAGAGATCATACAGTACAGGGCGACAGCTTTCAAATTAGTTATTAGTTTCCACCTTAAACAGCCTCTTTTTCTCAATTGGAAAAATACATTTGCAGTGTGCTCCAATCCAGCCAGTTTGTCTGGACCGAAGAGTCTAGAATTAATAATCTTGAACGTATGCAGACTTGGAATTAAAATCTTTGACCTGGCTGCATGGCTCCCATAGACTACCCTACTGCTTTGCTTTTATTTTGAACAAGAAATTACTATTTTGGTGGGAGGTTTTTTTTCTTATTGTGGAAGAGAGGAAAGTTTTCCATAGAGACTTAGCTATGCAAAATGTGGACATCACTCAAAGATAAAACCATATCAGGAATTTTAGAATGTTTTCTGATGTAATAAGCATTTTACCATCTGCTGTAAAGCTGCACTGTTTTGAACAAGTGTGGCAAGACAATGAGCTCAGTTTTCTGAGACGCTGAGGAAGTTCTACTCTATCATTACAAGGTTTCCCTAAAACTGACTTAAATAACCACTGGAAAATTTAATCATTGTGTGGGCTTCTCCCAGGAGCTTCATCCCTCTGTGTTTACAAGAGGTTTTGTCTTGCCCTGGGGATCTGTCTGGATTCCCAGGTGACTGGAGAGTCCTTCTGTGTTACTTGTTCTGTCTGTTAACATAGTCTTTTCCCTGGCACAGGTGTGGTTCTAGAATAAGAGATGAGCTACCCCACATCGTCTTCTCTTTTTGCTTACTCCATTGTTGAAGTAGCACAAGAAGGTTTTCAAACTCTACTTAGAATGTAGCTTACTGTGGCTTTCAGGAATTTCCTGAGGAATTGTTCCTGTAGTGGCATGTTATTACAGAGAGAAGTACACCAGTTATCCCATCAGTGGGCACAAACATGCTTTTTATTATTGTGGTCACTTGCCTTGACTGTTTGGTCTGGTTGTAGCTGTAGTGATGTCCCTGGTATAGGAACTGATGACTTACTGAAGGCAAAAGTTATGTAACATAGATGGCTATTTTGTTGCAATTCAACTCAAATTGTTAATGATACGTGGAGTCCAATTCAACTTAATGTTTAAGACTAATTTCACATGTGCTTAAGCCTTGGCATTAAGTCAGGCACGTGCTTAAATGCTTTCCTTAATTAAAGCTTTATATGAGGACTTACAAAATACTTTCACTTTAGTTTTATGAGCTTTTTTTTCAGTATGGCAAAGTAAAGTTTAAATATTGCAAATGAAGTAAAATTGATGGAGATGGGGACATCAGGCTGGCAAATGCACGTTCATTAAAAACAGATTAGCTAAAACCAGGCTCTGATAATCCTGTAATCAAGACTTGATACACAAACCCATGGAAATGCTAAACATGTGCTGTAAATAAATAAATGATTAATTTTCTTTATTCCAATATGTGTACCTTATTGAGAAATTATATTTCTCCTAAAAGATTATTTTCTTATTAAGATTGCACCTCCTTTGCAGCTGCATGACGTGTAGGAAATAAAGAGATAATTAATGGTAGGAAGGTAGAGTTGGTCCCCTGAGAGGGAGAACTTCACACCACGTTCTCAGGTCTGTTAGTAAATACTGCAGCAATTGGCAGATATTGAAATTCTGGGATGGAGCATTCCTTTAGCCCCCTTTATTCCTAAAATCTTGCTGGAGGAATAATGGCAACTCATGGGATGAGTAGAAATCTATATACAGCAAAGATTAATACCTCATACCACAATGGGAATTTTTAGCTTCCTTCCTAATAAATTTGATTAAGTTTCTCAGGAAGCATCTGAGGTGGGATGAAAAGAGGGAGGAGTGTTTCATATAAGAAATTTGAAAAGATTCATTACTAGAGATTACGCTTAATGAAATACATCCTGAGTGTGAGGCTGTGTGGTTGGTGTGCTTAATACATGCAAATTAAATCTCCTGGAAATATACTAATAAAAACCCCTGAATTAAACATCAGAAACAAGAGATGTTGGCTTATTGATACAATGTAACCCTATTTAGAGAATTCCAATTTACTGAACACAGATGTTGCCAGTAAAATAATTAAGAGGAAAAAAAAAATAGCAGCCAGCAGAATATCAAATGTATTAAATATCAAAGTTTAATAAAGATTTAAAACCTTATTAAAAGTTAGGTAAAAGGATTAGTGGAGGGAAATGTTAGACAGTTTTATGGTATTTCATGTGGCTAAACTCTAGAAAATGAAACTTCCCGTTTAAAATCAGCATTCTGAAAATACATGTCAGGGAACACAAAGCATTGCTCTTTAGCTCTAAGATATTTTTATGTTCGATTTTTAATTTTTTTGAAAGACGACATCATGAAGCATATTCTCAGTGGGAACTCTGGAAAGTCACACTGCCACAGACAAAGCAAGCTTGAATGATACCAGACGTGCTGCGAAGGAGGTTCTCGGGGGTACCCATCATGCTCACACTTGCCGCTTGCCTTCACATTCCCAGTTGCCCAGACCATGCTCTCTCTCACAGACCTGACCATGAGAAGTTTGATGGCTGCTGATATTAAAGGTGTTACTGATAAAATAGTATGTCAGGATTTTTTTATATATATATTTGGGAAGTAAACCTACTGCGTTATATGAATATATATATATATAAAGTATATATATATACTTTAGTTCATAGGAGAGAATTAGTTGGATGCTGATGTGAAGGTCTGATGAGTTTCTTTTGATGTCTGGGATGTTACTTGTTTTATTCCTTATGCTGCTAGCTGTCTTCTTCCTCAGGCCAACACCAAACTCAGCAACATTCCCTCAGCATACTTTCATCATCTGTTTGTTCTTCTCCATCGCAAATAAGAAACATATCTTCATTTTTTATTCTTTATCTCATTGCTCTTCGCCATCTCAAATCAGCCAAGGGGGAACATGCCACTGCGAGAGAGTTCATCAAGCTGCCCCCAACAAGAAGCTCCTCCAACTGGTCCCAACAGGAGCTCTCTTCAAACTGATCAGCTTCTTAGTGTCTTCTCACAAACTGGTCAGTTCCTGGTTAATATATCTGTAGCCTTGCCCACCACCCCAACCGTGATCACCTGGGGGGAGGTAGGGCCTCACACAGCTGGGCCAGGTTCTGTCTGTGGGGCCTGAAACCACTTGGGGAACAAGACATATTGTTAGATTGTGATTCATTCATAGGTCAACTCCAACTCAGGGCCCACAGCCCAGGCCTCAGCACTTCACCCCTGTGTTTTCTGCATAGTCAATGTGCTGGAGGAGCTCTGAGGTGAGGGTAGCTGGTATTATCATGTTGTATCTTTGAAAGAATAAGAGTACATTGCAGAAGATTCTGCTTTTTATCAGAAGATCTTTGGTTGCTGCTTCATCAGTCTCTCTGACTATACATCTTATGCCTTATCTTTAGTCTGTGAACATGTCCCTACAATATTGTGGTTAGTACAGATTGTTGTGAGCATAGAAGACACAAGTGGCGTTGGACTGGCTACTGGGCTCTGTTAGTTGTAGCTATACACGCTAGCTGCTAGGTCATTCTGAAGTGCTTACACCATGTTTGTATTGCTCTAAGTGCATGCACTAATTGGATTACAACTCGTGGTGGTAACTCCTGCACATGCTGTCACTGCAGCTTCTGTTTGCCATACAGACACTGACCTTAAGAGTTTAAATACTGATTGTTTTCTGGCTTTTCACCACTCAGTGAAATGATGCTAGTAATTTTTTCAACAGGCAGGTCTCACTGATCAGGCATCCTGTCTCATGGATCAGACTCTTTTACAGTCTTCCTTTGCCAGTATTTAGTGCAATTGTAAATAGCAGTATCTGTGTGTTCTTAAAAATGTGGGCTATTGGAGGATGGACCTTTCATTGTAATTCCTTTTGGAATTACATTACTTTTTCTCTTAGATCTTTGGCAGGCTTGGAAGCCAGAGTTGTGTGTTTGACCAAGCTTTGCTTGTCCCTGAAGGCAGAATCTGAGGAATTGTAACAATAGTAGAATGGAGAATGTAGTCACTATCTCTGGATGTCAGGATTGCTGGTGTAGTGGTGTTACAGAAATGAAAATTAGTACAATAAAAACATGCAGGAGGCACTGCAAGGAAGAACAGAAATGCAATTATTGACAGGAAGGTGTGGAAATAAAACCAAAGATTAAGCAGGGATTGGAAAGAGGACTCTGAGGACAAAGAAATATCAGAATATTAAGTCTATCCAAGAGCAGATTATCAGGAAGTTCGAATGTGGAGAAGAGAGATTTGAAGAATAGGATTATATACTACGGAAGGACAAAGAGCTCAACATATATTAAAAAATACTACCACAGAGCATCTTCTGAGCAGTGTTCACCTACTGTAAAAGTGCTCTACTTCTATAAAATTTTCAATATTTTATTTTTGGTCCTAAATTGCGCTGTAACTTTTGGAGTTAGTCTAGTGTATAAATATGGAAGTTCATGATTTAAAATCTATAACCTTTCTAACTTTTCAGCCCTCCAGAAGCTTTGATCAGCACTTACCAATAAGTAAAGCTAATTTTGCCCTCTTAATAGAATGGATGACATACTAAAGTTCCTTGGGGAGATAGTTACTAAAATTTAAGCAAAACTGAAATGGAAATAATTAATTTAGACTCAGTCACGACAGCGCCATAGTATGAACTGTGCATCTTGGCCAGGTTGTGTGGATGGGAATAGGTAGCAATGACTGCAAGGAATTGGCCCTAAAACAGCACCGTCAGCTCTGAGAAGTCCCCAGACAGAGGTTTAGGAAAATGAAAATGTGTTGCTGGCAGGAATACTCATCAAATTGGAATTAAGGTGCATTGTTGTAAGAATAGAAAATGAGCTGGTGAAGGAAGCACCGCTGGAGTTTCAGCCCAAAGCTGTGCTCTTTACAGAAAGAAGAAAGCATCAAATGAAGTTTCAGAAGTTGTTCAGGTGCCAACTCTATTATTTTCTAACTATGTTTGTGTAGTGGGTCTGTCTGAGCTGATTTTCCCCATACAGCCTCATGCTGCAGTACTGGGACCGAGAGGCTGTTGATAACNGATAGAGGGACTAGGGGTGGGCACCGGGCACCCAGCCAAGGTAAACCCACCAGTTTGACACAGCAGCATTTTGATAAAACCTCCTATATCAGTTTCCAAATACTTACCTTTAAACCTTTGTTTCCATCCCTGTTTCCCAGACCCATCTTCTCATTCATTGCTTTGGAAACATGAATATTTTGTACAGATAATGATGAAGTCAGAAAAAGTATTTAGAGTCCTCTTTTTAGAAGAGTTGAAGTACTCCAGCCTCACACTAGAGAGCAAGGATTTAAATTGCGAATTTATGTTAATATAGTTTTCTTCTGCATGTCACTGTCAAGTTTGTACAAGAAGATGACCATCACTCATCACCACTTGGTATGTTATTAAGATTGTTGATGTATTTAAAGGTGGAAAAATGTATTTGTTTCCTCATTATTGTCATAATTAATAGCATTTACACTATAAACAGGGATTTTAACACTGGAAGAAAATGGAACTCTGAAAATATATTAGGAAGATTGACTCAGGAGATTCCCTGTGTTCATTAGCATTCTTGATTTAAGTGCATTATGGGAACTAAACGTATGGACTGCATAAATAAACATGTACGTTATAGAGATGATACATTGTCACTTTGCACTTGCATCTCTAAGTAGGCTTAAAGAAGCACCTTGAATACGTCAGAATAAATTTATAATCCACATACCCCAGCGAGGAAAACTAATTTTCTTAAAATATTCCTGAAAGGTTTCCATTTACTTCCTTTTCTGAATCAGATTGTTTGCATTGCAATGGAGGGAAATGAACAGTTTCAAAACCAGGCTTTTGATTTGCAGCTAGTACATTGACTCCCATAAGCTTCATACCCTCAATGCCCACTAGCTTTTTCGCTGATGAAGTTACTCTAAGATTTAGTGACACACACTTTTTCTTTGGCGTACAGGAGGATAGCAGTGCAAAATAGAAAGATTAATCTCTAAATTTGCTTTGCTCCAAGTATGACCCCATTGCAGAGGGTGAAGCAGCTGTAACTACTTTATTTTACTCTCCCCATTTCTCCAGAGTGTCTCCAGCCCCTGGCATCGAGAATGCTGACAGGGTACAAAGCTAATTTGCTCACCATTGTAATGCAGCTTTTGCTACATTCCTTCTGCCAAAGTGTGTAAGGGATTGCGCGTATTAACCCTAAGTTGTCCTCTGTCTGCCAGGGATGAGGATTTCTGCCTATTTGTATGTGTACATGTAGATACATATGCACTAGTTATTTTTCCCCTCCCGTATACAGGACCTGTAGTATAGAGGAAGGAATCTAGCTGTTTTTAAAGGTGACAAAGATTCTTCAGGGTCATATTTCAAGCTAGCAAAATTAAGATTTCTTTTGTTCTAATTCTCCCACTGATCCTTGAAATTATCAGTTCAGAAATTACTGAGTTTTGTAACAGGCTAGTTGTACTTTCATTTCCCAGCATGCCTTTTCAGAGGCTGGCCCTGTAACTTTGGCTGAAACAGATAACTGAGATAAATGCACTCTGATGCTTTGAGGTTGTTTTTTTTTCTTTGCATGTCATGGTTTTTTCCCTTTTCACAGTCTTCTAGAAATGGTAGGTTTTGGGAACATTCACCTCTATTTTGAGCTCCTCTGTGAGAGTTATTGTTTGACTCCTAGTAATACCAAAAGACAATAAGCTGTACTTTCTAGCTGTATATGCAAAGAAGTGAGAGATCTGACTGTGCAGCAAGAGCAGGTGAAGAAACTTCCAAGGACAGAAGTGAAGTGATCATTTCTTTGAATAACCTTAAAGGTTAGCAGAGACTTGTTGGGTCCACACTTCTTTTAGAGGAAGATACAGATCTAGTGAAAATATTCATTAACTTTTGGGAAAAAAAAAAGGTTTCATACCATCTTGCTAGCACCTTTTTTAGTGTACTCTGTTTTTCTAGTGTACTCTAGCACCGTTCTAGGTTTATGATGATGTTTGATCAGATGCCTGCCACAACTTCTGTATAAAAGTGAATGTTAGCTAGTCAGTAGCCTCTGTAGTATTTGCAGGCTCTGAATTTCCATGAACTAAAATTTGGCTGAATGATGGCTGGTGACTGTGAAGTTTACTGACTTTTCCTTTCTAACAATGAATGCTTTTAAATAAATAAAAGAAAAAAACTACAGTAACCTGCACAGCTCATTAAGTAGATCCACTGATATTCAAGAGTCTATTTCAAATTTCTCTTTCCTTTTCAAGTGCTAGAGGGAATAACTGCAAAATGTACACACTTTAGGGGCTCAGTCTAATTCTAGAAGAGTATCTCTGTTTCCTATCACAAAGAACCCCCGAGTCATCACCTGAAAGCTTTTCAAATGAATGGCATCACTGTCATACGACAATTATATCTTCTTATCTTGTATGGGCATTAAGGTTTAACTGTTCCTTGGTGGGACAGGATATCTTAATCCTCTCAGAATAAGCAGTGCATTCCATAGTGAGGGAGTCTGTATCCCAGACTCTTTCTTCTTTACTGTCTCTAAATATAAAATTGGGGAGCAGTTCATGTGTCTTTGTGGCAAAAGCCAGGTAACTTCAGGTCACTATGCTGAGCAGAGCAGAGTCAAGTCTTCCTAGCTAGAGTAACTTTCAGGATTAGGGCTTGGAGGGAGTTATTATTTAATGATGTATTGGAAATACAAGTTGCACTGTGCTAGTGCATGGTGCAGCACATGGAGAAGAAGGTCAAATAAAATTTTTCAAAGTGTTTTGGCAGCTGTGGGACTAAAGAACATTATTTCATAACAGTAAGAGAAATGCTATTTTAGGGTCTTTTTCTGATTATTTTTTTTTCTTTAAATAAAGACAGATGTTTCTTAAAGGAAGAATTTAACCCGTTGTCAGTGGGGATTTACAAAGTACTTAAAAAAATGAAATTGTACTCCCATCAAGCACTCGCCATGTATTGAGCTACAAAGAAGTGGCAAAAAGTGATGACATTCTTTTAAAAATTGCTGCTTCAGCTCTAGTGAGACATTATATTTTAGCTGATAAGTGCTAGGAATAATGTTTTGCATAAATATTCCACAATATTGAGCAGATTTTGTGTCTATAATTAGAGCTTTGATTTACACACAGACAGCATTAATTAGGGAGTAATAGTTGTACTGTAATTCTTCTATTATAACTCAAGCTCGTTTCTTCCTCCTCATGTTAAAATCAAAAGTTTACAAATATTTCTATAAGCTTCCTTAAAACACTGTAAAAATAATCTGTTTAGGAGACAAATATCCTGGTACTAAACACATGAATATGTGTTCTGCCATCTAAGCTTAATTTTATACTTAATTTACACTTGATAGGATCTATTCCAAGACTGCTAAAACTCTAGAATGAGGAAGGATATGGAAAGTAAGTGCCTGATCAGATTGAAGCACATTTGAATGAAACACAGTAAATCTTGTAATTATGCTCTTCCACTTTGCTGCCTCAGAGTCCTGGGATAAGGAGAGAAGAAACATGCTCCGTGTAACCTCTTTCTTCCAAGTGCATTCATGCAGTATGCAGTAGATTTTTCTTTCACAAATACTCCAATTAAAAATGGGAGTTGATCAGTTGAAAGGCTAAAGTAAAAGAACTAAGTATGGGAACAAGAGATGCTGAAAGTTGTCCCATCTGTTCCTTAGTGCTTGCTCTTGTGCCACCTTGCTGTTTGCCTAAGAGCAGCATGAGAGCTGGACTACTGGGAATCCTCAGCACATTGTCCCTCCTGTACAGCAGCAGGGCAGGGGTGGGACTTGGAACTACAGAAAAAGGGGAGAAGTTTGTGACCTGCCCTGAAGTGGCAATCGTCAAAGGCAGATTGCAGCAGCAGTTCCCAGGGGCTTTGGAGGATCTTCTCAAAGTCTTCAGATCTATCTTCATCTATAGAATCATAGAATCATAGAATTGTCAGGGTTGGAAGGGACCTTAAAGATCATCTAGTTCCAACCCCCCTGCCATGGGCAGGGACACCTCCCCCTAGAGCAGATTACTCAGAGCCCCATCCAGCCTGGCCTTCAACACTTCTACGGCTGCGGCTTCCCCCACCTCTCTGGGCAACTTATTCTAGTTCTTCAGATGATAGATGTCTCCAGTTAGGGAACAGAAGTGCTGTCTGGCCTGAGAGCAAGGTCAAAGAGAAGAAAGCTTATTTGTGGAAGCGGGAGAGAATTGAGGTGCACTACTGCAACAATAAATGGGATGTGGATTTGAACCTTCTGTTAGCTCCAGAGATTCATTTTATCAAGCTATTACATGCTATAATAAAACTGAGCAGCTGGAGGAAGGAAAGACTGGAGAGCAGCTTGTATGATGGCCTGTCCAGTATATTACCCCTCTGATCCAACAGCAGCCTGACAGGAGAGGTGAGTGGCCCATTCCCTCCTCATTTGTGCAAGCAGCCAAGAACTTCTATTTTGCACTGACACCAGCTGTAATAATCGTGGTGATGCTGAAAACAGTAGTTACTCCCACTGTTGAGTCATTTTCCCCCTGAGAAACTCTGTCCAAACCACGACCTGGGCAGGTCAGAGAGCAATCCAGACGTAAACAATTCTTTTGGAGAAATGCCCCTTTCACTGATACCTACAACCCCCGTGGATGCACTTTTTTACAAGCAATTGATGTAAGAGAAAGATGTAGTTACTGCCTCATATAATCCAAATTCAGTTATCTTACACATAAGTAAAAGCGTTGATTGTCATTTCAGTAACTTTGGGGGACTTTTTTCCCCACCTCTCCTCCTGAACCTATTTAACCGATTTAACTTTTCAGTTGTCTTTGTTAGATCCTTCTCCAGAAAAGAAAGAAAAAATCACATTGTAGTTCAACTCTTTGTACCGAACACCAATAAACTTAACCCAGAGTCTTTTTATCAAGTCCTTTAGCTGACTCTTCAAAGTTCTATAGTGATTTTGCCTTCCCTATGGAATGAAGTGGCTAAGTAGGTGCCAGAAAAGTTTTATTTAGGATGTAGGAATCCTTTTCACCTGACCAAGTCATCTTTAGAGATGAACAATGTGGTGCATTTTAATGGGGTGATAAATTGATATATTAGTAGATACATGATCCTCATTTGTGTCAAGAGCAGCTTGCTCAGCAGATGTCCTATTTTAAAAAGCTGATGCCTCATGAAAATACACACCAAATGTGCACATACATCTCTTCTCATCTGACAGAATGAATTAGCTTGTGAGCAATGTATTTCCTACACAGTCTTTGTACACGTAAAGGCATCGATACAAACTTCTGACAGACTACCCTGAACGTCCAGCCTATCTCCTCAGTTGTTTTCATACATTCTCAGTGCTGTTCCTTAAGCTATGGAGCCAGGAATACTAGGTCAGCCCTTACCTGGATGTGTGATCACCCTTCTAACACTGAAAGTTGCCCTGGGGCAGGAGTGTGCTGAGGCAGTGCTGAGTGCTGGCAAGCTAGAGGCACATGACCTGTGACCCTTTTGTTTCTTCCACCCTCTTCCCTTGTTTGTGTGGCTGGAGAGAAGCCTGATCCAAAGTGGCCGAGTTGTGCTCATTGCTTAGGACCAGGCCCTGTGTGTGGTGAGCTTCACAAGGCGTGCAGCTCGTGTGATGGTCTGCTCAGCAGTTTGCCCTTTCCAAGCTGCTGCAGCAGCCCCGTGGTCTCTCCACCCCAGAAGGCCCCGCTGAGGAAAGCTGTGCTAGCAGAGGGCTGAAGGGGATACAGATCAGCCTTTTGGATGTGAAAAGAAAACCATACATGCCAATGAGAAGTGCTTCCATGTGATTAAATATCCATTAACTGATACGTTTGCAGGCTGTACCTTCATTTGCTGCTGGTGGATCCCATGGCCCAGTCCCCCGGTGGAAATGATTCAGAGTACTGTATCAGAAAATTGCTTTGATGAGTCACAAGTTTGCCAGTTTTACTTTAATAGAAAAATAGCGAGGAATATTTGAGTTATGATTGTGCCAGGCTTTTAAGACTGCATGAGTGCAGTTTCTATTCTTCACATTTAATTCAGGTTTTGAGAACAGAGACTAGTATGAGAAATGTGGGCATGATTTTGCTTCAGAACAGTGATGCAAATGCAAGTGGTGTACCAGTGATGTATTAGCAGAAGAGATTCAGTCACAAATAATGAAGAACACCTCTGAAGGTGACACAGATTTCAGTTGTAGCTCCAATGTTTGATGATCTTATGAAAACTGTTTATGTTTAGTTTTAAGAACGGATATAAAATTATACTCCTAAAACATAATTAGCAATATGTCCTTATGGGATTACAATTTATCTCTTCAACGTGAATGTATTGCTGAGCTAATGCATCAGACTGGCAGCAGAGTTGTCGCTACAGCTTCCTGGCACTGTTCTAACAGTTTAGCTTGGTATTAGTGGAGAAGTCTAAAAGTCAGTCATTGACCACACAGCATTAGCAATAGCTATTGCTGTTCTTGTGCAAATAGGGAGCAACCAAAAATACAGAGCCAAAATGACCAGTTCATTTGAGAGTCTTGGTGGCAAATTCAGCTTTTTTGATGCACTCTGGAAAGGTCTTCTTGAGAAGACTGGACTTCATGCTCACATGGTGAGGTCTTACACAGTTAATTCAGAATCAGATAAACTGTTTCAGTTAGTAAATTTTCCTTAACGTCGGGACGGGCAGCTGTTATGTGGCCAGCAGTCTACAACTTCTGTCTTCTTTCCAAGTAGTAAATCTTCAAAAACCATTTTCACGAGGGTCACCAAATATATAAGGAAGCAAGTTTTGGTCCCTGTGGAGCCCAGTGGCTTGGAAGAAGTCAAGAAAGTATAAATTCTTTGTGGAATACCCACTCTTGTCACCTTTTTCTGATTTTAGATTATTTGCATGTCTAAACACTGAAAGACCAGTACCTTATTTCTTACCTTCCAGACTTCTGATCATTTGAGAGGCAGAGAGCTCCTTTTATTCCCTACTACTTTTCTCTATTGAAGGAGTTGAATTAAGCCATAAAAGAATCAAACTTTAGTGATTAATTAAAAAAAAATTGCTATGCAGTAAAGTCTATTGTAACATGTTATACAGCAGGTAGAAGGTTGTTAGGAATATCATGTGGTATAATCCTTGCTTGTAAGGCAGATGTAGTAAAACAATAGTTTTTCAGGAATCAAAACCATGGCAGCTAAAATGGACCAGAAAATTAAGCCTGTTTGTGGGGTTTACCAAAAACCTGCACTTCTGCAGCTGGAATACATGTCCTTAAACTAGTAAACCAAGTGTCTGGATTAAAAAACTTGTGCTGTCCATCATCATGTTGTAAAAGGAGGGAAATATCAGTTTCTTCCAAATTTAGCTGAAAGATCATGTACTTTGTTCATAATTTCTCGTGTGTGTGCATATATGTGCTCATGCAATTATACAGTAAATTCTGCAGTTTCCTTGCACTTAACCAGATGAGAGATACTGTTGTTAAGAATTGTGGGCTTCCCAGTGCTAATCAATGAAACTACAAGAAGACTAGTACCAAAGAGTAACAGGGAAAGGCTCTACACCTAGTTCTTAGGTGTTCTCATGACGTTTTCATGTCATGCAGCTTCCTGAAGTCTTTAGTTATTCAGACAAAATTCACACATGAATATTAATTAGAACATGATATCCTTACTGTTACAAGTGTTCAGACCACAAAACTATTTTATACTGAATATTTAATGGCTACTCATTCATCATCTCTCTGTGATTATTCAAAATGAGCCTACATAGTAAATGAATTCTGCAGTGGTTGGTATGGTGTCAGATAAACCATGTTCTTTACATCCTCCCAGGGAGGTAGAGCATGGGCCAAAATTTCTGCTATAGTATATATTTATATTTGGTAGGGCTGCTCAATTATTGTGATCTGTAATTCTAGAATAGTCAGAATTATCTACAAGCTCGTGAAATAAAGATTTATAATCAAAGTGCATCTAGGAGAAGCCTGACAGTGACCAAGGTTTCCGTAATACATGGAATTTGAGCTGGAGTAAAATTTCCTGAATATTCTTTTGATTATGTGCAAGCTTCTTAGAAGAAAAACCCCAGGCTACTAATGCTCAGAAAACCAGGAGCAATTCCTGGCGAGCCAGTTGGCATGAACCCAACTTTTCATGACTAACTGTAGCAATGAAGATACCACATAGGTTTATTCTAATCACAGTTCTCTGCAGGATTCAGTAGAGCTTGATATGTTTGTGAGCTTTCCTGGAGCAGATCTTGCATACCTTGAGATTGAAGTACTGTAGGAAGGACAATGTGGATTATAATATTCCAAACAGGTCTATCTGGCATCTGGTTTTAGTGAAGTTTGGTAATTATGTTTTTGCAGTATAAAATTCATACCCATGCTCTGCTGATGGATTTGAGGCCACCATTGTGTCTTGGAGTGATGTAATTAGTAATACCTGGTTTTTCATCCAGAGCTGCAGCAAGTTCTTTCAGAAGGAAGATTTCCAAGACTTTGGTATATGAGGTTAAAATTGCCAGAGTTTTCAAATACACCTGCCCTTAAACCTTCTAAGGCTTTGAGCCTTGGGTTTAGGGTATTCAGTTTCAAAGATGAGTGCCCCTTGTATGGTTAGTTGCACAGTGATAACATTTGTATTGGGAAGGTGCTAATAGATCTGCCAAAAATGCCAAGATGAACAATTTAGGGAGAAAGCGTGAGGAGAACTGTGCTGGGCCTCAAATGTGTTCCATTTCTCAAGTTAGTGAACTTCAGTAGTAAAGTGTCCATATAGGAAAGAGAAAGTGTCACCATAAATACATTGCAGAAATTCACACTACAAATCTTACCTCGTGTGGGGGGGAGAGGGCAGAAGTTTCTTCAAATCTGTTTGTTCCAGCCACTTTTATGTTGCTGCTATGGTTATGAGATCTGCAGCCTCTACTTTTCCACAAATTAATCACCTTGCAGTTAGAATCCCTCATCAAGATTGTATGCCCAAAAAGGCAATAAAAATAATAATAAAAAACCCCAGCAACAAACAAGCAAACCTGAAGAGACTGCAGCGAACCATTAGGACTGAGATGATTCAAAATAAATCTTTAAGCTTTCCCAGTACCCAGTCAGAATGAGGGAACTTTGTTTTCCTGCCAGCTGCTTCTAATGGCTTATTCAGTGTCATATCCAACTGCCTCACTAACGTCAGTTATTTGCCTCCCCAGTTTGCCAGTCTAATTCACTGCAAGGTGTGTAGCAACTTGCCAGAGAAGTCTCTAAGAGTCTAGAAAACTGCATGTGTGTGGTGCTAGCCTCCAGCTCACCTTACCACGTTGACATCTGCAGAATAAACTAGGTAGCTATTTGCATGTGCTTGGGGAATCTGATCTTCAGATTAGATTTTGGAAATACAAGTTGCCTTTATTTAACGGCCCCAACTTTATTACTCTGGTTTGAATTAACATGACATTGTTATAGTTCTGAAGAAGTGATTTAGGTGGTGAAGAAACACAGTTGTGGTGCTGTGGTAGACACCTGATCCAGAGAGAAATCCTGTTGGGCCAGCAGATCCAGTTCAAGACTGGCAGGAGTGGTAGGGCAGATCCATAGGGGATCTCACATGGTACTGACTGTGTGTATTCAGAATTTCCCCTTAAATGGCATTAAATTGAAGGTCTCGATTAAGTGAGAATCAACTTAGGTATCAGAAGTGTCAAAACCATTAGGAAAAAACTTTCTGGTCTGAGTTTAGTGTAGTTGCTTCTCTTCGGTGCTGTTCTGCCACAAAGCCTTCAAGGGGGGTGTGTGTGTGTGCAGTGGAAGGGCTCTGCTGGGACCTTCATGTGTGCTGCCTAAGGCTTCAGTACACAAATGAGTTCGTAACTCTAGGATTTTAATTTGACACATAGTCACAGACTTGAGATATCGCCTTTAAAAAGGGGTCTCTGTGGAGGAACTTGTTTTCAATTCCATTTACAGAATCAGAATTAATGAGCTGAAAGTGTTGGTAGGCATTAATGAAAAGCATTTCTGTTAGAGTGAAATGAAAAAAGGTATAACTCCCATGTAGAAGGATAATGCTTCAATTTTAACTCTCTAGAGGAATTGACAAAGATGCTGTTAGTACTGTATGGATTGTGTTCCTCTGGATGCTGTACATAGAAATAAAAAAAATGAGGTCCCTGCTTACGTGAAAAGTAAACAACATGTAAATAAAAAACAAAGGAAAGATGCAGCAATAACCAAGTGACCAAACTGGACTTTAACAACCACATTGCAAGTCACATGCTTTTCCCTCTTCATCTGTTGAATGCTTCCATGAGAGGGGGTTTATGGGCTTTCTTAAGGAAAGAAATTCTATGACTGACCTTAACATGGTGGTGAGAGGTGTTTCACACAGGTGTGGATGGGAGTTTTGGGCCCAGGTGACTCAGTGGGGGAAAATTTAGCAGCCTAGAATTTCAATGATGTAACTGCCTTCTGTAGAGTTTCTTTGAAATTTAAGTATTCAGTTCCTCAAGGTTTATAGAGACAACAGATGGAAAAAGAAAGAAGAAAGATGTAAATTATTTAGTGTGCTTTAGATGGAGAGAAAGAGCTGACCCTAATGCATATGAAAATCATAGGAAGGAAGGGGGGCTTTGGGAGGAGTAATAGCTGACTTGAGAAATACAGGTGTTACAATGATCTTGGAAATGCTCTCTGCAAAGTGTAAGGTGAGGTTTTCAAGTTGAAAAACATTTTTCCACAGGAAATATGATACAAGTCTTGGAAAGTCATAGAAAATTAAAACTGTGACACACCTGTTCATGTGTGTGGTTTTGTAAGTGATTGCTTTCTGCTGCATGCTGTAGGCAACACACAGGCCTGTTTTTCAACATACCAGCTTTTCTAGAAGTGGAGGTTGTAGTTAACTGAACACATTAAACTGACTTTGCAAACCCTAAACAATCTCCAGAGCAAGTGTTTTTCCTTTGGTTCAGCAAGGAAGAGTAGTTATATTATAAAACAGTGAGTGAAACCCTGTGAGTTGTGATATAATTTCTTTAGGCTTGTATCTACCTTTCCTTTATTTTACTCAAAAATGTACATGACAGGACAGAGCCTTGAGATCACCAAAATGACAAAGCAGGGCAATCTGTTTGGAAAGAGTTGACGTTACTGAGGGAGTCAAGTACAATAAGGGATCAACCATTTATTGTCTCTGGCTAAAGCAGGAAGGTGTTGCAGCCTGTACTCGTGGTCTCTCTCTGCAAGTAACATGTAATTGATGGCTGAACATCAGTATTTCACAGACACGGGAGGTTAACAGCCCCAAAAATGACTCGTATCTCCCATTTGGTGGAGTTAGTGCTGGATTTGTCTTGTCCTTCAGCAAAGAACAGTCATGAGGATGCCACTGGACTTGATATTTGCTTCTTGTCTGAAAGCTGTGCACTTCTCCCTGTACTGGCATCTGCTGTAAATGTTATTGATATTAAAGATACTGTTATGCAATGCTACAATAATATAATGTAAGACTATACTGATACCATTTTTACATAATTGTAGTAATACTTCACCGGCATTCAAGGATGGCATTTTAGCAGTTCATTTGGCCCTGTTACTGTAATACTGTAGGTGATTATGCATTGAAGCCTGAATACAAGTTTTTTATTTGTTCGTTTCCCAAAGCTGGAAATATTTTCCCTGTCTGCATTTGTCTTGTCTAGTTTTCTACAGCATTTCTGTCCAGAATTAACTGCCAGCAAGGACCAGGGTTAATTTGTCAACAGGTGGGGGGGGTGTAAGTGTATTATAAAATGCCTACAATCCAGCATTGATCAAAAGATTAAAGCTTTCATCTGTAAATGCAAGGGATGAATCAACTGATACTGCTTTACACCTTCCTTGTCATCTCTTGATTTCACACTGCAGTTGGGTGGTGTGCTTGGGGTGCCTGTGTCTTTGAAGGAGATAAACTAGCAAGTGCACTCGTGGGTATAGAGCACTGAACCTCTGTACTCCTGACAGCAATGGTTTTCATTATTCTCTTTGCATTATCATCTCCTTAGAAGTCAGAAAATGCCGACGTATAAAGGTTATGGTGTGTGTGTTTTTTAGGCATGCATATGTTGAGATCAATATAAAATGAGAAGTCCAGTTCAAGGTGCAAGATTAAGAGGAGAATCATAGGTAAAGCCAGTGAAATGCAGAAATTCTGAATAAAATAGTGATTAGATTTCCGAGGCTGGAATTTCTTTGTTTTATACGTAGTATGGCTAATATACCTCTTTGTGAGCTGTACTCAGAGACAATATACCTCTATCTGTGTGCAGTTGTTTTAATGCTGAAGAAAGAACTACTGTAAGGCACCAGTTATTCTAATGCTTTCCAACATTTTCTAGTTTTTGATGGTCTTTTCTCCCACTTATTTATGAATCACTTCTGAGTTAAGTCTCACAAGCCATATACATAAGAGAAAAGAAATAGCATCCTCTATGTAGGCAGATAACTGCCCAAGAAAACTGAGAAGAATGGTTGAAAAGAAATTTAGAGGCCTTCTCTTTGCTAATGATTCAGAAAATAGAAAAGTTTCAGGCCATACTTCCTCAAGTTAGCACTCAGGCTGTTTTAGGTAAGGATATATTGCTAAGTCAATGTCTTTGCAGTGAGTTAGCAGTTCAGGTGGCAAGTAACCCTGAAATGCTAATTTCTGCTTAAACAGTCTCATGGTGGATCATACTCATTCATTCTCCTGTTCCAGATTGGTATGACTTCATCTAGGTATTACATGCTGAAGATATGTTACTTCTCAGGCAACATCTGTGCAAAGTTTCATCAGTAAAAGGCATTGGGGTTCTTCATTGCCTGTGCAGGCCATCTTTTTAGACTCTTAATGGAATGCTTGAATCAGAAATAAAATATAGTTAGTAAAGACAGTAAAGTGCAAACAACCACATGAAATACTGCATTTTTAACACGAACACCCAAGTCTTGTGTCCTGTTCACTTTGATGTTTGGATGCATTTATTTATAGAAACCTTATATGCAGCAGAGAGTGGTCTTTTTATGAAATTAATAAATCTGTTCCTGAGAGATCTAAGTATCAGAATAGTTCTGGGAATTTCTAACTGGCATTAATTGCCATCAGTTTTCTGTGGTATCTACATGTACACATAAATCACTCAGCTTTTGGGTATAGTGTGGCTTGTGAAAAGCAGCTGTGAAATTTAGTAGGTTCACAGTGGAGGTTTGCTGTCATTGCTGGCTTCTGAAAAGCACATATCTATGTGAACTCTCAGTTCTTCCACATTGCTGAAAGCTGGAGGTTTGAAATGGAAGTTCATCCCACTGCAGTGTATCTCAAAATATGCAGTGGAGGGCACTTTTTGAGCAGGGCTGTGTGGGTTCTTTGGTGTCCAGTGGTGGTGCAAACTGCTCCACCCTGGTCTGTGCTATAGTGATCAGCTTTGAAGCAACCCAGTGATAAAATCAGAAGGCAGTTTGCCGTGGTATTTGTGATTAGCCAGGCCCTGTAGATAAGGTTATGTGATTTATTTCTATTTGTATGAATTCAAAAGATATATAGCCAATTGATACACAGCTACTATTCTTGTGTTACTGGACAGACAGCCCACCTCCAAGTCTTGCACACTTAGGCAATTGGAAATTATCTTGTCTTCTTCTTCCCAGAAAATGTGTATCACAAGAATGAGGTGGGTGTCTGGGAGGTTAAAACATTCCATGATTCTGTGACTCCCTTGGTGGCAGGAAGCTTGTGGAGATGTGTCTGTGTCATAACTTGTCAAGATAACGATTCTTTGGCTACTGTATTACTTTTATTTACTTACCTCCTGTAGTTAGTTTTGGGTTAAATGCATACTTACTTGTTATAGGTAGAATCAGCTCTCCTCACATACAATTTGAAACAACTGATTTTCCCCATTTTTGACTTGTCATCCCCAATGTGTTTTCCCTAACATGAAGGGCACAGTGCAATTTGTGCTGATGTCAAGGGGAAGTGTCTAGTTACACTATCTTCCAGAAGCAGGGGTTCAGGTCAGAAATGTAAGTCATTATTTTCTTCTGAAAGTTATTTCCCCTGAGGTTGGTAACTTTTTGGTCTTATTTCTTATTGCCTGATTCTCGTAATGGCCAGTGATTTCACAATGGATTTCTAAAGGTTAAATTATGTAAGTGGCTAGGCATCTCCTAAGGGCTTAGGAGTTAAACCTGCTGCTTTATATGCCCATGAGCACTGAAGGCTGGGTGAGATGTTACCTACAGTTTTTGAATTTGCATCATTTTAATACATGGAATTCCTCAGGAAGCTGAGCTCATTCTTGTTAAGTATTATGCTGGGTGAAAGGAGATATTTTAACATAGATGAACTAAATTAGAAATTGGAATTTGTCTGTGGAAAGCTTGATTGGCTTGGGATCGAAAGAATTGGTAATACTTAAAAAGAGTAAGAGGAGGCCATTAGGAAGACATCAAACTGCACTGAAGTGAGAAGGAGGATGTGACTGCCCCCAGCTGCTGACTCAGAAAACTAGAAGCAGCCAAAAGAAAGATTATTTTCTAACCCCTCCTAGATCCATGGGTGAGATTTCACCGTGTCTTGCACACCAAAAATTTGGAATCAATGCCTGTAATCTAAAGGCTGAAGGCCACTCACCTGCTGATAGTAGTTTCTAAACTTCTGACTGATTATATACTTGAATAACAGAAAATATCTTTCGAATTGATTCATCGTTTTACAACTTACCAAAGATAATGCAAACAGTTACTTTGAAAGTTTAGTTCTCTGCTTGTATGTAATTGCAACATTGCAATTACTGAAGTGTTGCACGCTATAAAAGTGTGGTTACCTCTTGAGAGGTCACATGAGTTAATGCTTTTATAAAACATGTTTTTTGTAGTAAATAAAATACTTTATAGATGTCTTAGAAAAGAAGAAAAATGTAGCAAGCCTTTTTGTTGTTAGTAAGTACATATTTGTGTGATGTAATATTATAATATGTTGAATATCGCGAGAATTCCCACAGATAGGGAAATGGTAATTTGGGAAAAAGAACATACACATAATTTTTAGAAATACTTGTGTGCAAAAGCATTATCATCTTTAGTTAGTTTGAAGAATATCTGAAGGATATGAGGATTTTTCTTTTTCCGTGTCTTGATACCCAAACTTGACTCCAGTAAGAACCAAAGTCCTACAGTCTGGTTTCTGGTAACTAAAAAAATCAGAAGACTATTTTTGTCACCCATAATGTTTTAAATGTTTTTTGTTTGCTTGCTTTTATTTTAATGAAAATGTGGGGAGTTTAAACTATTATTTTTTAAAGTTCTACAAATTATTTCCGTTTAGGTTTGCTTTTACAAGGGACAGTCTGGCTGTATTTCTGATTTTGTACATTTTCTGTATCATCCTGCCTGTAACATAGCGAGATTGTTACAAATGTACTTAACTGATGAACATAGAGAAAACTGGGTATTCTTGGATTTTTTCAGTCTTTTCATTATGTCTGTTTATATAGCAGGCACTCTTTAGAGTTATGGTGCTGTCAATCAGCATTGTTTCCATACCTACTGTTTGTCTTCAGCTACCTTCAGACAGCTGCTGAAGGTACAGTCCTGGAAATAAACTTGATTTTAGAGAGAGAGCCTCTCACCCTGCTGAGTGAAGGAGGTTAAATGATTTTCTTCCACCTTTTAAAGCATGTTAAAAATTATGCAGTCTTCTGAAAGAAGGTCCAATTTATATATGGCTATTTCATCATGAAAGTAAGAAATGTGATTTTAATTTGAAGCTTTTATAAAAGTGTTGAATTGATTAGTTGCAGGCGTGATTGATTTTAGATTTAAAATAAGGAAGGCTATAGAGTTGGACTGCCCTCCCACCTTTTCTCTTTCTGGACAAGGACATTGGAGGTGAAGTGTTCTGTGCTGCTCTGAATAACTAAGATATGACTTTATCTCAGCAGTCGGCCTGCTGAAGAACTTAAATGTTTGTTTTCCAGAAAATTCCAGTATTAAAAACTATTCTGAATTAGAACATAATATGAAAATATTAGAAACATAAATAGAAAATATTAGAACATAAATATGAAAAAAAAAGTTGATAAATGCCAACCAACCAGACCAGTTAATGAGCTACCAAGTATTGTTTCTAACTTTAGACAAAAAATTTTATCTGTATATTAAATTTATGTTTTCTTATATGCATAGACACTTATACATGAGAAACATTGAAGATTATACCATTTTTGAGTGTTCTCTCCTTGTTCTACTTTTTCAGATGCCTATAATTTTACTGGTGTCTGCTGCTTGGGGATGGAGTATTCTTTGTTTGTGGTCTGCCCCATTATTGCATCAGATCCAATTTACCCTGCAAAAAATGGTTCAAAATGAGACCTGGGAAAGTCATTGCTTTTCAGTATTAAATATTTCCTTTGAAAATGTTATAGTACTACTATATTTTAGAGCAAGGACTTGACATTTCAGGAAAAGAGAGAACTACCTTTTGTATTCTGCTGAGAAATCCATCCAACTTGAATGAAGTTGTAGGTATTTGAAAGTTACCATTTCCTCAAGAGGCACTGCTTAATTTTTAGGGGGGGATGCTCTATTTTCTTTAAACCTGAATTTCTTGCAGTTCTGAATTTGACTTCTTTTTTGTAAGTTCAGAATTATAACATTGTGCTGCCAGCTCTCTTCTTCCTCAGGCCAACACCAAACTCAGCAACACCCCCTCAGCAGAACTTCATCTTCTATTTTTCATCTGTTTGCTCTTCTCCATCTCAAATCAGCCAAGGGGGAACACACCCCTGAGAGAGAGCTCAGCAAGCTGCCCCCAACAAGAAGCTCTTCCAGCTGATCCCAACAGGACCTCTCTTCAAACTGATCAGCTTCTTGTTGCTTCTTCTTTCTTTTGTTGCTTCTCAAAACTAGAGGTGGGGAGATTCAGAGTAGACGTTAGGAAGAAGTTCTTCCCCATGAGGGTGGGGAGACACTGGCACAGGTTGCCCAGAGAGGTGGGGGAAGCCCCATCCCTGGACATTTTGAAGGCCAGGCTGGATGAGGCTGTGAGTAACCTGCTCTAGTGGGAGGTGTCCCTGCCCATGGCAGGGGGGTTGGAACGAGATGATCTTGAAGTTCCCTTCCAACCCTGACAATTCTATGATTCTATGATTCTATTTCAGTAGCTGGTTTTTGCAGTTTACTGTTGCTGTTTGGGGAATTCATGATGTCAAAAATGTGGTGCTCTTCCTCCTTTTTGTAATTTGTGGCAACTTTAAAGAATTTGTCACTCCTCATTGCCAAGCAACAAAACAAACATGGTAAAACTACTATTAGCAGAAAGATTTAGGAATTTTAGAGGGATATTTCGCTTTTCCAGAGTTTTGTATATGCTGGCATTTAAGAAAATTGTTGCATCAGTATTGGAAAGATACATTGCATATACTTTTTAGTGATTAAAAAAGAGAAAAGCTTTAATGTATGAAACTTTTATTCTATCTATATAGATGATCTAGAACCTTTCCCAGTCTTTGCTAACTGGCTGCTTCCAGAAAAAGCAAAGCTTCTCCTGGTTCACATTTTAAAGTGAGATTTCTTTTCCAAAAACTGTTTTAATTCACGGCTACCAATATCAGAGTTCTGGAAATACCTGAGCACCATTGTCTCTGCTTGTGAAAACACATGTTCAGAAAGTAGATGTCTTATTTAGTTAATTGCTTTAAAGACTTAAAATGAAGGGAATAAGTACTTAATACATCTTGTTTCTCACAAAATTATAAAAAAGGCTACTGTGTATTAAAGCAAAAGCAGTTAAAAAGAAATACTGAGTTGTAATACTTTAAAATTAGTTTCCAGGTTCCAGAAAGTTAATAAAGTGTGTGGAAATGATGCTTTATTATAATATATTATATTACTATATTGTAGAACCACAATATGCATTATATCTAATTATTAGACTTATTAAATCTTTTCATTGTTTGCCCAGTAAAATTGGATTTTTAGCAGCTAATACTTTCAACCTCCAGCTATCTGACCTGTTGTGTAGGTAGCTGCCATTGCTGAGTTCTCAGAGTTCAGACTTTAGGTGTCCATCAGTTGAACAATCAGCCTTCTGCTTTGTTTTAGAGATTTTGACTGAGGAAATGGAGGAGATGTGTGGCTTAGTGCAGAATTCTCTGATGCAATAAGAATACTTCTTCAGGATGTATTACCAAGTCATTCCCTTCCCAAAAAAGTACGATTGGTTAAGATTTATTCAGATTGATAGAAATCCCTTTTCTAGATTCCACTATTCAGAATTATTCTCTTGATGCTAGTTTTGAGCTATTGCAACAGTAACAGTGAAGTGAGAATATAAGCAAGAGGTTAACTACAAAGTTCAACAACACAACAACAAACCCAGCAACAAACCTGAGTTTTAAACCTCAGTTTTGATATATAAAAAAAAAAAGTAAAAAGCTTTTTTTAAAATGAGTCCTTTTTTCTTCTAAGGCTTTTCAGTATTTGGAAGTTTGGAGCAGAGTTTTAGGATAGGAAAAAAGCGTGAAATTAGTTGAATTTGGTACTTGTTATTTACTTCCTATTTTGTCATGTATGTTAGCATTTTATCTAAAGAACACAAGATTTTTCCAAGGGGTAAAATATTTATTTTCCAGAAATAGAATATTAGTAGAAAAATGTAGATAGATAGATAAGTAAGTCAGAATGACAAGACAGTTATTGTATAACTTTTGGGTAACTGAAAGTAGAAAAGCATTTAAGTCAATTGAGCTTTTTCATTTGCTTTTACATTTCTTGTCCAAGTTTTGTTTATCTGGATAAAAACATGAATTCTTGAGAGGATCACCTTATGCTGTGTGCTGATACTGCTGCTAGTCAAAGAAAATTGAATGTCACAAAGATAAAATGGATAGTAACTCCAGTTCCTAGGGAAGGCTAATGGCATAAGTAAGAACTTTTTCTTTTAAAGTTACTTTCTTCATCACATTTCACCTCTATCTTTTCTCCTTTGATTTCTTCTCCTCTGATAATCATCTGCGGGCTTATGAAACGGTTTATTTCTAGAGAGCAGTCATCACTTACATAAACTCAGGAGCTGATACTTTTATAACTGTGAACTTTAGTGTGTGGCAGAGTGCATGACACAGCTGGAGTAGGACAGCACTGTTAAAAGAGATGAAATAAGTCTTTTTGTGAAGTATGTTTTGTTGTTACAGAGTGGGATAAAAATGCTGGTTCTCTTAGACGTACTTGCCCACCTTCCAACTACAGTTGTCTGAGGGAGCAGGGAGGTTCAGAAGGTCCTGGTCAGCACAGTACATCTGTGGTAGTAAACTAAAAAAGCCCCCGGAAAGCTTTGAGTGGTTGTCTTGTCATCATCCCCTCTGTTAAAAGGCTGATGTGGTTTTGAATATGGCTAATGCCAAGTGATGCACTTTGACATATTTCCTGGGATCTCTTGAGGAGATGGAGCTGGTTTTGCCAGGGGGTGAGTTAAGCCATAGTGGACATAAACTGAGTGCCAACACCGGCCCTCCGGACCAGAGAAAACACCTTGTCACTCTGCTTGCATAGGGGTAGCCCAGGTCCACAAAGAACATGCAGCTGGATCTCCTTTGCTATGTAGATAGGTGATCACTGCTGCTTAGGTCTAAGAAGGCTGGAGATTTGTTGCTTTTCCTTTGCTCCAGCTACCCTTGTCCTTGGCTTTTTGGAGCAATGCTGCTTTATCTCAATGACTGAAGTGTGGAAGAGTTAGGAAGGGAGGGTGCAGTTTTGTGGGTTGGATTCTTTTGGGAAATGGGGTTATTCCGATGCATGCTTGGCTTCTTTCTATGAAAAGGGAAGGAGGTACTTGCTGTTTGTAACTGAGACAGTATTTTTGAAGGTTTGTTAAGGGAATGTAGAGGCTGGTATAGAAAGAAGAATGGTTTAGTGAATAAGATGTACATAGGACTTAGGTAGTCAGAGTTTGCCTGTTTGATGTGAACTTCTGTGGATGCTTAGAATATCTCTGGTCCAGCCTTAAGGAAGATAGTAGGGCTTGATATCTTCATTATAATTTCAGAGGAAAAATAAATAACAAAATTTGAGGTGCCTTGATATTGACACTGGTTGTTCAAAAGCTTAGTATGTAATATTTCTCTTCACATTGAAATAAAACTGATTCTGTTTTGGAATTTTGAACCTGACAAAAATGTAGGCATCAAAAAGATGAATATTACATTATGTAAACTTAATATGACTGGCCTTTTTTCTTCTGAGTTATTATGGAGTCAAGATCCATTACGGTATTTTGTGCTCATATTTATTCATGACCTTGGCATTCTGTTAGTGGACATTTTAATGTTAAATTATTAACCTCCTGTAAGCACTAATACACTAAAGGGGTCTTTGAAGGAGTTAAAGCAATCACTGTATCTCTTAAATAACTGACTAATGGAACCAAATAGTTGCCCTCTGGTTAAAGGAAAAACAGTAGGTCTGTTAGTTCTGCACTTCCATCAAAGACACACAGAGGGTTTAATTACCTAATGCCTACTATGAAAGCCTTGCACTACACTATTTCATTCCTTACCAGTCTCTATTTTACAGTAGTTACCCCAGAAAATGTGTGTACAGACCATACATTTCAACTCTCAGATTTACAAAAGAACTAGTTGCTGCTTTCCAGACACCAGTTGATGCTTTCTCCAGTGTAAACTTGAGCTATGCTGTAAGGCAGATCTACCAGGGCAGTGTGTTGCAATCAGAGTGGCCAAGAGTTCAAAGATACTCCTAAGGGAATAAATATCTATATTGTCATCTGTGTTCTTTGTTTTTTAAATATATGCTACCCATTTCTAAGAAGCTACTCTGATAGATGTCACTGCCATTTTGAGAACTGAAGGAATTTTAAATTCCTGCAATGGTTTCTCTTCTCTTTCTTTAATCTAAAAATGGTTATTCTGGCCCCATATATGTGTGGAAAATAGAAAAAAATTTCAAAAGGCTACAAATTCACAATGTATCTAGGGCTAATGGGACAACAATTGAAATTTAAATGAGAAAGAATGCAGAAATCAGCATACATATTCTCAGATCAGAAATGAAACAAAAAGGGATAGGAACACTTATCAAATAAACGGCTTCTGGAGTGTTTCAGGCAACACATTTTCAATAAAATCTTTTTGAAATT
The DNA here is from genome assembly GCA_013401335.1 of Brachypteracias leptosomus. Lineage (NCBI taxonomy): Eukaryota > Metazoa > Chordata > Aves > Coraciiformes > Brachypteraciidae > Brachypteracias > Brachypteracias leptosomus. Next base: position 87,213 of record VYZX01028988.1, on the reverse strand, counting down.
TTATCATTCTCCAGACAGTATTTTCTGCCTTTTTAATTTCCTTTGGTTCTGAACATAAAAAATAATGCAAAAGGTTTTTGTCAAATCTTCAATAGTAAACTCTAAATACTTGCAGAACTTCATGTAGTGCTTCTGGTCAGCCAGTAACTAACGCATGGATATCACTGAATTTAGCAGGATAGTGTGTCAGGCTTTTGCTGCAAGAGAAGTTTATTAGTGAGCAGGTAATACTTAGCTGCAATCGGAGGGAAAAAAGGTAATTAAGTATATTATAGCAAGTCTCCATTGTACCAGGATCCCCACTATTCGATATGCGGTGCGGTAACAAACAGTGGTAAATATAATTATGCTATTCCTTATGGTCATGATTTTCTAAAACATGCACATCTGCTACTATGGAGTGATCTGCCAGCTCTGGGGAAATATCACTTAGCAAAACATGCAATGCACACAAAGCAATTTCCAGAAAAGTTGTTTGCTAAACTAAATCCAACATGTTGGATATAAGAAAGCTGTAGATGAGAAAATCCTAGCAGCATTAAGAGCTGATGTACCTTGGGAGATAGATTTAGATTGGAAATTAGAAGGAAATTCTTCACTCGGAGGGTGGTGAGACACTGGAACAGGTTGCTCAGGAGGGTTGTGGATGCTCCGTCCCTGGAGGTGTCCAAGGCCAGGTTGGATGGGGCCTTGAGCAACCTGGTCTAGTGGGAGGTGTCCCTGCCATGGCAAAGGGTTGGAACTAGATGATCCCAAACCATTCCATGATTGTTTTATGTTATAATTTGGAACTTTCAAGTGGTGAGAAGTTGTAGAAGCGACCAAGAGATTTTGAGCAGGGTGGAACCAGGGAAAACTGCTTCAGGAGTGTCTTAAGCACACACATAACCATATATTGCTAGTTTGTGTGGTTTGTCTCTTTACACTCTTTATGGCTTCTTAATGGTTCTTTCTTGACGTCTTATTACACTGACAGGATGTAACAAGTGTTTCAATAAGCTTTGCAGATGAGCAAAATCCTAGCTGTGAAGACTGAAACAAGGCTTTGTGATAAAACTGGGAGGGTGTTGGCCAGGAGACTTGAGACTGCCCACGTGTGTTCTGAAGTCAGGGATATTTCCACAAGCTCAGAGCATGATAGGTTATTGAATGTATCCTAATGTGAGATGTTGTCTTGTGATTAACTTCTCATATCTTTCTTGTACAAAATGATGTCATGTCCAGCATTACTAAGTATCTGTAAGCTACTTCCATTAGCTGGGACATCTGCCCTGGAGATAGAAGAGGTCTAGGGAAGTGTGAAGTTCCTTTGTCTGTTTGAAACAACAGTGAATGAGTGTTTGGATTGGTCTTTCCTAACAGAAATAATTCTGTCTGAATGTGGCTAAGGAACATTCCTACAACCTGCTGAAATGAGGTTTTGTGATGAGAATCGAGCAGTATGTGATGTCTTGGGTGGCCAAAGTTGCAAGTGCCAGCACAACTCTTACAGCACCTCTGGGGATTAACTGGTTTGGCTGCAGGTCCCTGTGAGGCTCTGATCTCTGTGCTCCAGAGATGGGCTCAGGTACCACACTGTTGTGCACTGAACAGAAAGATCTTGTGTCTCCATTGTTCTCATTGCCTTCATACAGCCCCGTGCTTTCTCTCCTGCAGAACTGAAGAGCTGTTGTTCATGGTATTTTTATTTAAGTTTTATGAGAAAACACTCCTGTGAGAAGTGTTTGTGTATGATACAGTCCAAATTCTGAAGATATTCTGAGCTTTTTTCCTTTTAGCAAGTATCTCTGGAAGAAAAATGGTAGTCAAAGAAGTAGTATTTTCCACAGTCTATATGATACCCTAAGGAACATCCGCAATAGAATTAAGAAGCCCAAATGGGATTTAGGTAGAGTTACTCTGTTATTATGTTCATACTCCTGAGAATTTTTGCTATGCTATCACCTAGTGCTGGAGGCAACTTAACTCTACAGACCTTTCATTATTTTTCTTGAAATTCCCCAGATAGCTTTAGGTTTTGCCTCCACATGTGCCCTTGAGTTCTCCTGTTTCTATAAGGCTGATAAGCAAAGCACCCATGTGTTGTATGGAGTTACACTGATGTTTCTGGATGCCAGTCTGCAGGCTGAAAGTCTGAAAAATAGATGCTTAAAGTAATAGGGTTAGATATAGTATGTCTGACAAGCTGAACATTGGTAAGAATAATAACATTATTATAAGTAGAATTTTCTAGTGCTCATAGCATTAGCATAATCATATTTCTGTATGATGGTGGCATTCACATATACTTTAAAGGAAATCTGTTCACTGCTAACCATCTTTCAGAATGCCTGCTGCATGGGAAGTACTGGCTAAAATACTGAAGCTACAACAGAGCCAAATTTTCTCTCATTATTCAACAGAGGAGAAAACTGTAGTGTTAGATTGAAGATGTCCTTGCCTCCCTTTGCTTTCTTCAAGGCTTTTTAGGGAGTAAGGGGATAAAAAAGGGAATTGAAGGAAAAGAAGATAAGAATTATGTTAGTGGACTCACAGTGCTGGCAGAAATGGATGAAGAAGCAGGGTGAGATTTATCACGGTAAAGCAGTGGAAGATCTAGACTAAGACTCGGGAGTTTTCCTTGAATTTGGAGGCGGTGCTGTTATCAGTTCTTTCCATGGTATGTTCTGTTTATCTAATCTGAAAAAGAATGATGAGATTTAAGTATGCTAGTAAAATACCATGAGATTCCAATTGAATATTATGCATAAAGTTTAAATTGTTCGATGAATATTATGCTAAAGTATAATTTGAATCAGCTGTGCCATGACCTGGGTTTCCTCACTTCATGTTCCAGTTCACGTGATTGGTTTTTCCATGTGGATTGAAAACCTCAGAAGGAGGTAATATTTTCTGACTCTGAGGTACATCCAGGATCAAGAGCTGTGACAGTCATATTTTTAATGTAAAATACCTGATTGCAGCAGGTGCACTGTTTGACAGGGAGTATGGCAAAACCACATGGACTTACTCATATGCATCATATTTCATGGCTGCCATGAAACTACTTCTTTTATCCACACCATATGGCAGTTCAAGACACATTAAATAGCCCTTTTCTTCTGCCAGGATTGGCAAAAGCCCTAATCCAACAGCAAATTTCTATACAAAATCAACAGGCTCTGACAAGCTGACACAGTCACAATTCGGCATGGTATCAAGAGGTGGCATTAGAGCCATCCATCTGCCATGCAACAGGGAAAAATGGTCTTAAAGCAACAGCCAGCACTCGAAGTGACTCCCATAGAACATGGCTAAGTCCATCCATGAGATCCATTTCAATGAAAATGAACTTCTGTGCAAATATGGCAATACCTCTATGCCTATGTATACACACAGAGTAAGTTAGTCTGCACACTGCTGCAAACCCAAAATTGTGTTCTGACCCTGTTTAAATGGCAGTCTGAGTGTGGACTCAGAGCTGTTACTCAGAATATAATCTAAGAAGAGCCAAGTGCTGAGTCTCAACACATCGTAGTAGTATCATAACATGCTATTGAGCACCAGGAGATGTTTGTGTCAGATTAACTGGTGACCTCTTCTGCACAAGTTATATAAAATGCATAGCTCAAAGTAATGTTAAATCAAGTGATATAGCACAGGTTTAATCAACAAAGTTGGATAGTCTGTTACACTGGCTCTGTGTAATTATATATTTTTATTATCTTTCTAATTTCATCAATAGGAGACTCTGAAATGTGCTGTCTATACTACATGGGATGATCAGGCTGCCTATGGCCCCATTAGGCTGTGGGCACTATGGAAATATTAATAAAGGGTCATGTGGGAAAGTCGAAGCTATGCCAAAGTCCTCAACTCCATTTCACCTACCCTCTTAATTTTAGTGCTCTGGAGATTTTGATTAAAATGAGCATAGGCATTAAGGTTACAGTAACCCCTGAAATAGCTTTGGTCAGCAGCAGAGATGTGTTTGGTGTGCCTCTGTTTTTTTTTTATTAAGTATTGTAGCTGTCTGCAAAAATGAATTCATACAACACTGCTGAGAAATGTCCCAATGTGTTCTAAGTATGTGGTGTTTGCAGGTCTAGTTTTTGCATTTTTAAAAGGCTACAGGGTTCTAGATAACTTGATATTTGTTCTTCTAAGAGTTTTTTTAGGCCCATGATGTATGATGGAGAACGAGATTTCATGTTATGTAGTCCCATAAATATTCCTATATAAACCATTGAAAAAAAGGCAGAGTGGTTTTATGCCATTTGGCTCCCTGTCATATATATATGCTAAACTTAAGAAGAATTTATGAAAGGCAGGTAGGTGCTAAAAAGTGCTGTGTTCTTAAGAAATATGGGAAAGCCCCTGAAATTTATAATCTGAAGTCTTGATTAATCGAAAAAAAACTTAACAAAAAGGGTAAATATTGTTTGCTCTATGCATTTCTTCCTGGGAAGGAGATTTCTCCCTGTAGCATACTTTTTAATGTTGTACTCAATAGTAGAAAATTAAACATAAAACACGTATAAAAGTGAATTAAGCTCTCTTAACGTAATGAAGTTTATTGCTTGAAGTTGTTACTAAAAAATTCTTTTAAAAAGATATGGAAGATAGGAGTCATTTAATAAAATCGTATGACCCTTGTTTTTCTGGGAGATCAGGTAATATGAGCATCATGTTTTCTTCTAGCTATGAAAGAGTAAAAGTAAATTTTTCTTATGCAAAAAAAGAGCTCTCTTGTAGATTGTGAACAGAGGAGTAATGTTAAACTCGGGATGAACACTGCTGAATGATGCCTGAATGATCTGAATAGTACTGAGTAAGGCACGTGCACAAAACCCCCAATTACTTACCAGAAAGCTACTTTCTTCTTCATCCACACTTACAGAGCACTTTAAAAAATCCAGGCCAAAGAATGTAAATTCTGACAAAGTAAAAATATGGCTTTATGCTCGAGTGCATTGGGGAATAATGAGAATTTTAGAAACTACCTACTTATTAATAAAAATTACACTTATTCCAATAGCAGCAAAACCAAATAACAATTGCTGATAATATTTCTTTTTCAAAACACTCTTGTGGTGCCAAGCCTGTAGTCTGAGTCTTAAAATGTTTCCCCAGTTTTGTGTAATTTTAAAGCCTGTTCTGGGCTTGAGCTCATATGAAATGTTGCAAGTGGAGTACTAGAATACTTTAAATGTAGTTTTGAAATGCTGTGTAGATCTATTATTTCAGTCACTTTTGTCTGTTTTAAGGCATGGAAGTTTAGTAAGTAAAGTGAAAATGTTGCTACTGGATCCAGCGAATCCCAAAACCTTGGACAATGGCTCCAAAGGAGTGTCTGTAGTTCTAGTAACAGGAGTGTGCAGCTCTGGAGTCTGTTTTCAGATATATCAAAATACCCACAAATGCACCCCACACTCAAAAACCAAAAGATAAGGCAATTTCTAATCATTGCAATTGTTGAACATATAGCAACTATCTGAAATTGCAGGCCTATATAATTCAAATGGGCTTATATCAAGGATTCATGATGCCTGTCATGCCTTCAGTCATGTGATTTTAGTGAAATCCAGTAACTGATTCTGTTCTCAAAGAATTACAAAGGCTTCTCAAAGTTTTTGTAATTTTAGTAAGAATTTTAAGTACTGTTTTAGAGTGTTACTTTAATTCTGAACCATTTTCCAGGTTTATGTGTGTTGCCCATGTAGTAATATTAATATAGAGCAGTACATCAACAAATTGTATATCTTCACTATATAGTAGCAACCACATTCAATTATGAAATCCTGAAGGACTAGTGATACATTTTATCAGGACTGTGCCTTCATTTTCAGCCAGCCAGCCATATATGATCAGATCAGATAGGACCGAGCCCTCAGAAGTGCTGTGGTTTTTGCTTTTCAAGATTTGTCCTTTAATGATAACCCCAGAGACGTGGTGACCCAGAGTTCTGATATTGCATGGCATAAGGGCAAAATAAAACTGGAAAGTTTTGGAGTTGAAGGTGGGCGCAGAATTTGGGGTATGTTGTGTCGTGTAACAAATTGCCAAAGAATTTAAAGTCACACTTGCTGGTATGCTCTACTTGCTGATGCTTCATCAGCCTTTCCTTTCGTGCTACACCCTCGTTACCTCTTATCTGCAGTGCCTGCTTTCAATAATCACAATTATTGTCTAAATAACTCAACGTATGCAAATCCCTGCCTGATGACTGGCTGCCTGTCACCATTAGTCATTCAGAGAGCAAGGATTTGCATAGTAACTCTGGGCTCGTTTCTCAAGCACCGTATTTTAAATATGCCAATTACCTACTCTGGATGCTACAATCATTTTTTTCTGATTGGCTTCTGAATTCAGATTTCTGAAGCTACTTTATAGCAACGTAAACACAATATCAATTTTTTAAGTAAGACAATGAATTCCAAAACATAACTAAAAAAAGGAAAATCCAAAAATAAAACAAGTTAGGGTCAAAGGGAGGTTGTGTCTTGAGTGATTTATGACTCGTTTGTTTTCCAGTCAGTGCTCTTCTTTCAGGATTTACTACCACATACATGTTTTAGTTTGTAGTGTTTGTTGACTTATCTCTGTTCAGTAATGAAATGTTACAGATACCAAAATAGAGTGATCCTTTAGAGAAGAACCTGGATCTGTCAAGGAAAGAGGTGAAAGACTGGGAAAAGGGAATGACAGGAGACTAGAAGGAAAGAGCAAATTAGCTAATAATGGGGAAAAAAGTGCTTTCCATTCTTTCAGGATCTTTACAGGCATTTCCATTTAAAGTGTGGATAGTTTATTTTCCTGTGTCACGGTGACAATGTCAAGATTCTTCCTTCTTGTAGAATTGTTCTGGTTGGAAGAGACCTTCAAGATCATCAAGCCTAACCATTAATGATGAAGTCCTGGGCTAGCAAGGGTGGGACCAATATCCAGCAAGTTGTTTGCTGTGGCCCAGTTCTAGAAGGGAAATTTGATTTTTTGTTAACTCTTTTAAAGCAGGAGCAATTGCGTTGATGTTGCTTTCTGCTCTAAATCTAGATGATAGCTACAAAACATGATCTGCAGAGGTAGGACTAACCTCAAGTTAACTATTACAGATGCTCTGGATGCCTGTAGGCAGACTCCTGTATGCACTTAGTGACTCCTTCATGTTCTACATGTAAATGTTTAAGTTATTTCAATATAATTACTCTCATGAAGAAGGTTGTATTTGCAGAAATAAGGAGTTAATTAATTATTTTTTCAGAAAAAAAAAAAAGAATCAGTGATTACTTAGAAGTACCTGGGGCTCTCATCATCAGACTTCATGCAGCAACATTTTCCAGGTTGTTTGTCACTCTTTTTCATTAATATCAATGTGGTGATAGAACCTGCCTCTTGCAGTGATGTAGGATCTGTGGAAGGGTAACTAACTTATCAACTTGATTTGTTTCATCCTTCAGAATCCAGTTTACCAAGAAAGTAGGCTCTGCATCCTAAACAGCATCAGGCCCATCTCAGTGCTACAGAAGGGAAATGTTAATGCAAAGTACCTGTGAAGATTTTCTCCATGATGAAGCCTTTCTCTATGGGAGGTGTTTTGAATGCTACGGACCATCTCTCAAGGTCAAGCCAAGGATTTCCATTCCCTATATACTACCTTTTTTCTTTGTAGTATTCCAAAGTAGTAGATAGGCTTGTGTATCCCAGATTAAGCATAAGGCCTTTCAATCTGGTGAAGTCTTGGACAGATGCATAGGGTGTGTGTTGAAGATTGCCCAGGGCCACAGCAGTGAGGTCTTCATTCATTTAAGAGTTTGTTTGTTTCTGCCCATGTGATAAAAGATGAAAAGCAGACTTAGCCAGTGGGCCACGTATCTTAAGTAAATTAATGATGTTTTTTAATGTTCTTGAAGCTACAAAGTTGCATTCAACTTTACATGTGTAAAATTTTGCTGGAAATAGTCAGACTCTTCCTTTCAGCATTAAGTGCCTTCCATGGCAGGTACAAACCACATGTTTTCCCACAAAAGCAGAAAGAGAAGATCCTGTCTCTTCAGAGGAAGGAGTGTTGGCTGGACATGAGGCTTAGTTGTTTCAAAAGGACAGCTTTTGTTTCCTGGTTGTGGCTTTTGTTCCCCTTTACTTCAGTATTTGCTCCACCACTTCCCTTTGCAGAATCTCTGAAGATTTAATCTGGAAAACAAACAAATATACACCCAAGCCAAATTTACTTTGACAGAGAGCTGAATGGATGCAGCTGGGCTGGTGAAGGCCTGCCTTGGTTAGATGGCAGCAAGTCTTCAAACTAAATCTAGGGGATTTGGAGGCATATTCACACACTGTAGATGTATCCTGAAATCCTAAGTCTGGCAGCTCACACTTGGTGAGTCCATGTGAGCCTGCTGCCCACAGTGCTGCACATTATTCAGGAGCCAGAGCAACTCTAAACCTCCCTGTTCTTCATAAAGGGGGAGAAATTCGGTGCTAAGCTGCATCCTGGCTCGCTTCTCAGATTTATATCATCAAATAGGTCCTGAAGTTGCAGGGACACTCTTCGGTTTCCTTGACAAATTGGAAAGCTGGCTGTCTTTGGTTTTGATGGGGTTTGGTTTGGTTTTAAATATTATTTTTCAGGATGGCAATATTATTCTAAAATGGTATTTAAGCCCATGTTTCAGGTTAGACAAAGAGAGCTCAATATGACTTCCATAGTGCATGGGGCAGCGGCCTCCCGAGGGCATTGTCTCAAGCACATCATTTTTCACAAACTCCAGAACAGTGCTTATTGATATTTTAAAGGTGCACAAAAACTTGAAACTCTGCCTGTTTTGCAGCTAATTTGTTCCCTTGCTGCGTGCGAGCCTAGCAACCAGACTGACTGAGCCAGTCATATTTTTACCATGGGTGAAGCTCAGCTTTAGGGCAGGGATCATTCTGAGTGGCCTGCTCTGAAATGTGCTGTGAGAGAAATTAAACTGCAATTCATGGGAGCAAGCTGCCTTTCCTAAAGCCTTCAGTGGGCTTCTGCTTTAGCGCATCAAATAACAAATGCCCTTTTTTTGGGAGACAATGGAAAGTACAGTAAGTTGAGAGGTATTTGGAGTTGCTGAACTGCTGCTTTTTAAAAAATCCATCCCTTTTGGACCCCCTGCCACATAGAACCCAAAGACATTTTTCTTCTTTTTAGCAAGGAGACGCAGTTATACATTATTCAAACACTGGGTCTTTGGTAGAAAACTGAGAAACCTCATGAACACCTTTTGGTTGGGTTTTTAGCAAGAATATAGCAATCTTTTCTTTACAGACTTAAGTTACAGTTTCTCCTGGTTCTGGGTAATTTGGTGCAATCAGCACACTGAAGTCTTAGGCCTTATAAGTGCTATTAAGATGAAAAATTTGCATGCTTATAATTTTCTTAATTATTTCCTTCAGGATGCCCATATTTTCATAAATCCTGTAAACTCTATTCCAGTTGCCATTGTGCCAGTACACAGAACAATTCTTCCTAGCTTTGCAGACTAACCCTGTTGGATTACAGAAGAGGCAACCCTGCAAAAGCAATCCTGTATTTTGGGGATTTGCCCTTTTTCCAGAGATATTTGAGATTTTTTTTTCTGCAGCGATACCACACAAGAGGAGAAATAGGCCTGGAGTTTATACGTGAATTTGCAGTGCCAGATATTAAATAACATTTAGTTTTCGGGGTACTGTTCATCTGGAGTTTTCTTCCATGTGGAGGCATGGTCATACATATGTACAGTACTATTCTTCTGACTGGCTTTGGACAGTGCTGGTAATTCACAGACCTCTGTGCATTTTAAAGAGAAAATTTTTACCTGTTTTTAAAAGATGATGGGAAGATAAGTTAGTGAAAAGCCAATGAAGGAAACCAAAGATAACATACTCAGATAATGTAGCCCACCCTTCAGGGCAGTGGAAGTGGCAGGGCAACTACAGCGTTAGTCTCATTCTTGCCTGTTTTAACAACTGTTTCAGGAACTTAGTGAGACACAGATTTCATTCAGGTTTTGGATCTTATGCTCCTATGGTGGACATACTTTCCCCAAATTTGTCTACTTTTTCATCATGTGCATAATTTTTACGTTGCAATATCCTGTAATTCTGAATTCCACAATTTGACTTTTAGTTTTGTGAAAAAAAAAACCCAGTTCTTTCTTGAAAAGTTTTTACCTGAAAAGCTCATGGGCCACACGTGGTTCTTTTGTATGGAGAAGCTGTGAGTAATCACTCACTATTCACACAGCTCCTTGTGGGATTATTCCTTCCCTCTCACTGGCTCTTTTCCACAGTGATGCCTATTACTCAGTTTAGTCTTTCCTTGTATGAAACACATCCTGCTTTCCAGTCATTTTCACAAATCTTCTCTGTGCCTTTTTCTAAAGAGTTTTACTCTTATCATTCTGAATTAGGTGAGTGGAAGTTCTGTTTGACAGGGATTTTTCAGAGCACTGAATTGATTTTTTTCTGGGTGAAATATTCGTACATATGAAAGGTTTTTTCATAAAAACTATGGGTAGAAAAATAATGTCTGTAAGTGGAGGTCACTATAAGGTCCCCCTGAAGCCTCCTCTTCTCCAGGCTGAACAGCCCCAACTCTCTCAGCCTGGCTTCATACCAGAGATGCTCCATTCCCCTGAGCATTTTGGTCCCTCCTCTGGACAACACTCCAATATGTCCACATCCTTCTTGTCTGGGGGCTCCAGAACTGGACGCAGAGCTCCAGGTGAGGTCTCCCCAGGGCAGAGTAGAGGGGCAGAATCACCTCTCTTGATCTGCTGGCCACACTTCTTTGGATGCAGCCCAGGATGGGATTGGCCTTCTGGGCTGTCATTGCACATTGGTGGCTCATATCCAGTTTTTCACCCACCAGCACCCCCAAGCCCCTTTCCACAGGACTGCTCTCCATTGTATCCTCTCCCAGCCTGTACTGGTAATGCTGCCTGCCCCAGCCCAGGGGCAACCTCCTCTTAGCATTTTATCAGTAAATTTTTTCTTCACTAAAAAAATAATTCTCATTAGGAAGAAGCAATTCCAAAAGCAGTCCATTTCTGTTAAAGATATATCAGGCTTAATGGTTTTCTAACATTTGAATTATATTTATTCCAAGTCTTCCACAGCACTGTGCCTAAAAAAGTTGAAATGTAAAGATGTTGCTAATATGGGAATACTATTCCTATTTCTTGTTAGCAGCACATAATACTTTTATTTTAGAGCTTTAGACCACTTCTATGTATGTTTGTTGGTTTGTATTTTTTTTAATCATGCAGAGAGCATTGCTTGATGACTTAGATCTGTAATAGAAACAAGAGCCAGAAGCAGCTGTAGCACCCATCCCTGTTTTCTCCATCACCTGCATCAGGGGTAGTCTACTAACACTGTTGAAGTATTTCTCTTTAATATAGTTTCTGGAAACAAAACACAGGAGGAAGAATTACTCATGACAGTAATAAGCTGTCCTGCATGATTTTTTTTATTAGCAATTAGTTGGGCTAGGTGAGTCCAAACAAGTGGGAAAGTTTTCAAGACACAAAGACATAAATGCCAGTGCAGTCAGATAGTAGTTAGGCTTTGTTTCCTTTTTATTCCTTAAAAACTGCCCTCTGCAGTACAGGGTTGGTGTTTTTTCTATTCTGTTTTACATCTCTGCATGGTTGCCTCTGTATATGTTCTGTATATGTGTGGGGGTTATGCCTTATGTCTCAAGGACTTGAGATAATCTCTAGCTTCACCTTATTACATCCCATCCTGATTCATTTCAGGGCACGCTTATTGTTTTCCATTGAAAGCTGGTTCCTTACTAATCATCGTGCTCAGACTCTAGATACAGTGTCTTCCTCTGATAAAACAATGTCATTCAGTGGAAGATGAAAAGGTAATTACAATCAGAGTTCAAGCTGGCAGGAGATGGAGCAAAAATTAAAAGTGCTAAATCTGTAGCACTTTGATCGTCTGAAAAGTCCCCAAATTTTGCAGCAGAGCTGCATTTAGATATGTAGCGAAGTGGCTCCTTGTAAATCAAATCATAATTGTTGAGCTTTAGGTTGCAGGAGCTGATTTCAATTTTCTACTTCTTGACAGAATTCTCAGCTTTGATGAAGAGCAGAGATATGAATAATGGGCTTCCCCCCATTAAATACACAGTCAGGAGAAAAAAGAAACAACAAAATAGCCGAGATGTATTGTATAAAGCTGCAAGATATAGATAACATTTCTTCTAAAATTGAGATGAAATTCCAGTCCTATAAGTATACAGTCACACTTATTCAAGTGTGAGATGAGAAGGGTAATGGCTCTCTGAAATACTGCTGTCCACTTCAGGTGTGTCTGTGGTGGTCAGTAACATGACACTAGCCACTACAGGCCCTTTGAAAATCATTTAGACTAAGCTAATTTAGAAGATCCTGATGCGAGGTTTGTCACTGAAAGGGACAGAAAAAAAGCATTTTACCAATGGAAGCACCATTAAATGGCATGTAAAATGTGTGTTTGTTAGGATCTTGGCTAGTGAACTTGGCCGGGATCTTTACTCTCTCACCAAAGGGAACAAGCCACCTCTGACTGCAGGCAAGTAGGTTTTCTGTACCGACATGGCTGTTCAGAAACTTTGGCAGTTGTGTTTATCTGGTCATTATTCTGGTTTTGTATTAACTTTGAATTATGTTTTCATAGATACCAAAAATATATCTGCATGGCTTCTAGTGGTTCTATGCCTTTGGTCTTTTCTAATCTTGCCATAAAAAACTACGTCTACTTCAGAGAAATTTCAGAAGCATATTATCTTTTATTTCAAAAAGCAGTGCTACTATGATGGATAGAGAACTTGAAAAAACTCTATGTTGCTTCAATATTTTATCTTAGGTATGTTTACAGACCTATGAATATGCTTGCTTCCTGGATGGTTCTTCTACAAAATACAGTTGAAGTTAAAAAGTCACGTAATGCTAAGAAAATAGTAGTGTGGTGAGTTTGCTGTGCTCATTAATTTCTCAATCTAATATAATGCAATATTTATGATCTTTAGTTAACCACTATTTCTTTGTCAGAAAAATAAGCAACATTGGAAGTTAATAGTGTCTAGAGGACTCTCTTTGCAGCAAGTGGCTGTGCTGAATTCATTGGTAGTTCGCTTCTTCACTGAATAGCTAGCAGAATTCTTCAGCTTTTACCAGATGCTATTTTAAGTCTTTTGTTGTCAAACACTAAATGTTGATATAGTTGCATAGAACATTGGTCCAAAAAGGTTTAGTTGATAAAAATCAGATTACAACTTTCTCAGTGGCTGCTGGGGCTGCATCTCTTCCCCCTTTAAAGCCCCTGGCCAATGCCAGTGGCCGTGCTGCACAAGTTCCTGTGGGCTGTGCCACAGTCACAGCTGTGGCTGCACAGCCAGGTGCCCTTCTCGCCTGTGCCAGCCCTGCCTGGAGGTGGGACAGGGCTTCACAGCCTGGAGGCCTCAGAAATTGTGCTGCTAGCTCTCTTCTTCCTCAGACCAACACCAAACTCAGCAACATCCTCTCAGCATAACTTCATCTTTTATTCTTCATCTGTTTGCTCTTCTCCATCTCAAGTCAGCCAAGGGGGAACACACCACTGAGGGAATGCTCAGCAAGCTGCCCCCAACAGGAACTCTCTTCCTCAGGAGCTCTCTTCAAACTGATCAGCTTCTTGTTGCTTCTCCCAAACTGGTCGGTTCCTGGTTAATATAGCTCTGGCCTCACCCACCACCCCAGCCACGATCACCTGGGGGCAGTTGGGGCCTCACACAGCTGGGCCAGGTTCTGTCTGTGGGGCCTTGGGGAACCACTTGGGGAACAAAACCTGTTGCTGGGTTGTGGCTCATCCACAGGTCAACTCCAGCTCGGGGCCCACAGCCCGGGCCCCAGCACTTCAGAAATGAAGGGAAGGTGCGTTTCACAAGTGTTTCAAATGCTGCTGTGGCTGTGCTAACACAAACCAGCAGCACATCGGGAATCTTTGCTTAGAAATGCAGTGTAATTTGTGCCAGTTTTAACAGTGGTAGCTACGTGAATTAAAATAGCAGTTGCTTCATCTCATCTCGTGCATCAGCGTGAAGACTGCTCCCCCGGAGGACTCGGGCTGAGGGGATTGCCCTCGATGTACAGCACAGCACAGTTAGCCACGTGGAACATAAGAAGCTTTTCCCTGCAGACAGAATATACTTGAACAGTGGAACAATACTATGGCAAATCCTATGATCCTATGAAATATTCAAAATAATTGATTTCTTTTCGTTTCTCTCTTTTTTTCAATGAAGTGGAGGGTGGGGAATTTAGCCTCTTGATTCCCATTAAAGCTAACCAAGAATGTTTCACTAATCGTAACGTTACAGGGATTTGTAATTGATTTGATGGAGTTTAATTCATTTACCTCTTCTATGGGTAGGCTTTAAAAGGAGTACCTGAATATGCCTTGGAAGCAAAGAAAATAACAAGGGGCTTTGTGTAAATTGCTGGATACTTTGCTGTAAAGCTAGATATGTTTTTCTTTAAGAAAAAAGGATTAGCTTTTATCTCTATTAATTACATTTTACTTAAGACAATCTTATAATTAAAAAAAAAATAAGGGATTTTTGTATTTTATTTTTATATTGTCTTAATTAACATAGGGATTCTTAAAGATATACTGGAAAAACAGGAGTTTCTCTAAAATTTAAGCTGTGGAAACAAAACCCTAGGTATTACAGCAATGATTGTAAAACTTCACATTCAAAGAACAGTTTATTGCCTTCTGAATATTTTCCCTTGTGCCTTAGGTTCTAGCAAAGCCATTAACAAAATCAGTGTTTAATGGATTTAAGCTTCTTTAAATGACAAGTTGTAGAAAGAGATAGTACAATATAATGTAAGATAATATGTTCTTTGAAAGAGAGTGACAGAAAGAGAGGAAGCAAGGAAATCTTTGTGCATAGTCTTATACACCATTTTGGTTTTGGAGCTCTCTGCATGACATATGGAAGCTACAAATGTTGATAAAGAGTTTAGTTTATGTACTTGTGCTTATCCCACAGAGTTATATCCTATATCTGATTTTTAATCTTGGCCAGCTCATTTCGTTAAGTGATTCAAGAAAGAATTCTAAACCTGTAAACTTTTCAATTTCAGTGACAGTGAATAGGGAATCCTCCCTGTAAAGTCTTCCCACAAAAAAGCAGCTCTCCCGTTGTGCAGGTGACCAGAGCATCTATTGCCCGCGGTCGCTGGCTATCACAGCCAGCCTTTTGAAAGGTGGAATTATTATCCACTTACAACTTCAACCTACGAATATATCCAGCAGAGGAGGTAGAAAAAAGTAGCACCCAGCTTGCTGCCCGAGTTCTATACAGACCCAGCAGCGTCCATCCTGATCTAAGACAAACAGCCTCAGCAAGGTCATGTCTTTAGGAACTGTTCATACTGTTCAGCTTCTTAACTAATAAAATGCACAGAGAGTACTCAGGTTAACACTATCAGATTTAAGAGCTATGGCATGTTTTGTAGAGGCATCAAGTCTGTAAATTGCTTCTTCCTTTGAGCAGATTTGTCCTGAATTTGCTAACCTTATGGTATATTTTCCTGCGCAGAGTACCAAAATGCAAATTAGAGTTGTATTTCTCCCTGTAGGATTCCTAGCAAGTGTAAGTGAAGCACAGGTTTCTTGTACTTGCTAGTAGTAAGTCAAGCAGCAGGCAGCTTGGTGTCTCATGTGAATAGGCTCTTCTTTTTGACATAATTGTACGATTCTTGTTGCTTTACATTCTAATCAATCTAAGTTGGGCAAAACTGCAATTATAATCAATGCTTGTATTGACAGAGCAGAGTGATAATAGGGAACTGCAGATCAGTAACAACCATCTTTTTTTCTTCTTTTTAACAACTTGTAATAAAAGAGGACTAGTCCTATAGACTAACTCACAAGGTAAACCATAAATCTGGGAGTGTCTCAATGGAAGCAGAACAGATTGTGTCACCCGTGAAGGAATATTCAAGCTGGCTGGGTTGAGCAGACTGTCTTTTAAACATTTTGCTGCTGTAGATGACTTGATCTGATTCTGACAGTCCTTATAATATCAGGGGTGGTCAGTTTTAATAGGAGTTTTATATATATATATATATATATGCTCCTTTCTCAGCACCAGTGAAAATCAAGAGATCAGTTTCCTTGCAGGGAACAGGCAGTGGAATCCAAATCTACCCTGTTCCTTTGACTGTCAAAACAATTGAAGTCTTGTCAGGCTCTGTCCCGTCAGCTTCCCTTCTTACCTCAGAATTCATCCCTCTTTTTTGTTGCTTATTAAACTCCCTTTAAAAAGAGAGGCACAAGGTCACTCATACTCACTAGTGTGGAATCGAGCATCCAAAGAGCTCCCATCAAAACAGGGGAAGCTCAGTTCTCACCATGTCAAGTTGGAGTATCTCATCTGCGAGCCAGTGATGTCCCTTCTTCACTGAGTGCTGTGGCCACTGGGCAATTATGGAAAAGGAGAATACTGTTCACTCTGTTTCACACGGTGTTTTACACAATGTGAGACACAGTTAGTTAGGCACTGGGTCTGCAGAAAAGAATATTCTGATGCTGGTAAAGAAAGAAGGTACCTGTACACAGCTTTGAGTCAGACACCCAAACCCAGGGAAGAGCTTGAGATTGGATGCAACATGTAAGAATATGCCAGTGGTTATCTTAGGCCCAGGAGTGTAGCACAGCATTGCTTTCACGGTTGTAACTGCTAGTTGCTGAGGAAAATGCTGAAAACCAGTTAAAGTGTATATAGATAGTTCACAAGGTTACTCTCCCAGCTAGTGTCTTGGTAGCTTCCCAAGCCAGGAGTGATATCTACGTATTTGATAACCTTTGATGGAATCTTCTTCTCTGACTTTTCTGACTGTTCTTCCCAGACCATTTGTAACCTCCTTTACACCATGGCAATGCATTCTGGAGGCCACCAGAAGCAAAGCATGGACTTGGGCTTGTTCTGTGTATGGTCAGAATAGAAAAATACTGTGGGGTATTACCCCATTACTTGGTTGTTGGGTGGTCCCTCCTCAGTGTCCAGGATTTTGGGGTTGATGTTGATAATATTTGCATCTCTATATTTAATGGTACATGGACTGTGGTGTTATGAACCCATTAGAAAAGGGTTGGCACTTCCCTTTGAGAAACTGGAACAGTTAACCTGGGGGCACCGTGTGGCTGCTTGCAGCTTGGACCTAGGTGTTATTTCGAGGGACAAAACAAAGTGGAGTGGAAGCTCTCCTTTTCAGCTGAGATGAGGTGTGGCATGGTGCCTTAAAGGAAGGACACTCTAGGGAAACATTAATATAATAGGAGTCCCTATTCCAAGAATCAGCCTGCAAGGCAGCCTGAAAGTACTGATCTCTTTGTCTAAATAAATTTTAGTTTAAACTAGATCTAGAGGTGTTCTGCTCAGTAATTCTTTAAAATGCCATGTATCTGGTGCCCTAGAACTGATGTATTGGGTGATATTTTTGATTCAGTAGGAGACATATTTGAATCAGATAGTGGGTTTGATTTACTGTAGGAGATATCTGTTTTGATAGATGATGCATCTCATTCTGTATTGACTAAGCAGTGATTCAACAGGGATGTGTCTGATTTGGTGAATGAAGTATTGTATCTGATTTTGATCAATTTTTCCTGTAATACACACATTTATTTTAATAGTTGATGCATTTATTTTAGCATGAAGTGCATCAAATTCTTTGTGTAACGTTCTTTCTTCTGGTGGTGTGATTTATGGATTTTACAAGTGATACATATATATTTCAATTAAAAGTGAAACATTTGTTACTCTCTGCCATGCGTTCACAGTATTCTAGAATGTCTCAAATACTGCTCATGGAGACATTTGTAGTGGTCAGAGCTAAAGTAAGGCTTCTGTAAGGTGTGAGCAAAAACATTTCTTTAACAAAACCAGCAGTGCATTATTATTTGAAGGTAAAATGTCTTTTTGAAGAGAAACAGATTCTGTTTATGTCTTGCCTGACAGAAAGAGCTTCTGTATGTGCCACAGATTTTAAAAACTATTAATAATACAGGGCACTTCATAATCATCATCAACCAGGGGCACATACTCAATGATATGAAATAGGTGCAGGACTCAGGGTCAAAGATTTTCACTGTTAGGGTCTTACTACTCTGATTTTTATTTATTTTTTTTCAGTAACTTTGCTCCTTTCCTCTTCAGACTCTTTTCAATGATGGCCAATGACAGGACAAGAGGCAATGGGTGCAAGCTGGAGCATAAGAGGTTATATATATAAGGGAATATATATAAGGTTATATAATACAAGGAAAAACTTTTCCATGGTGAGGGTGACAGACACTGGCCCAGGCTGCCCAGGGAGGTTGTGGAGTCTCCTTCTCTGGAGACTTTCAAACCCCTCCTGGACGTGTTCCTGTGTGACCTGCTCTAGGTGATCCTGCTCTAGCAGGGGGGTTGGACTAGGTGATCTTTCGAGGTCCCTTCCAACCCTTAACATTTTCTGATTCCTATCCAGGAACACAGTGATTTATAGAGCTTGTAATGACCTCTAATCTGTATCTGATCAAGAAGCTGCACAATGCAATTTGGTGTATCCTTTCAATAAAAGGCAAACTAAAATAGGTTTTGGCTGGCACCAAATTACCCTTGTTTTAAGTGTTTAGATTTTATAGGACTAAAGGTCATTTCCCTGGGTGCTTCTTATTATGTTTAATACCATGCTATGAAAACAATCATATTAGGTTCAGCCCTGGCTGACCTTTTATACGTTGCTACTTTTATTTAATATAAAACGATTGCTACCAGAAGAAAACTGAGATAAAAAGATGAAATTTATTAACCACCCTCAGGCTGATACAAGATTATATACAAGCACAGCGAATAGAAATTGAGAGCTGAAACAGGCTTGAAAGAGATCATCTGAAAGTATAACTAATACTAAAACCTGGTGCCCCGCAGCAGAGGCACTCCCATGCCACAGGGTGAGGCTCTCAGGGTCAGCCTTCCTTTTTTATTTCCCCTTACTCACAGTGGATGAAGGATTGTGCTAGGACTCTGGAGATCCAAGTTCTTCTACATGAGCTGCTTAAGAGCCCTTTGCCACAGTGCTTTGTGCTGTAAGTCCCAAATTTGCACAGTGTGGCAGAAAACGCTGAGCTCTTTTTGGATCTTCTGACTTTACTGTTTCAACATAAAATAATTGTCCCGAGTAAGGGGAAATGGGATGAAGAGATCAGATGTAATTATGTTACCTAATTCTGTTCCATGTGTATATATAACTTCCATTTTTAAGGTAAGAAATATTCTACACATTAAACCTACAGTGTGAGATACTCTTTAGTGCTCCAGAAGGAGCTCAGACAGCTGCCCTCACCTCAGCTCTGCCTGACAGGATATGTAAAATTGTGATAAAATGGCTCATCTCCTCCAGTACAGAGGTAGCTTCAGGTTGAGTGAACTCTGCCTCCTAGGAACTATTTCTGCATTCCCCCAGGAATATTCTGTGTCTAAGCCCTGCTCTTCCCTGAGCAAGCTGTCTGCTTTCGGGAAGGGGAGGACTAAGTGATGTAAAACAGGCTGTGTGACTTCGATTCAGTACTGCTACTTGGTTGGGTATTTTCCCTTTTGTTTTATGCTTTCTTGGCACGTGAACAGAGTAGATGCAGGGACTGGAGGCCATTCCCGCTGCCTGTAAGGCCAGCGTTGGGGCACGCTGGCTGAAGGCAGGCTGCAGCCCCACTTCCAGCCTCAACAAGGTTTCTCTCCACTGGGAACTTTCTCCCTGTAGTGAATGGCTTGGGAAAACCTCTAGGGCCATGTTCTTCTGCAGGCTCTGGGTGCATTTTGGACAAGTACTTATATCCAGTAGAGAAAATGTCATTTCCAGCTCTTATGCAACTATCCCAGTGTCCAACAGCTGTGAGTTTGCATACTCAAATGCTGCCAAACCGTTTAAGATTTTATATCAAACTTTATTAGAAGCTCATAAACGCTCTGAGCATTAGTTTCTGTTAAAGACAAAAAAAACCAAACGAAGCAAAAAGTCTTTAGAAATGTCTACCTATAAAGAGATATACACAGATAAACAACAGTACAAGTTTCTAAACTTGCAAAGAGTTGCCATTTCACTTTCTTCTTGAGCAGCCGGGCTATTAAATTACCTGGGTTGTATAATGGACAATACACAGTGAGGCTGTTGGGAATTAAGTATAAAAACAAGCATGTGGCCTTTACAATTTTTTCTGACTTGTTACAGCATGCAAGGCTGCATTATGCCATGTCACATTGGCATGATAGGCAAGTGAAACAAGACAGTTCATGCTAATGAGCAGGAGAACACAGTTACCAAATTCACTTAGAGTATTTCAGGGCATTTGGAAGTATTATGGGAGAGACAGCTATTGCTGAGAAGAGCTGAACTGTAATGAAATTAGGGAAGCGAAAACCATATGTTTGCCTCTGTTTTTACCAGAGCATGAAACGTTCTCTTACTGTAGATCTGTATCTTCTACCTGCTTTAAAATAAAGAATGTGCTGCAAGATGATTCAACTAGGGTACAGGAGACAGATCTAAATATTAATTGAAAGTACATTCAGTCTCAGCACAGTTTGTTTCTGACAGGTATCTGGCTTTATGGCCTTTATACCCTTGGCACATTTGTGTGTTATTTATGAATAGAATGAAAGAAAAATAACTAATTTGTCCAAATGCTATCACAATAATAGCAGTTTGGAAACCACAAAGGAAAACATATTTGTATTAGTCCGAAAAATTTCCCTGCTTTCTGCAACAGTGACCCTCATTTCATCTATGTGGCCAAGCACACGTTGTGCAATGTGAACGTGTGCTGGATATTTTACACTTTAACCTTTTGTCATTTCTAGATTGTTTCCTCTAACTTTTCAGGGGCACCCAAATTATGTAGTCCAAGGAGCCTTCACTAGTTTTCATAAAATCGATCTTTGTGGTCTCAGAGTAGAAGCTGTTTCCAAACCACTCAATATAGCAAGGACAGCTGGAAGTGCCCTAAGGTCATACCTGTCTCTGCTGTTATCTGCCCTTCACCCATCAGCCCCTTGAAGTGGAACAGTTTTCACTGTACAGTAGTTGAGCTGGTCAATTCAGGAGAGGGAAGGCAGTCAGCACCAGACAGAAACCAATTTTTACCTCCCATTAAACTCCAACCACGAAAAGCAAGAAGTGCAGACAATCCTGTCATCTTCCTGTCTCCCTCACTTGCTACCCACCTGGCTACCTACAGGGGAGTTCAGGATTCCATTCCAACTCTTTATTGCCCTGCTGTGCTTTTTTATTGTTGAACTCTGTGAGGGCTGGGAACACTGCAGAGGATGGGCGAGGGAATTTAAGCACAGGGAATTAGAAGTTGCCAGTGGCTGAAAGGAAGCAGGATGGACAGTCTTCTTCTAAAAATATGGTGGGCACAGCAGGGGATCTAACAGCCCTGAAAATGACACCACCAAACTATTTTGTTCCTAGGTGAGGACCCAGAAATATTGTCTGGAATTAATAAAGAAAGGTATAAAAAGACACTCCTTACATCTCAGTGAATATGATCTTTCTAAATGCCTTTTTGAAATCCTGTGAGGTACTTGAGATGGGCACAATATTTTCTGTAGAGTTCTGAATCACTTTTAAAATAAAAAGGTTCTGATTAACCTCATACAAAGGAGGCTTTAAAACGTGACCAGTGTCATTTTCACCTCTTCAAAATTCTGCTGTATGAATGTGGCAGGGTTTTGGCTTAGGCAGTGGATTAAGAACACTACCCCAATTCCATTATTAAAAATGTCTTTCTTTCTAAGGTCACTTACTGTTTCTGAAATTGTTTCAAGTATGCACCTGAGTAATACGATGAATAACTATCAGCCTGCATTTGGGCAGTGTAACATATTAGAAAGAGTAAGTAAGGTTCCTTAAGATAATTGCCTTGATCATCTGACAAATTTGCAACAAAATTTCCTTTGCTTCTCATTCTAATATTAAAAAGAAAAAAAAGTTGAAAACTGTCTGTGTAATTGGAAAGATCTTTCTTCCTGACCTGGCATCAAGATATTACTGTGTAGTCAAGGCTGCTGTGTTCTTTCTAATTATTTCCATATTGTAAAAAATGCATCTTCTGGCCTTTCAGGAACGCAGTCTTTCAATCGCTGTTTCTTATTCTTGCTTACTACCTGATACTTCAAACTGGCAGTATTTGAACTTGTCTTTCTTCATTGACCGCAGGGAGCTTCATTTAAACCTTAAATATATTTATATTGCAGATAGGAACAATTGGCAGCTTTTAGCCCTATGGTTATAATCACTTGGGTGGAAAGTGGCAGCTCAACGCGTGTAGTAGCACCCTCTGCCCTCTTCCACTCCAAGGTGCAGTTGTCTGCTTCTAAATCCTCTAGTTTCACTGCAGCTGGGCTTCAGCTTCTTGGGGTTAGTTTTTACACATGCCAAAACCTGTTCCTATTACTTTATGAAAAAAGTCTCTCCCTGCAGTGTTATTCTTGTCAAAAAGTGCATACTCATTGTTAACCACCTCTCCTAACTGAAGAAAATAAGGCTGAGAGAAGTAAAGAATATGGTTTTCAAAATCAAAAATGCACCAATTACATCCGCACAGTTACTGCAGCTGCACACACTTGCTCTATGCTCTGAAACCCAATTAGGTGTATTAGATTTTGTTTCCATGTACGTTTGGACATTTGACATCCATATTTATTTAGTGGGAAAGCAGTTGTACACAGCTGGGCAGAAGCATGAAGAACTCATCCTCCATGAGCTCTCCAGGGTCATTCAGGGTATGAATATCAAGTCTGAGCCGGGATAACTGGTCTCTCAGCTGCTGTATATCTTTTATTACGTTGAAAATTTGCTGTTATAAGAAAGTTTCTCAGAGGTTATATTGCCTGTTGAGTTTACACAGGTTTTCCCATCTCCTAGTGCCACTTTCCCTATGTTCTGCTATGAAAAAGCTCACTATGAGCTGTGCAGCGGTGTCATTTCTAAAAGATGGGTATATACAGCAGTAGCACACATACTTTAATAATAAAAAACTTATTACTACAACAAAAATGTTGTTTCAGCTCTTTTTCTATGCAGCAGAACAGTGGCACCCAGTGGCCATTCATGCAAAAATACTAGCCAATAAAATTTTGCAAACTTGGAATATCTGTGCAAAGAAAAATGAAAAGAAAAAGAAATTAGCACTTGTGTTTCATTTGTTCTTGTGTGTCTCTAAATATTCCTCAAAAACCTCAGACAAATTTCAAGGACCTTTCATGTCCTCTGACACAGAAACTTGTGTTAACCCCAGAATATATGTGTTTACTTGTAGGTGTCCATATAAGAATTCCATTTTGTTATGTTACTGAAAGTAAAGTTTTTTACTTTACTTGAAAAGAATCTTTTTGCCATTGATTTTTCATTGTGGAGGGCAGCAATGTCCCTGTATTCGTGATTTCACTGTAGCATTTTTTCATTGTTTATGTATACTTTTCCTAAAGGCATAGTATACAATTATTACAGAGATATTAAAGGTATAGCATTCAATTATTACAGAGATTCTGAGGAAAATATGAACGTTTCCCAAAAGAAAATAGGGCCACATCTTTTCCAATGTGTGTTGGATTTCACATGATTACAGGCATTTTTTGCATCTATTTCATTTATCACCGTTAGAAAAAATTTGCATGTTAAGTACAAATATCCAGAATGTACAAGAGAAGCATTATCCATGGAAGATTTAGAAATATTTTCTTCCTAGAATGTGCAGCTATAGTAAGCTAACTCACAGAAAAAAAAGACTTACTGATTTCATATCTTAAGCCAAATTCTTATCAGATTTTGGCTTCAGAGAATTATCAAAACAGTGTTAAAATTTCAGACAATCCAGTTTTACGTGAGGCATCTGACTCCCCTTCATTACTGTGGGTAGTTTCCTCGTTACAGCAGAATTCCATTTGCATGCAGAAGGCTCTGTGTTCTTGATATGTTTTTGTAGTGCAGTTGGGATTGTGAAATTTAGGTGTGCTTTATAGCATCAGTGCTGCAGGTTTGGACGAAGGACTCGGTAGGGGAGTCTGAAGGGATCCCTTCTTCTGCTCCTCTCCTTTCCAGAACTTACTGGAAATAGAACAGACTACTAAGGGAGTGTCCTGCTCTAAGCTGCCTTCACCCTGTTTGGATCATTTCTGACCCACCTGCCTGTACTGTGGATATCTCTGAAATAACAAACGCCTCATTAAGAGGAGAGATAAGAGTTTGCAGTTGCCATACTCACCTGTTTTCTGTGAAAATGAAGGTCACTACTGTAGATGCTGACAAATCTAAAGAATATGAATGTGCAGGTGTGTCTAGGGAGTGCTTACTTGATGGCAAAAATGAAAGAAAGGAGTATAAGGTTAAAAGAGGTAATTAGCAAGTAATAGAACGTATTGGCTGAATGGTCTCAGCCCAACACTTCATTCACACCCCCCTCTCTCTCCATGGTAGCCATGAATGTTACGGATATGGGAATAGACATAGTTTTGTAATTTCCATGAAGAATTGATCATCAGGTGAAATTCTGGATAAATGGGTAGTACAGACCTGTCTGATCAGGCTTCAGTATTCTATTGAAAGGAGCCTGGTGCTTTGGTGGACTCAGCCGGGCAGGAGGACAGGCAGGACTTACAATTGAAGGCTTGATTATTATAGGATTGGACTCTCCTTGCGCAGAGAGTTTTCACTCCTGTTGTCTCTCTGTCTGCAAATCCATTTTAGTTCAAGGAAATGGTTGTCTCAAAACTAGTTTAAATTTTCCTATAAAAAATCTAGGATTTAACATGCACCATCAACCCTCCCGGGTTTTTCTCAGAAAATAACCAGCCACCCCAACATATAGTCTCTTGCAGTTCATACGAGTGTAACATGCAGTCAGTGTGAGTAAAAAGTGTAACTTCTGCATGTATCTAAAGATTTTGTGCAGTGAACATATTTCAGATAATGCATAGACACACATCTGGCCAATATTTATAGTCAGAAAACCTAGTATCTATCTCCTCTGACCTGAACCTGAAATACATGCTAAGTAAAACAACCAAGTTTTACAGCAGTCAAATAATTTCCTACATTAAAGACAGAGCTGTTCTTTCTAGCTTATAAAACATTTCTAATTTAAAGAAAGTTTAACAAGCTAAGTTCACTTTCTTGCATGTTGGAAGCAAAGTCAATTTGATGTTTGAATTGGTGGTAATGGCTTCTTAGCTGGAAAACGAATATCTTATGTTGAATTATTCTAAATCAGACAATAAAAATGATTTGAAGGCGAACTCAGGAATAAAAAATATAAAGGCTTTAAATAAGGCATGTTTAATATCCCATGAGTCAACAAAATTACTTTGTGGTTTAGACTGATTTTATATTATTAATAGGACTGTACAACAATCTTCTACAAATCCCTCATTCCATTGGTAATACCTTTTTCCTAGGGCAAACACAGAAAATATGCGTACAGCAGAGGATGATAATAATTGTGAAATTAAGATCTAAAAACTTGAAAAACCCCAGGTATTCAAGATTTGATTGCAATGTTCAGCTGCTGTGTGAGGAACTGCAGTTGGACATGCCTTCTCTGTGCAGTCTGTTCTTGACTTGGAAGTTTTCTTCCCTGGTAACTAAAAATGTTGAAAGTTCGAGTAGTAAAAAACTGGAATTGTAGTGAACAGCTTGTTGAAGTAGAGTGTCACTGTGGTAAAGAAGAAATGCCACTAATATTCAATTTGCAGATGGGGGAAAGTGAATGTAGACTTCCACCCCTTTGTTAAAAGCAGCGCTGCAGAGCAAAGACTTGAAAACTTTCTGGAGATGGGGCAGTGTAAACAGTGGGTGATGCCTTTAAATCATCTTCTCAGCAGTTTTTCTGGAGCAGTCACTTTTTCACAGATGTCTCATGCTCCCAGTGCACTGAATATTGAAGGCTTATCAAATTATTTCCAGGCTTTGGATGGCAAGGTGTAGGGAATAAAAAACTCAGGAGAGAGATTGGCGTGTTGTGATATGCACAGCAGAGTTTGCTCATGAGGAAACTGTGAGAAGATTGTCCTTGTCCTTTCAAGAAGTTGCAGGTGACAGAAGACCGGTTCCTGCAGTGGCCAAGACCCCAACCAGTGGCAGATGTGCAGTGCAGGGGGACAAAAGAGTTGTGACTCTCTTCACTGAGGGTAAAGAGGAGTGGAGTAGGCTCTTGAGGGGAGGATAGTTGGCTGTTCTCCATAGTGAAATGAGGCTGGAAAACCTTGGGCTGAGGACTTATGCTATATCATCTGTGAGAACGTACTCTGGCAGTTGAGAGCCCAAGAGAATCCAAGTGCAGGAAGGAGAACTGGAGATTATGTGAAGAATAAATTAGATAACTTAATGTAGAGGTATTAGACTATAGGTAGGAGTATGAGGGGAACAGGGAGTTAAATGAAAGGGGAATAGTTGAAAGATAGATGAGATGTTTAGCACATTGACACAAAAGAGTAGGTATGAAGTCCCTCAAGACTCCAGAATTCTCCTCAGAAGGAGAAGATTGACAGACCTTTAAGAAAGCACCTGAAAGAAGGGCTTGAACTTGTCCTTTGTTTTCTTGGAGGCTTTCTACTTGGGAAGAGGATGGACTTTTCAGTGTGTCTGGAGAACTGAACTAATTAACGAGGTGAGGCAAAGGTTCAAACATACTGAATGTACCGAGGGAAAGAGAAAGGCCTGAACTCCTGAGGAAACTTGGTTGTGCCATCTATAAGGCAGAAGTTCTCTTTAGACTATTACATGGCTCTGAGATGCACTGAGAATTTTTTACAAGTACAATTTAATTTGCAAGCTGGAAAAAGAAAACATTAATGCCAATAAAAAAAGGAGGTGCAGAAAAATTCCGTTTCTTGCTTGTGTTATCAGGAGCCTCTGAGAAGATTTCTAAATACTCCCATCTCAGAGCTCATAACCCATCTTTTCTTTAGCAGCTCACAAATACATTGCACACCCATGTGGTATCCCTTGCAGGTGATTTAGTAGACTGAGTACCATTGGTCTTTTGTTCTCATTTTTGTAAGCTGTAAGCCTTTATCCTCCCCATCCTTCTCAAAAACCTAAAATATCAAGTGAATTCATCTATGAAGCCTTTAGGCCTTTACCTCCCACGAAGTGTAACAATTAAGCAGTTAACGTCTGTAGAACATATAATACAAATTGCAGTAGCCTTCAGAATGCAGCTCTGCTGAAGAGGTGGGCTTTGTTTGAAATATATTTGTTTGGTGCTTTTTAAAGCTGGCAGCAGTACATGGTCTTATTCAGGCTTCTGGCTCCTCTTCTGTGGCAGCAAGAGAGTAGGAAAAACTGGAGAGGGCAGCAGCAGGAGATTACTTCTGGGAAGTTGTAGTGGGTCTGTCTGAGCTGATTTTNGATAGAGGGACTAGGGGTGGGCACCGGGCACCCAGCCAAGGTAAACCCACCACAGAAGTTTATGATTAGACTTAAAATCTGTGTTTAAAAGTATTGGTTTGTGTGAACCAGGTCACTAAAATGAATTGCTCTTTCCTTTTTCTTTTTAAGTTAGGCTTTTCCTTTGTTAGGAAAAGAAAAGGAGAAAGAACCTTAAGAACAAAGATTTCCAGAGGTATTGGTTGATATGTCTGGATACGGCTGACACAAGAACTGTCCTCAGAGTCACTCTGCAGCTCCTTGCTACGTGCTCTGCAGTACCTCTGCAACAGGATGCCTGCATTGTTATCCCCCTTCTGCCATCAGCACCCTGTCATTGCGTCATCTCCAGGGTACCTCGGTGCCCAAGCCAGCCACTTAGCAAGGGCAGGGGAGAACAGGCAGCCTCTGCCCTCTGGAAGGGGTGGGACACCTCCCTGTTACACACAGGAGAGCTAGAGCAGCCCTGTCCTTCAGACAGGCCCTGAACTTACCTGGGTTCACCAGGAGAATCAATAGGAGTTTTTTTCTAAATCCTAGAGGTTAGCTGTGGGCAGCATAGCATGTTGTCTTAACAAAACAGCAAGTGGAAAATTTTCAACCTGAGAGACAATTTACTGACTCTATGGCTATCCGGAAGATTTGGGGGTTGTAGTTGCTTTTGTAATTGAAAGCTGAGAAAGATGCTTATTTACATTTCTGCAAATTAAGACGCCAGTGCCTATAGAAGGAGGTGGGGTTTTTTTCCCCAGATGACTCAGAAGACATGATGTCTGCAGTTACTCAATCTCAGTGCTAAGCCTTTTTCTTGTCATTCGTGGCACGTCCAATAAAAGTGATTTATTGCCTGGCTGCAAGTCAAGACACTTGATCATTATCATCATTTTTCCCCCCACATCAACCTTTTCCCTTCTATGCAAGTCCAAGCTAATTTAGATAAGGTCAAGATCTAGGCCACTCCTTAAAAGTTTTTAACATGGTTTTTCCCTTCAGGTCCTTCCATCTCATTCTTAAAACATCTTTTGTAGTATCCCCAAGGCAGAACTGGAAGAGAAGGTTAGTGGATAATTCAGTAGTTAAGCTATCCTCCAATATTTGATATGCCTCCAAGGCATTAAATTTTCGCTTGTATCTGTTAAATTGCTGGGAGCTTTCTTCAGTGGTTAATTATCTTTATGAAATATATGGGGTTTGCAGTGATGCAGAACTTTAAAAAAATCTCTTCACGTTATCTTTCTAAAGGTGGACAAACAGCTATTATAGGTTTATCTCATTAGTCTTTGGATTGTGTGTGTGTCTATATGTGTACATACATATGTATATGTGGAATAAAAAAAAAAATTAAAAGACTATTTGACCCTTCCTATAAATGTGACATGAAGTTAAATCATCCCTTCACCCCATTATGTATGAATGCAGGAGTCCTCTCTGAATATTTCTTCTCGTGTTTAGTGTGAAAAGCAAACCAGGAACAAGGTTTTTAAAGGATTTTTTTTTTTTTTCCCCAAACCATCCCCACAGACATTTCCTGAAAAGGATAATCCATCTTAAAACACGTTGACTTGCAAATTGGTCATGCTTCTGGCAGATTTGAAGAATGCTGCAGCAACTAAAGAGCCACGAGATTAGAGTTCTGTCCTCCAGCAATATCTCGGTGAATTTTATGGAGTTGGTGGTGGGTTTTGTGGACTGTTTTGACTGGCCAGCTAAGTGTGGAGGCACCGTATGAGGAACAGAAACAACTGTAGACACTTTATGGAATACGAAGGAGGGAGGAATTACCATGCATAATTTTTTCCCTTAAATCACAACTTGAGTGTACTTTTTGCATATTCCTGTCCTGACTTCACTGAGACATCCCAGATTTTGTTCAGTGGCTCAGCAGACAATTATTCATGGGTATTTATTGGGTTAAATTCTTTTAAAATATGTCAGTCAAAGTGTCGAAAACATCTATTTCACCAGACTGATTTGAAATGTTTCTGTTCCAATTTCTGATGGTGTGTTACAGAAAATGAAGGTATCTTATTCACACAGCCACTTAGCATTTTCCGTTCCATTGTAAGGATGCTAACATTACTCATATCACCACTGTGATACAGAGAAAAATCAATGTGATTTTAATTACTAGTGGCCTCTGCTTCTGTTATCTAAGGCTGCCATTGGACAGAAGATGGACCTGAGGCAAATTTAGGTGTCACTGAATTAAGTTTTTTGTGTTTGTAGTGAAGGTTTTGATGTCCTAGGGAAGCAAGCTCCATAGAGCTCTTCAGAGCCTGACGTGATTGATATTTTCTTTGAAATGCATCTGCACTGAAAGGCTACATTACAACACATTTGAGGAGGGGGCCAGAAAAGGGAGCATGTGCACTCATAATTCTGGCACAGACTGAGTCATGCGTGGCAGAAGTAACAAGCAGCAGGTAGAGGCAGCATTTGAGACACTTGAGACAAGCATGCTCTTTCTGAGGAAGCAGATTGTGGTTGGTTTGTCTGTTCCCATCTTAAATGATGCACTGTTTTTTTCCTGAGTCCTTAATTTCTGCAGTAGGGCTGTGCTGTGCTGCCAAGCCCTTCTAACTGAGGGGCTGGGGGGATCAGCACTGCTGACCAAAGAATTCTTGGCCTAGTGCATATAATGCAAAGATGGACCACTACTAACGGGACACAGTATTGGGCTTTCTGCCACTTTAACTGCACTCCTATAAACTGCAAAATCCAAACAGTGGCTGAGCAAGCAAGATTATCTTTACTGCAGCTTGTTGGATGATGAGCATGCAGATATTCTACTCAGCATATTTGAGAATAGCTGAATTTCTGCTCTTTACCGTTCCGTAAATCTGCTGTGTCATATCCTAAATCCAGACTTTGCCAAATGCTGCTTCTTTTAGTTCAAAGAACTACATTGAGTTAATTTGCTTTTCATATGCTCCTCCTTTTCATGATCATTCACATGGTTCTGTTCTGCTAGTCAGTTCCTCAGGGCAGAGTAGGAAAAGGAATACACTTCAAAGTTTTATGAGGGTACACTCACAGAAGCTTAATATTAAATTTAGACTTGAAGAGGTGCATGCCAGAATTGCTCTCCTTCATTTCTATTCTACTATGCAGCTCTCTAACTCTGGAGTATTGAACATGCCAAGAAAGTTCAAAATGTGGCATAATTTTTAAGGAAACGGTCTGCTTAAAAAGGGAATGTACCTGAGGTTGTCACAAACTACTCAAGGGCATTCTATGAGCAAAAAGCAAACGTGTCAGATGAATTATTTGTTGTAAATTGTTTGTCTTTGGCTTCTTAAATGAAAAAAAATCCTCAACCAACCATGTTTTGCAGTTAGTTCTGAGCTTTTCTCTATATTTAATTTCAATACTTGTCTTGCAAACTGCTAGGTGGATTTTGTGAACTTGTGAATTTGGCTTCCAAGCACAACCTCCACAGTGAAAATTACTTAAGAATTAAGTTACAGTGCTGTCTATTGAAAGGAAAGACCAGTGTTATTTTCATCCTGAGGCTGAAAGTGTCTCTCTAGCAACTGGAAGTAGAGTTAAGCTTGCCAAGAGTTCCTTGTGAGGCAGATGGAGAGGCAGCTAACAACCTTGCTGAAATCTTGTTGGCTTATACTTCTGAGTATCCACAGAGCTCCCGGAGTTACCTATCAAATTAACTTGAGCACTGCACTGTATGAAAGTATTCTTCAGTCTTGTCAATGACTGTTTCAATTTTGTACCCTTCCCCCTCCTTGAGTTCTTGAACAGTTAAACCCTCAATTATCTTTCCATGTGCTTATGAGAGATTACAGGTCTGTGGAGAACTTTGATGGCCACATGCACCTTCTTTTCTTATAGGCTTTACGGGTTTTTTACTGCTATTCAAAAGACACCCAAGAATGTGATCATTCTATGCCTGCAAACTTTTAACAACTACATAAAATAGTGTTATATATGGCTACATGCACTGAAGGGTAGAAAAGGCAAGTGTTTGATTGTTGAGTAAGACTTGTTTGCAGAATGCAGAGAAAGAGACAGCCATGGTCTCTGTCGGCATTCTCAGACACACAACATGATCCAAAAGCTGATGGTTAGACAGTGCTCTCAGTCCATCTTTTCTTGCTGCCTGTGAGGTCTGAATATAAATCACAAGCTGCGTGTGTTTCAGCTGATCCTCTTTGTTCCCACTGTGATCTTACAGTAAATGTATTGGTTTTTCATTTATATTTAAGAACAGATGAAAGTACGTTGGGACTTGCTTCCCTAGCCACACAAACTAAATCAATATTTCAGATACATTCTGTGGTACCAATTAACTGCTCCCCATCAGAAATAACATTCTGATTTAGAAGTTACCACACCATCCATTCTGTTTATTTCTTATTCTCACAAGCACGTAACCAACAAAAGTGGAATCAAAACTTTAATTGACATTTCTTCCTTTTCAGTTGAAAGAAAACTGTGTCTGTATGGAAAGCACACTGTGAACGGAGTAGATACATAGGTGTAATGTCATTGATCTTCTCCCTCTGCTTCCACTCTGTGGTACTGACTATTCAGACTTGTGTCTGTGTGTCAGTTTAATTATTAAGAGTTGCTCAGTCCACAAAGATCAGTTATGCTCTTTGATATGCATAGAACACCTTCTCTTAAGCAAGAGAAACCATAGCTACTCGATTGTACATAATGTGGCCTTCAAGGACTGCAATGTCCCCTCCTCCAGTTTGAAGCCATTACCCCTCATCCTATCAGTATAAGCCCTTGTAAAAAGTCTCATTTTGGTGTGGTTCTGTGAGGGACTCTCAAGGAGCAGATAGGGACTAGGGCAACTTAATCCCTCTGGTGTCAATGCTAATTTATCACAAAAGAGCTATGGACAAGTTGTGCTGCTAGCTGTCGTCGTCTTCAGGCCAACACCAAACTCAGCAACACCCCCCAGCATAACTTCATCTTTTATTCTTCATCTGTTTGTTCTTCTCTGTCTCGAATCAGCCAAGGGGGAACACACCCCTGAGAGAGAGCTCAGCAAGTGACCCCAACAGGAACTACTTTGACTGGCCCCAACAGGAACTCTCTTCAAAACTGATCATCTCCTTGTTTTTTCTTACAAACTGGTTGGTTCCTGGTTGATACAGCTCTAGCCTTGCCCACCACCCCAACCATGATCACCTGGGGGCAGTTGGGGCCTCACACAGCTGGGCCAGGTTCTGTCTGTGGGGCCTGAAACCACTTGGGGAACAACACTTGGGTTGTGACTCATCCGTAGGTCAACTCCAACTCAGGGCCCACAGCCCAGGCCCCAGCACTTCACAAGTCCAGGAGTAACATGATGATATGTGGATCAGCCCCATCGCAGTCCTGAAGCTTCTGTCATTCTTTAGAGGCAATCTGTAATGGCACTGCTCTGGCTGGGACTTGCTTTGTATCTGTCCTACTCCCTGGAATAGCAGTTATGTTTTGATCCTAGCTAGCTCACACCGAGTGTCTCAGGTATGTGCACATCACGACTCTTTTGTTTGAAGGCCGTGTGTTCTGTGCAAACCTGTTGGCAAAATGATCTTACTCATCACATGCTTACTCCTACAATGGCAAGCACAGAGAAGCATCATGCTGTATGCAAGCAAATCCATCTCTTAGAATGGAGGGACTTTCCTGTTTTCAACAATTTACAATGAGATTAGGAAAAAAAAACCAACACACAAATTTTGTCCCACTTGTTGACTTCCCATTCTTAGTTTGCCAGGGCTGACCTGGTGGAAGTTTTTCTGTAGAAAGTTCTTGGTGCTTCCCTTCTTTAGAAAGAGACGAACATTGACAATGGAAAGTCATATGCAAATATACATACAGGTCAAATATCTATTTTTCACCTGTAGAAAAAAACACAACAACATACTAGATACACCAGATCCCTTACAT
Organism: Brachypteracias leptosomus; assembly: GCA_013401335.1. Taxonomy (NCBI): domain Eukaryota; kingdom Metazoa; phylum Chordata; class Aves; order Coraciiformes; family Brachypteraciidae; genus Brachypteracias; species Brachypteracias leptosomus. Next base: position 53,860 of record VYZX01028988.1, on the reverse strand, counting down.
GATGTAAATTATCCTGCATTTGACCCAGGTCTGTGGATTTATGCTGCTAAACCACACCTACAGCTTTGGCATATAGGCAAAGAGTTTCCTATTAGAAACCTGAAGCCTGCTGAGAAGATGGACTCCCAGGCATCTGTTAGGCATGAATTTGATTTCTGAAAGGTTTCAAGGTTGTGATGGAGCCACTCTGCATAGCATCACCTCATTCCTGCTTCTGAGGCACACGTAATTTCTTCCTTAAATCTAGTTCCTTTGCAGGCAACATTTTAAAAACCCTGCATCTTAAAGATATTCCACATTTGCAGTTACCCAAGCTGAGAACATGTGAAGAAGCAGCAATAGTTTCAAAAATAAACTTTGAAATAGATAAATAAAGCCAGCTTGGAAATAAAGCATTTATGTATGCTTAATAATATGTCAAATTAAGTAAGTACTTCACATCCATTTTTACACAATGTAAAGCAAAAAACCACACAACACTATGTATTACATGCAATTTTTCTCCTCAATAGTGTGTTCATTATAGCATAAAGCATACTTGAAATTATGCAGGTGCTTATTCTTTTCTCCATGCTTGGTCAGATTTGCCTTCACCAGTGGGTGTACAGTGAGTCCACTCAGATGTGGAAGATTGTGGATAATGTACCAGGTAATTTGGAACCTGACATGTGTCATGGAGTTCATGGGACACTTAGCCTTATGTTCTGCACTCACTATGTTTTGGTTTCCTCAGAAAATTGGAGGTGTTGCTCTGACAGGGGGAGTTGAGAAGGCTTAGACCTTTCTACCTGAGGTGACCCTACAATAGCTGTAGCCTACAGAAATGCTAAATTACCTTGAGATAAAAGCAGACTGCTCAAAAAAGTGTCTCTCAACTTCTACTTTCCTTCCTCAAGTACTTACAAGGCTTTTTGCACTTGTGTGGCTGCTGTTGCAGGAGGTTTATGCTGTCTTGCTGGCAGGAATCTCAAAGCAGCATGTGCTTCTAATGTGGGCTTTTCAGCATGTGCTGATCTCTGTGCCACTCTTGTCCAAGGTTAGCAGCCTTAAGCCCAGTTGACAGCTAAATGTAAATCACTGAAGTGGATTTTAAATGCATGGCACGCTTTCCAGCAGAGCAGAGTCATTTGATTACAGCCTGCTGCAATAGAGAAGATGAGCCCAGCACCCAAGTGGACTGGGAGGCTTTCTTTTTGGCTCACTGTTTCTCTCCTGCAGTATATGAAGATTCTCCTAAGATGCTGACTTGCTGTTAACTCAACAGCGAGTCCCAGCTATAAAAAATTACCTCAGAGAGGGGCACCTGTGGTTTGGCTTGGTTTGTGGTTTTTTGTTGTTTATTTACTCTGCAATAAGGGAAGCATATCTATTCAGCAGATGTGAACTTTCCTGTAGCACTCATTTTCAGCCTTCAGTTTGCTAGGCTGAAGCTATGGACAGTTAACTTTGTCTTGAGAAGATTTGAAGTTATTAGTCAAACAATTATACATTTCTTCCAATACCAAGTATTCCAAGATGCTAAAAGCCCTTTAATAGTATGGACAAGTCCCTGTGTAAAATGGTGTTCTTTGAAGGTGGCTGGATAGACCAGTGTTAAGCCTTGTCTGCAGATACATCACTGCCTCACTCTACCCAGTCTCTATCTCTCACGGTATCCAGGGACCTGTGATGGATCAGAAAAAGTGTTTAGCACTATCTTGAGGTTTCACTGGCTGGTGGGTAGCTGAGTCTAAGAGAAACTTTACTGAGCAATGTGAGAATAGAGAACTCTTGCTTAGTTTCCATTTACTTTGTACCACAGAAAGTCACAGTGCTGTCAGGCTGCCGCGAAAGTACAGCTTGTGAGCTTGCCTGGTAGGTTTCTGTCACACGAGTGCCAGTGTGTTTGTTAGGCTTGTTTCAGAGAAAGGGCTCGAAATATAGAAAGAAAACCATGTGACTGGACTCGTTCTGTGTAAAAGGTTGGCTGCACACTTACTACCCACCAGTTTCACTGCGCTACTTGTCCTGGTTCCAACTGGGACAGAGTACGTTTTCTTCCTACTACTGGTGCAGTGCTGCGTTTTGGGTTTAGTGCCAGAATAATGTTGATAACACACCAATGTTTTAGCAGTTTCTAAGTAGAGCTTATCCTAAGTTAAGGGTTTATCAGTGTCCTGTGCTCTGCCAGCGAGGAGATGCACAAGAAGCTGGGAGGGAACATGGCCAGGACACCTGACCTGAACTAGCCAAAGGGATATTCCATGACAGGATGTCATGCCCAGCATAGAAACTGGGAGGAGCTGGCCAGGGTGGGCAGATTGCTGCTGGGACATTAGGCAGTGGGTGGTGAGCAATTGCATTGGGCATCACCTGTTTGTTCTTGGGGTTTAGTTCTCTCTCTTTTTTGTTGTTTTAGTCCTTTTTGTTACTATTGTTATGAATTTTTATTATTATAGGTTATTCTTGTTATTATTATATTTTAATTTACTTTAGTTATTAAACTGTTCTTATCTCAACCCACAAGTTTTACTACTTCTTTTTTGATTCTCTGCCCATCCCACTAGGATGGGGGGTGAGAGAGTGAGCAGCTGGGTGGTGCTTAGTTGCCAACCGGGGTTAAACCATGACGTTGATCTACTTCAGTTTCCAGAATCTTTTGTCTGATAGTAAGTTTTAATTAGCATTAATGCTGCAACTATCCTGCATGAAAGTATTTAACAATGAAAAATGCACATAGAAAATTGCTGGAATTTAAATGAAAGATCCAGCATGCAGGAAAGTAATTCTATCAGAAAAAAAAATTCATATCCTTTCATGGGCAAAGAATACTGAGTGCCAATTGGTATTTCAAAATTCAGATCATGATGGCTGAGGCATACAGGATATCAGTTGTAATGGAAGATGAGTTGCAGCTCAAATGGTGGTTGTGTCAGATAAACAAGCAGTATCTTGAGGGTTGCTTACAAGGTTTTTTTAGGCATTTGCAGCTGTGCTTCATCTTTAAGGGACACTCTGAATGGATATAGGTCCATGTTTTACGTGCTGTGCTCCAGTACTCTCCTATGCATTGTAAAGGGTGTAACAGGACTGATTTGCAATAATGACTGCTCTGTTCATGGGAAGCATGAAAAACTTTGAAAGATGACTGACTGAAAAAAAAAGTCGAAGTAGTACCCTGCTATCTGTCCAGGTATTAGCAAATGCAGCAGAGCTGCTCCATTTAATTCACTGTTCTCTACAGGGGAAGCACTTCCAAGAAACAGCCTGAAACCTTGATACAAACCCTTTTGGAAGAGCTGCTCAGCCCTGGCACAGCCTGGCAAGGCAGCCTCTTCTATTGACAAAGGACAGAGTCCTGCTAGACTCCAATTTGCTCCGCAGTAAGTGCTGACCTCCACACCCACTGGGAGAAGGGAATCTGAAACTCTGAGTTACTCAGCACTGCGTAGGATTAAAGGCTCTAGTTTCAGTCTATTAAAATGCATACTCAAACTTTTTTCAGTACCTTGAATTAGATTATCAAAATGGAATCAAATTTGAGAACACCAAAATTTAATGTGAAATGGAACTCTTATTTTCTTGCCTGCTTCAATTATGACAAAAAGACCCCTGTGCTTTTTGTACTTTCATGGCAAGTGCCCAATGCGAAGGAAAAAAAGAGTGTAACAAAAATTAAGAGCTTCCCTTTGCTGGACTCCCTAGTAGCACTCTAACTTTGAACAGATTGGTATCCACAGCTCCAGCTTCAAACCCTAAAAAGGGGCTTTGTCCAATAGTTTTATTATATGTTTTTAAACTACATACAAGGCGAGAAGTGGTGATTTAGTGGTTCTGCAGTGCTTTAGAGACTCAAGTTCAGATTATAACAGGCTGCTAACCCTTATTTCTCACCTGTAACTCTAACCTATAAATTATAAACATGCTGGCACAATCGTTATATTATTATTTTTTTTATAGCTCTCAATTTACAACTCTGGCTGTCCTTGAGCTGGTTCTTTGTATTTGTTACAGTCTCCTGAGGGAGGATTCATTGACTAGAGACTCCACATTTTAGCACAGAGAAAATTCAGTCTCATTCTGATGTCTTCAGTTTTTCACAAGACCTTACTGTTCCTCATTGATTATGTACTAAGGATTAATTATGCTGTCACTTAATGTATTTACACGCTTGGACAGTGTATCGGCTCACTTATTCTAGTATGGTCAGCATTTTTCCCTGGTATGGGGCATGTGTTTTTTATTAATTGCTGTAGGAGCAACATGTTGTTGTTAGAATGAATGGAAGTGATCAGTTAGCAGAGTTGTATTTATGCCCTCAATAAATCTATAAAGATAATTTTGTCCTGCTGCTCGGAGAACTGGGATGCCTACATCTTTTGCCTTGAAGGCATCAGAAAAATTAGTGTTTCATGAAAGAAGATTACTCTCTGGTATATTGTTTTACACAGGTCAGTGCACTGTCCAGAGATATTATATACGTGTGCTTTTTCAAATACACGACAAAAGAAACGTGATGAAATACGGGAAAAGTGTGATATGAATTCTTACTGTTGGTAGTCAGAACTGGGGGAGAAGCACTGAGATGAAATGTCATCGAGGTATCACCTGACATTGTGATATATTGCCACATATATTTTACACAGAGCACCTGAGAGCCATATGGCCTCTGGGCTGAGTAGTGGTGTTGAGTCCGAACATTCCTCCCCCTCAGTTCCTCCAGCAGGTCTCCCCTTTGGATCTCTAGACTCTTGAGATCCCAGGAAAAGGGAATTCTGCTACATGAAATGTGGGAATATGTGAGCAGATACTGCAGAAATGTGTTCTGAAGGTTGGCTTATTAACTTGGTAATAAATAAACGTATAGAGGTTGAAGTTAGAGGTCAAGAGGAGGCACAGCTTTGCTTCTACTGCAAAAAGCAGAAAATCCACCACTAATGTTTTTTTTCCTGATTTGGGTATATAAGAGTTCCTTCTTGAGTGCTGTGGCAGATGGTTTTTATGTGTTTAAATCCATCGTAGCCATAAATCCCAGACTAACAGAATCCCTAATCCTCCTCCTTGATTTACCTAGTAAAAGATGAAGCTATTAATATGAGAGGAGAAAGCACTCCGAATTATCAAAATAATCCTAAAAGCTTCTAGGTCTGTGACATGCAGAAACAGAAAGAGGTTGAATATTATTCTTCCACTTTTTTTCTCCAGGACTAAGTCAAAAGTTTTAGCTGACTGTATTGTTTGTTTTCTCAGTATGATGCTGCTTGTGTCAGAGGCTGGTTTTGGTAGATATTTGAAGGTTACAGGTGTAGTGTTTCACACAGCATCCCAGTCAGTTAATAAGAGAAAATACTCTGTTAAACACATGAAAATCATGCAGTTTACACCGAGTGGGCTCAGAATTGGTGGGTGTTGTCATCCATGTGCTTACCTCGCTTTCATAGGAGCTGACTCTGAGTGAGATAGCTCTTCTCACCCAAAATGTCTTAAATACTTCAGTCATTGTGAGACTGCATTTTACAATCAGAAATGACATTTGTTTAGTAAGTGGTTTATATACACTGATTTTCTCCCACCTGTGGACAGTGTCTGTGCAGCCAAGTAAAGCCTATGCCTGCAGTCATTCAAGGTCAGGCTTGATGGGGCTCTGAGCAGCCTGCCCTAGGTAGAGATGTCCCTACTTGTGTAGGGAGGTTGGACAAGATGACCTCTAGAGGTCCCTTCCAGCCTGAAACATTCTATGGTTCTATGAATCACGTTACGCTCATGCTCGCAGCGTTACCTCACTTGTGGCGATCTAATGTACAAATCCAGATCTCCAGGGACTTCCTACTCAACACCTTTGTGTCAGTTTGAACAGATCTCCCTCTCTCACACACTTTCTGTAAACCGAGTGAGTTTTTCTGGGATCAAAGCTTGATGTCAAGGTATACAGCGCCAGGCCGGATCGTTAATTAATTTAAGCGTAAATTTACCATAAAATTAGTGTAAAACTCTCTCTGTCCCACTGCTGTGTGTATGCAAAGGCAGAAAACCCTGGCTCATCACCTCTGATAAGACGGGTTGGTGAGCACAGTGTGAGTGCTACACCAGTCTCTCTTCAGCACATCCTGCGTGACGTGCACGAAGGCACAAGTGTGTGTGATGGTACAATTTCAGCAGAAAATTAACTATGTGGTGGAACTAGTCTTACATCATTTCTGGGCTAGACCTAGTCCGTGATCATTCCTACCACTTAAAGGAGAAATTACTGAAAATGAACTGCAAGAAAAATTAGGTTTCCTCTTATTTCCAGTGACAGCATCATCACTGAACAGGGCAGAATTCTGGGATGTGCACATAGCTCTAGGGTAACTTTACCATCTTACCAAGAGTGATACTATCTACCTTTGAGTATCACACGTGACAGGGTGTTCAAGAAATAGTGATTGCTCTGAAAGAAGAAATGTTTATTCACTGGAGAGACCTGAAAATAGGAGGAGGGGCAATCACTGTGAGTAAAAGAGGGAAACCCAGGTATACTGGGTGCTTTAGAAGTTTGTGACAAAGGTGAGACTGGAAGGAGGACATAGATCTTTGTGTAGGAAAAGCAAAGGAGAACTGCAGGTAGACAGCTGTAGCATTCTGAAATCTTATTCTACACAGTAGGATTAGCCTCATGCAGCTCACTGAACAAGAGCTATGCATTGACTGCATTACAAAAGCAGGCTGTGGTTATTCATTGTCTCATGGTTTTTATTCATTTCTTTTTCTTTCTTTTTTTTTTTTTTATATATATATTTTTTAGTACTTTTCCCCCTTTAGTGGCTCACATTATTTTACTTATCATGTGTGTCCTAAGGGAATTTTAAGGAGGATTGAGAGCTGCGTTTGTGTCAGATGGAGCCTGAATGCTAATTACCAGCCTGACAGGGTATAATAACAATACAAGAGCATCAGTGAAGGAAAAAAAATGAGCAGAATATACAATTATTTTATAAAAGAGTTTCTTTCCTTGAGGGAAAAATCTGCACATTTACCATCTGTGACAAAGGAGATGTTGAACTGTGTAAGTGAATTACCCATAGCTCTGCGTACATGTGTGTATGGAACAGGATGAACTTGAAATGACATTAAACAATTTTGTTATTGCAAGAAAAGACTAGAAAAGGTACTGAACTGCAAAGCTGCATTTCCTTCTCTTTCAAAAGCCTAATTCACGATGATAAATGAAACATGATGTAAAGCAGAAACACTATATGAGCTTCTATGGAAATGTTTATTATAGTGCATAAAGCTTTCATTTTTCTTTGTGCCATATTCTAGATGGAAACTTACAGTATGTTGAAAGAAAAATGTAGAAGACTTAAGTTGTGTCAGTATTAATGATATGTTTAGATGGAGTTTATTCGTGTGCAACAGAGGACATTTTAGCAGGAAGAAGGGATGGCTCCCAGCAACACAACCCTCTTACTCTAAAATAAGGGGTTTATTTCAAGGTCTTCTCTCAACTAATCCCATAATATGTACTGCTATCTGGTTTTCAGTTGTCACTTAAGTAGCATCAGAAAATTAGGCCATATGACACTGCACAAAAGAAATTCTAGATTTCCTCAGGTGACTTTTCTGTGTGCAAGAGAAGGCTTCTTACCTTTGTACCCCTTGTATATTTGATCAGAACCAGTCCTTCACGAAATTCTTAGCTCTAGTCCCGTTTAATCATGTTTTAACAAATGACAGCTGAATCTGGACCTTTCATGTGACATTATTCAGCTTGCAAAAGAAGATAATACAATATGTTTGATGTCTAAATTGAATATCAGGATCCAGAGCACAGAAATAGCTGATATGGGCTATGGAAAGCAGCAAAGGGTTAGGCTCTACAATGTATCAGAAAAGAATGGCTTTCCTCAAGAGGCTTCTAACAAGGGACCTGACCCAGAGTGCCTTTCCATCACCTTTCCTCTCACTGCTATTCTCAGGCCATAGCTTGCAGCAGAACCCTGACTGCAGTGCTAAATACTGCTGTGTAATCAAAGTGGATGAAGCAACCAAAAAGGAATCTAAATTTAGAAGAAACCTGGAACACAGAGAAAAGAACTGAAGAAGCAGCTCTATCTGGATGGTCTTTCAGTCCTGAGAACAAACAGAGGAAGAGTTGTAGAACACCATATACAAGGAACAGAATTTTTATGGATCAAAGGATGAGTGTGCATACTCAAGTACATTGATAACATCTATACGTTATACTTAGAAACATATAAAATAACATATGCTCTTCACTGGAGTTACTGTGTTATTCGCTGTTCTTCCTTAAGAAGGACATAATCGGAATTTTCCTGTATTCCCTGGAATAATACAGGCAGCTTGCAGACCTTAACCTTTAAACAAGAGCCCTGATCATTACAGGAATAGGAAAATTCTATTATCACTAGTTCACCACAAAGCAATGTCCATGCAAAAATGATTTGATCCTGACTGTAAGGAGCATCCTACTGCATAGAACATGGAGATCAGTGGTAATGTACTTGATATTACTCAGTTTTCATTTGCCAATGGTTAGTTTTCTTCTCCTCATTTAGGTGTTTGTAAGTAAATTTTCTATGTATGTTACTGAACCAGTGAGAATTTTAACTGAGTTAACAAGAAGCATGAAAGGCCAGTCCTCGGATGACAGAAGTACATGTAGACAAAGCTGTCATGTTACTAAATGGCTGTATTCTCTTTGCCATATTGAAGGAAGAGTGTGTGATACCACCCAAAGAATCAGTTGATAAAAGCCATGGAAGCTTAATGTGGGTCAGTAGTTATCATTAACTATTTGAATACTGAGTCAAATATTTTAATAATGTAGCCTATTTTTAGTGTGTATTTCCTTGCAGTTTGTCATCAGGAAAAATAGAAGGTATGTTACTTGTCTTCCTACGTTTCATTCCCCAGCCAAAGTTTGACAATAACAGTACTTGTACAATTTAAATGCTAAAAATGTAAATAATATATGTGCTTCCTACATTTGGGACAGATGTGACAAGCTGGCATATGAATGAACTACTTCAAATATTTTTGCCTAGAAAGGACAGGCATTACATAGACTACATATCCTGTTGTAGAGACAACTGGTGATATCTTGACTCTAAGTTGATGGGAAATCTCTCATTGGCTGCACTGAGTGCATTCTTTTACCCAGTTCCTTGAGAAATACATAGAACCAGATTCCTTCTTTATCATGGAACAAACAAATCTATGCATTGTTGCATCAAGCCTCATACTGTGCTTGACAACGCAGAGCATATCTAAAGTAATAACTATATGCAGCATTGTGTATCTTAAATTAAAGCAATTTAATCTTTGTTGGTTGAAATAAGATATCTAAAATAAGACATCTAAGTTCAAATTTGAGATAATATTTTGCAAAGCACACCGGACCCCCCTAAAGCTGGAACTGGTCTCACTTCATGACTGTGCAAACGTGTCTCAGGCTTATGCCAAAGTTTTGGACTTAAAGAGTTTTACCTTAGTTAAGTGTTAGGATTTCTCTTTAATTTCTTATTGTAAAGGCAGTGCCACTTAGCAGCACCCCAAATTTCATGTCCCCGTTGCACTGTGTTTGACAAAGATAATGACACCTGTCCTTGTGCAGCAGAGCTTATGCTGCAGAGCAGTGGAATTGCTGGGGTTGGTCGTGTGGCAATGGTTGTTCATGTGTGTGTAGTTTGACCATTCTCAACTCCGTGTTGATAAAAGATCCTGTGACACATTTCCTAAGAGTAGTGCTTTGCTGTGCTCCATATCGGCTGGAATGTTCACAAGCTCCCCAGGGGGCTGTTGCAGTCTAATATTGTTAAAAGCTTTAAAACCTCTCAAGAACTCCCACTGGAGCTGCAGGGAGTTCCTCATGCCAGCACTTGCAGGATCGTGCCCATGAATGTGGTGTGTTTTAGGATTCCCTGGGAAGAAACCATCACCCTCACAAGAGAAATGCCTTTCTCATTACTGCAATATTCCAAAAGCCTATGTACAGGTACAGTGTACAAAATATTTCAGGGGAAATATAAATGAAAAACTATTCTTCCTCCATTTTGTTTTGATGAGCTTTGTGATTGGTAAGCTCTATCTTTTCTGATCCTAGGCAGGTCCTGTTAGCCTGTGCAACAGCAGGCAAAACACCTCAGCTCATGATGTAACACCGAGGTGGATGACAGAGGTGCAGGCTGGTTGTGCTTCCCTAGCATGAGGGAGGTGACTTGTCTTTCTCCTCCCTTCCCTGAAGAACAGCAGGTATATCCAGCATGAAACTTTCCAGTCCAGATGCTGGTTGGTGGCCATGGAAGAACAGTCCACCCCAGGCAGGCTAAGATAATGATGTAAAAACTCCTTAGCCCCTTCTTTCTGCTCAGGTGTCTGGGTGCTGAGCACACCTGTGGGCAGAGCATGCTCTGCAGAGGTCTGCGGGCAGCAGAAACTGATAGAAGAAGCAGGGCCACCCTGAGCAACCACGTCTGCCATGGGAGGTACCCACACACTCTCCTGGTGTGTTAGTTGAGGGAAGCCAGTTTGCCTCCTGGTACAGTGGCAGCCTCACCTGTGGAATGTTTTGATAATATTTACCTTTTCCACAAGGGTGTTGTGAGAGTTAATCTTTGTTTTAGGAAGCACTTTGGGAGTTTGAGGTTACTGCTAGCAGTATCTGTAAGCCACAAAATAATATAGCAGTGGAAGCTCATTTGGTATTTTTTCCTCATTTGTGTTTGATTGCCATTTCTGGTTTTCAACTGATAAATGACTTCCAAACTTACTAACATAAATCCCTGCAAATGTGTGCCATTTATGGTCTTAAATACATGTGAAGCTTTGTCATCCCCATGATAAATACTGCACTTGAAAAGGGAGCATCCCGATCACATTTGACCTGTTGTATAGATAAAGTCAATAGTGTCTGCAATTACTCTGCAATCCAACAATTCAAACCAATCTGTTTTTAAAGACAAATCCTGCATCAGCTCAAGCTAAGTAGTGGTCTTCTATGATTCTGATTCATGCTGTGCTGACAGACCCTCATAAAAGCTGATAAGCTGTATCAAGAACTAATTAAGAGAAGAGTGTTTTATGCTTCCTTTGCATGAAATTAAGTAACAGCATTCTGGGAAGAACTAGAGCAACAAAATCCAGCATTTTTTTAATTATTATTCATACATAAGACTTTAAACATGTCTCAGATTTTTTTGAAGCTTCAATTACCATATGGATCTTTGGGATGTGAATGCAAAAATGAGCCATAGCCAGTTGGAAAAGATTCCCTATTTTGCCAAGTATTTTGGTCTTGTTAATTCAAGGTGGGACTATTTAGAAAAATAAGACTAAATTATTCGTTATGAAATGAAGACTCAAGTTTTTGGCTTCCCTTAGTAACAGGTTTATTTCACTTCATTGATTTTTCAGTAGATAGATCTTGCTCATTCTTTGGGGAAGAATATAGTACGTGATCGATTCATCAAGTAACCTTGAGTTTTGCGAACCAAAAAAAGGATTAAAAAGTAACTTTGTATTAACTTACTGCTTGATACCTCACTGATTTAGACTTTGTCTCAAGTATATATGGCCCTAGCACCCAATGTCATTTGTTGGTAAAGCACTTCAGAAACACTGTATAATACCTGGGTTGAAAATTTGCATAGTGCCTGGAGTTACACTGATTTGAACAAGTTGAATATGTCCTAATATTTGAGCACTTTACACTTGATTAACAACAGAAGTATCTTCCATGTATATATATTCCTGTGAATATTACCATATTCACTGAAAGTAAATTGGGAGATGTTGGAAGGTTGTACAAAAGACTGTGTAAAATTAGCTTTGATCAGAATCAAGCCTCCGTCTAATTAACATAATCATTACATTGCACGAGAGTGCGTTTTAACCTTTTGTGAAGTCAAGGTGAAATAATAACAGTGGTTTTATCGTTTCTGGAACTCACAATGTGGAGATCACAAAACACTTTCCAAACCTTAAGCTTAACAATACCCTCATGTATTAACATTGTGCCTATTTACAGAAATGAAGGAAAAGGCAAATCAACTAAGTGTTGCTCGGAGGGCTTTGTATTCAGAGTAAGGTAGACAGAGGCACTTTTGGTTTTCTCTGGTTTTTATTGTAATATGCTTTGCTTTTTTTCCAAAATACACTTCACTTTTTATGCTGGTCTTTAAAAAATATTTTCCAGCTTCTTTAAACTTGAAATAAATATTTGTCATCTGTCATTGAAAAGAGCTTTCTGCAAAGGAAAACTGCTGTCCTCTTTCTACTTTACTCCTGTCTCTTTTTGACATTTATCTAAAATGACTCCAAGTGTGTCCTGTAGATTTGAGTCTGACAGCACATGGGGAAGACAGTGGTCTCAGAGTAGTTTGGCTGCACTCCCAGTGGAGAAATGGGAAGTAGTAGCAGTTCTGAAACAGCACATTTTAACTGCAGACACCCGTAACCTCAGCCCGCTGAGAACAAGAGAGCAGGGGAGCTACCTTGAAAAGGATAATTCTGTAGGAAGTTCTTTGTAGAAAAGGGTTAGTTGTCAACTGCTAGATTTCAGTGAGATTCATTAGACTAGAAAGTCAAAGCATGTGAATCGCTCCAGCCTGAAGAACACTTGTGGAAGATGTATTTCCAGTGGATCCAATTCTTAATCTTCATTCAGATTAAGTCATTTCTTTGTAAACTTTCATTCATTACTGTTTGGATCTCTGCTTTATATAAAAACTTTATCAAATAGGGTGCTGTATACAATATTTTATCACGACAATACTGTCTGTTCCACAAAACTGTCCATCAAGGACAGTTTTTTCTAAATATTTTTTAAAAATTGTTTGCATGATCTGTCTTGAGCCATTCATGTAAAGATAGGTGTCTCTTCTGCCATTAAGAATGTTTTCATGAACACATAGCCCTTTTCTTGAATGTTCCTTAAAGCTTTGAGGCTCTTTTTTCAGATTGGCATCTGAAATTCAAATACATATCTGTGCACAACTTACAAATGATTAGTCATATAATTTGATTGGTATTTTTCTTGTTCCCTGACTGGTATGAATGTTCACAGAAGGCTATATTTAAATGATCTCATCCTGAGATTAAAATGTATTTTCCCTGAACATCTGTGCCTATAAACTGAATGCTCACAAGAAGTGACTATAAATGGGCTGTTCAGATGTGCAATACAAATGTGGCTAAGTCTAATTCAGTTGAAGATTTAAACCAGCATTCTTTGGTTGGTTGGTTGGGGGTTTTTTGCCTTTATTTATTCAGTTTCAGTAGGTCCTTCTAACACCTAGTAAACCTAGCTACCTGTTTTGAAGCCTCATGTGTTGCTAGTGCGTATATGTAAAGGAATGTTATGGAAATTCAGAGGAGTTTCCAAACTCCTGAAATGCAAGATGACTGTCTTTCATTGCTCAAAGACTGATTTCTGTTAGGGATACAAATGGAGGTGTGTAGAATTTTTTCCATAAATGTCAACAACTGAAGTGCTGGGGCCTGGGCTGTGGGCCCCAAGGTGGAGTTGACCTATGGAGGAGTCAGAAGCCAGCAACAGGTTTTGTTCCCCAAGGTCCCACAGACAGAACCTGGCCCAGCTGTGTGAGGAACCAACTGCCCCCAGGTGATCATGGTTGGGGTGGTGGGCGAGGCTGGAGATAGATCAACCAAGAACTGAATCAGTTTGAGAGAAGCAACAAGAAGCTGATCCGTTTGCAGAAAGTTCCTGTTGAAGAGAGTTCCTGTAACAGATGAAGAATAAAAGATGAGGAGGAACATTGATGTTTGTCCTGAATGTGGAAACAAAGACTAACAGATGAAGGTATGCTGAGGAAATGTTGCTGAGTTTGGTGTGGGCTGGAGGAAGCAGAGAATTAGCAGCACAACAAGAAGAAGCTTTTCAGGTGGAAACCACCTTTCTTAAAATATTTTTGCTGCATAAGGACATCTCTAGTGTCGCTCCAGTTGCTTTGCAGTCTTTACAGAGACAATCACAAAATAAAATTGTAATGTGTTGACATGAAAAAGGGAAAAAATGGTTCCAAGTTTAAGTTCCTTTCTCACAAATAAGTTAGTCATAACAGAAATTTATTTGAGAATTTTCGAGAGCATTTTTGTAAAGGTTTTCCCAAATTAGGTGCTTCATTTCATCCATCTGGTTTAGTGACTGGGTCATTTGGGCAGTACAGTCTCAGAAACATGGTGTTAGGAGTAGTGTTACTGCTCCCACACAAATGTTCTCCCTTGTTATCTTGTATGTGTGCATATGGAAAGCAGTGGTGCCATTTTTCATGCTATGATTTTATTATGATTTTGGGTAGATGCAGATTAGATGTTAGGAAGAAGTTCTTCCCCAGGAGGGTGGGGAGACACTGGCACAGGTTGCCCAGAGAGGTGCTGGAAGCCCCATCCCTGGAAATGTTGAAGGCCAGGCTGGATGGGGCTGTGAGTAACCTGCTCTAGTGGGAGGTGTCCCTGCCCATGGCAGGGGGGTTGGAACTAGATGATCTTTAAGGTCCCTTCCAACCCCTATCATTCTATTACTTTTCTGTTATGTATTCTGCAATCCACACCATCTTACACACACACAGAGAATGCTTTTAACATCTGTAGTCTACTGTGAAAGAGCATAGTGCATTTTTATTTTTTCTTAAATCAGTGGTATGAGGTCTGGGTTTTAGTATCATTTAATCCTTTTCTAAAAATCTGAGCACAATATCATGCCTTGTATTGACCATTCGTGACATCCCGAACCACTGCTAGGGGAAAATGACAACACAGTTTCAGCTTCCCAGCAAGTGTAATAACACTTTGGAATTGTAAACATGTCTCATAACATTTTACACTTTTCATTGATATGCAGAATGTGGCCATAACGCAGACCTACAGGCCATAATCATAGAAGCTAGATGTTCTTTATTTTTATTTGTTTTAAGCTGCTCTTAAAGTGTTGACCTGGTTCTCTTTCATGGCTAGGTGCTGTTATTAAACACGGCTTGACTGGTTAGTGCTGGTGTGCTTTCATGCTTCCAAAAAGGGCCATTTAAAAGATCTTCTGCAAGATGATTTATCTGGTCTACAGTAGTTTTGTTTAAGTCTTGAATTCAGGTTTATGGAATTATTTGATTGGTTTTGTATTTTCCAAATTGTGTTTAATGTTTCGATCCCTTGGGAAGCTGGTTTTCTTGGATTAGAGCATTTCCTAGAATCCCCCAAACATCCTTTAACTTACCATCTTTCTGGTGATAGCTTTAATATTAATATTCAGCACTGGAAGATCAAGTAATTTATAAAGGCATAATTTTTTTGTTATGCATTGCAGAAGTGTTCTACTCTGTTGATCAAAGCTGTTTTACAAGGGTGTTTGAATACATTGACCAACTGTCTTTTTAACAGGACTGAGCATATTGACCAGAGTTTAACCAGCTGCAGAGTACTCCTCCTATTGCTAAGGGCATTGATAGGAAGGGGCTGTGTTTTTCTTCAGTCAGATGTGAAGCTCAATGGGATCACTCGTGTCAGGATAAGACAGCAGGCCTAATTACTTTTCTAAGTCCATAAATACCATGGAAAATGTTCCTTTTACTTGTCTCTTGGCTAAAATAGTTGGCATATGCTAGCCTTGTTAGACAGGTATACATTTCAAACACCAGCAAGTTGTAAGAGTCACAGATGTTTCACAAGATGAAAAAAAAAAAGAACCAGAATGTTTCAGCTCTGTCTCTGAAGACTTTTTTATCCTCATAATTCCCCTAGACATCATCTCTAACTCCCTTGAGCCATTAGTGCTTTAATAGTTAAAGTGTGTATATATAAAGGGTGTTTTCATGTATGTGCAATAATGCATGTGGGAATGAATGTGAATTTGAGTAAATGTGGATGTATTTATGTGTGATTTTACATGTGTAAAAATGCAGTCTTACTGCTTGCATTGTTCTCTAAATCCAAATCCCAAGCACTTAGCTTTGAGCACAGATGCTGTTTTCAGTAAGATAGTACTTGTCTATTCTTTGAATGTCATGGCAGATGTTTTACCTCGAGGTTAATATCTGACTTGCTTTAAATNAGTGCTGGTGTGCTTTCATGCTTCCAAAAAGGGCCATTTAAAAGATCTTCTGCAAGATGATTTATCTGGTCTACAGTAGTTTTGTTTAAGTCTTGAATTCAGGTTTATGGAATTATTTGATTGGTTTTGTATTTTCCAAATTGTGTTTAATGTTTCGATCCCTTGGGAAGCTGGTTTTCTTGGATTAGAGCATTTCCTAGAATCCCCCAAACATCCTTTAACTTACCATCTTTCTGGTGATAGCTTTAATATTAATATTCAGCACTGGAAGATCAAGTAATTTATAAAGGCATAATTTTTTTGTTATGCATTGCAGAAGTGTTCTACTCTGTTGATCAAAGCTGTTTTACAAGGGTGTTTGAATACATTGACCAACTGTCTTTTTAACAGGACTGAGCATATTGACCAGAGTTTAACCAGCTGCAGAGTACTCCTCCTATTGCTAAGGGCATTGATAGGAAGGGGCTGTGTTTTTCTTCAGTCAGATGTGAAGCTCAATGGGATCACTCGTGTCAGGATAAGACAGCAGGCCTAATTACTTTTCTAAGTCCATAAATACCATGGAAAATGTTCCTTTTACTTGTCTCTTGGCTAAAATAGTTGGCATATGCTAGCCTTGTTAGACAGGTATACATTTCAAACACCAGCAAGTTGTAAGAGTCACAGATGTTTCACAAGATGAAAAAAAAAAAGAACCAGAATGTTTCAGCTCTGTCTCTGAAGACTTTTTTATCCTCATAATTCCCCTAGACATCATCTCTAACTCCCTTGAGCCATTAGTGCTTTAATAGTTAAAGTGTGTATATATAAAGGGTGTTTTCATGTATGTGCAATAATGCATGTGGGAATGAATGTGAATTTGAGTAAATGTGGATGTATTTATGTGTGATTTTACATGTGTAAAAATGCAGTCTTACTGCTTGCATTGTTCTCTAAATCCAAATCCCAAGCACTTAGCTTTGAGCACAGATGCTGTTTTCAGTAAGATAGTACTTGTCTATTCTTTGAATGTCATGGCAGATGTTTTACCTCGAGGTTAATATCTGACTTGCTTTAAATTCATGTGGGAAATCTGAAAGTTCCATTTCCTATCTCGAAAATCAATAGAAACTTAATCAGAGCTGCTAAAAACAAGTCCCAGTTCTTTTGTAACAGAGAAAGTAAACAAGATACAAAATTAAAAGTGACAGAATATTTTACATGAAGGACATGAAGTGCACCACCAACTAAGTTTCAGCTCTACAAGGCGTGTGTCTTTCAAGTTGAATTTTGACTAGAGAAAGCTCCATCTGTTTTTTTTCCTATACCAAGGCACTATAGCACATTTAAGGTACGTTTCAATTTTTAGTATTGTGTAAACACATTTTCTTACAGACATTACTTTTACATTGAACAGCTTGTGTGGTGACCTGAAAGATTTTCTTTGTCAGAATCTGCACAGACTCCTCATGTATGGTTGTTCTTCACAGGAATATGAATCCTCTGTGCTTTATTGGTCCTCCTGCCCCAACAGATTTTGTGCTTGGATTTCATATAGCTAAAGTCCTGTCTTCCCTGCTATCCTAAACTGATTTGTTCTCTGTTGTTGCTTTTCTTTTATGTGGACACTGTTGTGCTGAAATAAAGCGTTGTTGATTTGTTATTTGTCCTAAGTCTGAGAGGATGTTGAGGGTATATAATTTAACCTCAAAGACAAAGGGAAATTGAGACCACTGTGTTCAGTTTTTATTATCTGCCCAGGCTGGCTGATCATAGGATGTCCTGGTCCCTACACTCTACAGCTGGATTCAGTCTGGAAACAAGGACTGTTCTGCCAAGTAAGANTGGAACATAGGAGGTTCCACCTAAATATGAGAAGAAACTTCTTCTCAGTGAGGGTGACAGACACTGGCCCAGGCTGCCCAGGGAGGTTGTGGAGTCTCCTTCTCTGGAGACGTTTAAAGCCCCCCTGGACGTGTTCGTGTGTGACCTGCTCTAGGTGATCCTGCTCTGGCAGAGGGGGTTGGACTAGATGATCTTTCAAGGTCCCTTCTAATCCCTGACATTCTGTGATACTGTGAAATAATCAAACTGGCCAAAATAGTGTAAGGTATTGAAGAAACAAAAAGAAAACAAATTAAAAATATACCCGTGGGGATCTTGTTTACAGCATCCTTTGTCCTTCTTGTTAGAACTTCAGAGAGTGCAAGTACATTTTGATTGGGACTGTAGAAGTTTCTGAAGTGACCAAACAATTGTAAAACTGGCAACTGAGATGTGTGGGCAGTGGAGCCTATAAAATTTTTATACATGTTTATCAATCCACATGGTCTTTAACACTGTAGAGGATAGTATAGTGTTTGACAGCCAATAGGAGAAAATAAGGCTGGGCAGGGCATAGCTAAACAGCAAGTAAGAAGGAAATCACAAGGAAGATGCTTACTGCAGATGGCTCCAAAATGCCTATAGTGATAAGGTCTAGAATACACATAGGGCTATCTACTTATTACCACATTTCTTCAGCAGACAAATCTGCTTTCATCTTGTGGACTGTGCAAACAAAATAGAACAAAAAAGAAGGTGGGGAGAAACCTGAGACCTACATCAGGCTTTCTGTGTTTGATTCACTGCCTCATTAGTCATTACTGATGTCTTGATAAGTCATTTCAAGAGCTGCACTTGTTTCTGCATTTTTAGAAAATGCTTCATAATCTTGGTAGAAATTATATTCATCCAATAATTGTGACTTTGAATGTTCAGTTGAAGCAAAGAAAGCTAGTTTGGTTTACTTTGAAAAAGATGACCACAAACCCATTTCTACCTAGCACATGTGTACATTCATCACTGAGAGAGAGTTCCTTATTTTGCTCTTAATGACTTTAGGTATACCAGAGGGGAGTAAGGATCTGGGTTAGAACAGTTTACCAGTAAAACTTTCCATATGTAAATCTACCCTTAACCAGTTCTGAGTGTGATCACTAGTCCAGAGTTTATGGCAGTCATTTGAAGTCACTGCAACTGTATAAATCATATATTATCTTTGTTCTACTGCTGCAGTTTCTTTGTGGAGACTATCCACATGGTGGCAGATAGCAGCAGAAGGACTGTTCTAATCACAGTGCTTTATTCTGCTGCCTGCATCACAAGAGGAAGGTTTTTTTATTTCCCTACTTTGACCTTCTGAAATTCGTCTTTTCTTTCTAGCTTGATTTTTGTAGCATCTATGGTGAGCCTGTACTAAATCTTGTATTGCTGCCTTATCTGGCAAAGACATCTTAGTTTTCCTTGGCCAGTGGAAGCAAGGAAAAGGGCAAGCCTATCACAGACATCCCACAGGAAAGAGGTAAAAAAGGCCTGTGTGGGCATTGGGAAGGTGATGTGCCAGCTGGGGCTAACAGGCAGGAGCAGAAATGCTGGTAGAGAAGTTGGATTGTAGCTATCTGCTGAAAAGCAATGTGGCAGAGCATAGATTTGCCTTCTCTATCTGCATCTAAAAGAAAATGAATGGATAAATTAGGGTAGAGCTAAAACAAAGCCCAGCTAGAGGAAGGAACCCCAGAAGCTCCAGCTAATGTAAAGCAAAATTATGTTTCTGAGGATACAGGGATTTCCTGCTCCACAGGAGCACTTATTTTTTTAAGAACAAGCTCCATCTGGTGCAGGCAAGAAGCCCCAGGAGAAAGTGGTGTTCAGGTAGGTGTATGAGTGAGCACTTGCCTCTGCTTTGTGAAACCTGTCGGTGCACACAGCTCTCCTCTCTTTCTGAGTGAGTTTGTTTTCACTTGGGACTAACCTAACTGATGAAAGCCCAATTGCAGATGTAGTGCATAGAATCTTAGCATGATTTGAGTTGGAAGGGACTTAAAGAACATCTCGTTCCAACCCTGCTACCAAAGGCAGGGACAACTTCCAGTAGAGCAGGTTGCTCAAAACCCTCTGCAACCTGGCCTTGAGTTCCAGTCCATGCTCTGGGATTGTGCTGTGGCACAGCCAGAGCTCAGTCAATGGGGAGAATTAGAAGACTGACTCAAAAAGTCCACCTTGGATCCAAGCTGAAGTAGTAGTGGTGGTGTTCCCATAGTAGACTGAGTAAGATGACTGTCTAGGGACTATTTCAAACAGATCTCCTTAAACAGATTCATATATGAAGGTTGGGAGAGGACAGCAAGGCATGGAGAGGGGCAACAGAGCACTTCAGGCAGGAGACTGGTGATTGCAGTTGAATTCCAGTAACAATCTTCAGGATCACTGCCACTGGTCCAATGAAGGACTTGTAGCTGGATATAAGACCTTAACAATTTACTTGTTTGAGTATAAGCTTTAAACCATTTGTATGATTAAAACAAACATTTTACTTAATTTCTTTCAGATAAAAAATTTGGAAGGAAGGGGCAAAGCAAACGCTTAGTTTGTCAAGTGGATTTGGTTTTAAAAATAGGAACATTGTCATTGCTATCTTTCTTCTTAAAAACCTCGGAAACTTTAATGAGCATATGAATTAGTAGAGTGAAAAAAGCTGTTAACATTCTTGTCTCTTGACTTAATTTGAAAAGTTCTTTTGCTTTCTTTAAAGTTAAATTTAAGAAAACAGAGAATTAATATGTTAATTAATAAGAAATTCAATAGAGATCTAGAAAGTAAGTAGTTAGACTACTTTTTTCTTTAGTAACTCTGTGAAGCTCATTAAATGTTGCTTGAAACACATGCATAGGAAAGAAGTACAGAGAAATCTTCTTAAGATGAGCTTGTGAAGAAACCTCCTGTCTTAAGAGACATTGATATTCTGAAATGTATTGAGTCTGCTCTTCTTAGAAAATCACATTAATTAAACAAGTGATTTTGTTTAGTCCTTTGAGCAAATACTTCAGGCAGTTCTCTTTGGGTCCTAGAGCTGAGTGAAATACTGACTTTTAGATCAGTAGCTGAAATAAAAAGTAATTTTAAATACGTATGTATTGGTCCAAGAATTTTTCTTTACTTTTTAATTTGGTTTTTGTGCATCAGAAGAAGATTGTCTGAAAGTGGCCATGAAATTGCTCATATGGAGATAATTTTAAATAAAACTTCAATCTTCTTCTCTTTAGTTTTTAAAATTAAATAAATGTAATCTTTTAAAAGGTTTCAGATTCAAGCTTTGAAACATTATTAATCTTGAAATATATTTCCAAATGCAGCACTTCTATTTCCTGTTTGCTCCCCAGAAGGGAAGTATTTCTGGGTTTCAGTGCAAAATTCAAAATCTGCATCAAGATGAGGCTCCGTTTCTTTGTGTGACAAACTCTTGACCAAACAAACTGGCCTTGTTGGTTCTGCACCAAAGAAGGGCTGTGTTCTTGTTCCAGTTGCCAGGGTTCAATGTCTCCTTGCTTTCCTTGTGACTCCTAGAAATACAGGAATCAACTCTAGGGCATATTGTGGCTTTGATACTGTAATGATGGCATCATTTTTTGTGCATCTCTTCTCTGCCTTTATCATTTTCTTGGGTGGGGTCTGGCTGTACACATTCTCTTGAAAGAATTGTCCTTCCTACATCCCAGTCTCAGTGCATAGCAACACCTGCATTCAGGTGGGGTCCCAGAGTGACCTCAGTCTTCCTCATCCTCTCTGATAACCATTCAGGCTAACATTTAAGTTTGTAGCAGATGCTGAAACCAAGTCCATTATCACAGCTGTAGTCAGGAATTGGGTTGCTATGCTTTCTCCACGTTGCACAAGCAGGAGGGGCCGTTCTATTACTAGCTCTGTTGCCCAGGGTATTAGCCAGAAAATCCCATCTTCTGAAAACACACTTTTGTTGCAAAAGTAAGTGCAAGGCCAGCCCTTTACACCAATCATGGCAGTGGAGGCTTTTAGAGAGGGCTCCTGCATTGTTCAGACCTCTTTTGCTAGCAATTACTGGTACCGTGAATGATTTCCCGGCAGTTCTGAATGTATAACTTCTGGAAGGATCTGAAGTTAAAAGCTGCTTGAGGTCGTTGCAGTCACTTGGGGCATGCTGAACTCACCCTTACCTAAGCACACACAAAAGAGGAGCAGGCTCCCTGCGGTGCTCTGTTGTCCTTGTCTGCTGGCTGTGAAGTATGTGAAAGGTTTGCAGGTTTGCCTGAGCAAGCAGTCCTCTTCTGAGAGCCTGAAATTACCCCATGCTAACGGGGAAAAATATATTAGAAGCATTAACACTGTATTAGCTTCTTCCCCTCTGCCCACTCAGAAACAGATGGAGTTTGCTGTATTGATGTAATCTCTCACGGGTATTTATTGACACTAGGAAATGTTTAAATGAAATGTTACACTGCAGGCTGACAAGGCTTCAATTTATGAAGAGCACAAGAAGATAGGCCACACTTCAGTGTTTACCCAAACCTGCTATTGTGGCATAAACCCTTCTCTTTTAGCAGGATGAATAGAGCTGAGGACAAGTCTGAAGCTTGTTTGGCTCACTAGTGGTAGCTGAGAAAAGTGGAATTATTTGTCTGCTACTGCATGGGAGTCCCAAATTAGACTGTGCAGAGAACATAAGAAAAAGAGGTAGAAAATAGGGATTCAGGGAGAAAATAAACCTGTCCTTCACCCCCAGTGGATGACATACCGGTCAAATACTGGGATCAGGGTCAGTGATTTGAAATGATTGTTGCAGCAGACAGGAGAATACATTGAAAAATAGAGTGCTGTTTCTGAACCATCTGCTGCCATTCCCTGCTACATCCCCTTACATAACTACTTTCATTTTTAAGGAAGAATATTTTTAAAAATATAAATAAAATAATAATCAAATGTATTAAATAATATTCAGATGTATTAAACTGAATTTTGACTACTTAGGAACATAAGGCTAGAAAGTGATTGCCATTTGATTTTAAATTGAAGAAAGTCCCTCTTAAATTCCCTGCAATTTTTTTTTGGTCCAAACAGAAAATGGGTAGGTAGGGACCCTTTCTCTTCAGTTGTTTTGAATTCACTTCCTCATTACAAGGCCAAATTGGCTCTAATAAGCTTTTTGGTTATTTGCCCAATTTGTGTTCTTACATGTCAGTATTGATTGGTGTTGCTTGTGTGCAGTGATCCTCTCTGTAGTACTTCTAATTGTCTTTTCATTGAGTTTTCACCTTTCTCTTCTACGCCTTTATTGTACAGTACAGTTTCTGTTCCCTTGTTGTTATTGTAATAATAGTCAAGTTTATTTAAGATTGAATTGTTCCTGCTGGATTATAGGCAATGAGAACTGTGCTGAGTAATTCAGATGACATCCCATGAGTGCCTTGCTCTATCCCTACTGGAAATAACTTTAAAAATCAAATTTCTTGTCACAGCCACCTTGTTCACAGTTACCTTATGATTAGCTAAGACACTTGTATCTCATATTGCTAACCTCTTTCTTTAATGAAAAATCTACATGGATAGAATATTCTTTAGAAAATGTCTATTACTGTTGTCAGTTCTGTCACACTAGAGCAGAGATCTTATTGTCTACATGAGATTGTCTGTTAGTGCACTTTGCTTAAAATATTTGGTATTCATCTTTGATTGTTTCCTGTTTCAAACATTTGCAATTCTGTCAAGTACCATGTCACAGTCAGTCAAACTTCCTTGACTTTCAGCATTAAGAATTTCTGTTCCTGTGTACAATTCACACAAACCACTCGTTATTGAGAGCATAATTAGCCATCTCTGTCCCATGGGACACTGTGTGACACCCAGAAGATGAACAAATAGTGAATGATGAATAGTTGGAGCAAAACTTGAAAGTAGTATGGCAGGAGAAATGAATGCCTCATTGGCTGTGACCTATGCTGAATACCTGTCTTCCCAGGACAGTCAGAAGAGAAATAGCATCGTGGTTTGTGAGTTTGGAGGAATTATTTCAGGAAGTGAGACTGTTTCTTCACTTCACAGCAAAAGCTTGAAATTTGATTTATGTCACACTTCCATCAGTCAGATTTTGCTCTAACTGCATGAAGTTCAGCTAAGCTATTTGGGGTTTATTCTACTGTAAATGGTACAAGTTCTTAGCTTTTTTCTTAGCTTGAAATACAGGATTTTTATGAAATTAGTGTTTCTTGTCGGGGATAGGACTGTGATGTAGCTTGCAAATACAAATTTCTGACAAATCAAGATCTCAAAAAGGAATGAGTTTTGCTGGCAGAGTTTTTGTCTTTTGTTCTCCCCAAGGGGTGATTAGTGTAACAAGCAAAACGTTTCCAATTAAACTCAGAAAAAAGAAAAACGCCAGCTTTTCACAGAAGCTTTCTCCTGAGGACTCAGACCAATTCCAAGATTTAGTAAGGTTTAGAAATATTTCATTTGTTATATGATTGCTCAGTAGATTCACAGGGAAAGTGCCTGTGAGCAAGCACAAACCTTCAATCTAAAGAATTCTAAAAGGTACATGAAAACAAAGGCATGTCTCAGCTTGAATACCTCCTGATCTTTACCTGCCTTGGTCTCATGTGCTGCTTTCTCTCCATCTGCTCAAACAGCTATGGTACAAGGTGAAGCAACATTTGGAACCCCAGTATCTGGGAGTGCTGCAGAGGTGGTGGTCATCACCCATCTGTGGTAAAGAATTACTGGGCTTTATTTTGAAGACTGAAGGAGAATTAGGAAAAACAAATCATGCTTTGTGTGTGATCTTCCAGTGTGATGGTTCCAGCTTCCAGCTTTGCCTGTATCTAAACCACACCAGCTGATGTTTTGCCATTCTTGCTGTCTTCTATTTTGAGATGGTGGTTTCCTTCAAATCAACAACATCTTCTGAAGGGGATAGATAATTCACATAAACTTCATAAAGCCAGGGAAGCTGTTCATGCTAAATTCCTGTGAACTAAATATAAGCACTAGAAATATGTTCTGTGCTGTCCTCAGTGAACTGTTAGCTGGCAGAGGTGTTTTCCTCACTCCCCACCAAGCCCCTCCAAATATCAGAACAGGTAATGGATATAAAAAGCAGTGTGAGGACCATGGACAACCTTAAAACCCATTTAATCACAAGATACCTAAGTGACCTACCTACAAGTTCAGTTCCTCTTATAGTGCATAAAAAGAGTAAAAATCCCTTCAGCCTTATCTGGCTGACATCAGAAAGATGAACTCTTTCCTGTGTGAGCCTATTCTTATTCAATAAAAATGTTAAATAGCACTATTAAGTAAGGTTAATATTATACCAGTGTATTTGAGTATTTATTTTTGGCAACAGATGAACTAACACAAAATAAACTTGAGCTTTTAAAAACACAGCAGCCAGATTTTCAGAAGTATGAAATAGCAAAAAATCTGCTTCTTTGGATTCAGTTTTACATGGTGCTGCATTGTGTTCTGTACAGGAGAAATTGCTATGGCGTGACCCAAAGCCATAGAATAAATGTTACACATCCTATATTTAGGGGGAAGAAGTTTCCATGTTTAGTAGCTCTTTTTCCACCTGTAAATAAATATTTACATCTACATTTCTGCTCTGCTAGCTCTCTTCTTCTTCAGGCCAACACCAAACTCAGCAACATCCCTTCAGCATGCCTTCATCATCTGTTTGCTCTTCTCCATCTCAAATAAGAAAAATATCTTCATCTTTTATTCTTCATCTGTTTGCTCTTCTCCATCTTGAATCAGCCAAGGGGGAACACAGCACTGAGAGAGAGCTCAGCAAGTGACCCCAACAAGAAGCTCCTCCAACTGCCCCCAACAGGAACACTCCTCAAACTGATCAACTTCTTGTTGCTTCTCTCGAACTGGTTCAGTTCCTGGTTGATCTATCTCTAGCCTTGCCCCCACCCCAACCACGATCACCTGGGGGCAGTTGGTTCCTCACACACCTGGGCCAGGTTCTGCCTCTGGGGCCTTGGGGAACAAAACCTGTTGCTGGGTTGTGACTCCTCCATAGGCCAACTCCAGCTCGGGGCCCACGGCCCAGGCCCCAGCGCTTCAATTTCCACGTAAGTCTATACACACAAACACACACACACACAAAGTCACAAATGAGGGTTCCAAGCTCTAATTTTTGCACTGTGTAGTCAAAACAGGAAAAAGCCTGAGAGACTTCTCTGGTCTGTTTTGAATGTCATACTTTACACCTCCGTCAGTGCAGACTGTAACAGATAGGCCCAGTCTTCACAACACTGACGGTTGTTGTGTTCACAAACAACCGACTGGAAGCAAATTGGATTGAGGGAGAGGGGAAAATGGAATAAACCACAGCAGCTTCAGGCTCTTTGTATGTGAAAATTCAGCTTCTGGGAGAGATAGGGGCTACGTTGTAAGCAAAGTTCCAAGCAATGCCTTCTTTCAGCAGAAGTTACTGTGAACGTGCAGTGTTACCGATCCACTCAAAATGGATATCTGTTCCATGGGTGGCTGGGAGGATCCCAGAGACACATGTGAGGAATAATATTATGTGATTCTCAATTTCCCAAGAGGTTCTCTCAAAAGGCAGAAGCAATTTCTTGAAAGAAAAAGTCCCCGTAACTCTGGACTGCATTATAATTGCACAATTTTTTGAAGTAGCAATTTTCTTTCTTTCTTCTGTCACCTGTCTTTCCTTTCCCGCTTTCGTTCAGGTGAAAGCAGTATTTTCTTCCTCATTATCCAATACTTAAGATGAGCTTTTGATACTAATTATTATTACTTGGTGCTACTTTAATATTATAACTTTATCATAACACTAATAGAGCTGAATTAAAGGGAACATTTATCTTTTTTATTAGCAAGGCACAAAGGACATAGGTTTTAATGAAAACCTTTGATTGTCTTACTTGACTTCCAGTTTGAATACTGGACAGCCCAAGTAAAGTGTGGCATCATTTGATTATAGAAAAGGGACACATTTTTTCACTCTATTTATAAACTGATGCCGCTGTTGTATAGCAACGCTGTCCAATATTCCAGGAAATCTAAAATAATACTCTTCCATGAAAAAAAACAAAAAGAAAAGCATAATGAAGATTATTTGGTTGATAGAGTAGCTTTGTTCGTAGATAATGGCACTGGGGACAATGAGGTACTTATTCCTCCCTTGGGTTCTCAAGGGACTATGATGATACAAATATAACAAATCAAAATACAGCTTATATTAAAAAACACAGCAGAAATGAACAGTCTCACAATAGGTGCATATCAGATTGGTTTACCTTAGCTACACAGCTAATGGACAGGATATGGAGGAAGAAGATAAAATTGACAAGAAGGTGAGCTCTTTCATGAGGGATGGGGGCACTGTCTCAGTGAACGCACCTGAAAGCAGAAGGGTGGGCAAATAAAGTTCATTTCTCCTAGATGGTAGTAATCTGGAACAATATATGTATGAGAAGCAAGACCAGAAATGCTACAGAAAAAGCAGTATAACACTTGAGAATAATTACTTAGTGGTAGTAACGCGGGGCTGTATTCTTAAAGGTTCTTAATTTTCAAAGATTTAAGCTGAATGATGAAACTTTGCCAGTTTTCATTACATCAAACAAGATCTCCACACCCCTTTTGAATTCCTGTGTGAGCCCGTGTTGGCAGTTTAATAAAGACAAACACTGCTAAACATTATATTCATCAACCCCATACTGGCTGCAGAATATTAATTTTTGTGACAAGTGATATTTCCCGAAGAATTCCTTATAATTTAAAATGGATGGTAAGGGGTTTGCTTCATTGAGATCTAACAGAAAGCAAGATACGGCCAAAAATGCACTCATGAACAATTGTGTTGCAATTCATCTGTGGAAAAACGCAAAAGGTATTCCCTGGGATACTTGTCTGTGTAGAGTCCCTACATGGCTTGTCTGAGTACATCTGATGGCAACCAGATACTCTGATGTTCTCCTGATGGCCTGCTACAGTTAAAGGTGGCTTTCTTGAGGAGGACTTGCCTTGTTAGGAGGAGGATCTCTTTAGAATCATAGAATGTTTTAGGCTAGAAGGGACCTCTAGAGGTCATCTTGTCCAACCTCCCTACACAAGCAGGGACATCTCTATCTAGGTCAGGCCGCTCAGAGCCCCATCAAGCCTGACCTTGAAGGACTCCAGGGATGGGGCCTCCACCACCTCTCTGGGCAGTCCATTCCATTGATCTATCACCCTCATATTAAAGAACTTTTTTCTAATATCCATCCTTTTCTAATTTTTCTAATATCTATTCTTTCCTAGCTTAAAACCATTACTCTTGGTCCTATCATTACAAACCCTTTTGAACGGACCTTCCCCCACCTTTACGTAGTCCCTTCAGATACTGGAGGGTCACTATAAGGTCCCCCTGGAGCCTTCTCTTCTCCAGGCTGAACAGCCCCAACTCTCTCAGCCTGGCTTCATACCAGAGATGCTCCATTCCCCTGAGCATTTTGGTCCCTCCTCTGGACACACTCCAATATGTCCACATCCTTCTTGTGCTGGGGGCTCCAGAACTGGACGCAGAGCTCCAGGTGAGGTCTCCCCAGGGCAGAGTAGAGGGGCAGAATCCCCTCTCTTGATCTGCTGATCTTTGTGATGTTACGTGTATACATGAAAGGTGAGCAGCTTAATATGGCAAATGTTATTGTACATGATATGGTTTCAGGCTTTTGGAATCTGATTTGAGCAAGGCTGGGATTAGCCAATGGCCCAGTTATGGGATTAGAAGATATGTGTTAGGAGCTGTGAGATTAAACACTGGGTGGAGGTCTGATGCTTCAGTTCTTGTGAATATATTCCTACTCTGCTGAGCACAAAGCCCAGCCCTGCCTTTGTGAAGAAAACTTCATTTGGGAGTCTAAGTGCAGTACTGGTGTTAGGTGATACCTTTGTTCAGGAGATTGAGTAGGCTTTCTGTAGCAAAAGCCACCTTTACCTGACGGTGTATTAGATGTACTTCACTTCTAATAACATCGGTCTTTCGTTTATTTTACAAGAAATTGCAATAAATCTCTTACACCTTAGACCCCAATTACAAGGGGTATCTCAGATGTGCTGCATTATGTGTAAGTATGAAGGCTAAATTAGGAGAGATTCATTCCATCCACTACTTCCACTAACAGGTTTAAGGTCTTGGCTTTGCATAGTAACAAGATTATAGAAATGCCTGAAAGACAATTCTTGTATAAAACCAAATGTCCTCAAGTGATTTAAAGTTGCAAAAAAAAAATTAAAAAAAAAAAAAATCCCTTTCATCTTATTATTAATTGTATAATAAATGCATCCTGTGTACTGATAACAATAATGCCATGTAATTAATTTTTAAGAATTAAAACCTTGCCTTTATCCAGTCTCATGGTCCACTTTAATATTTATAGCTGTGAATATAAATCCTCTTATCTAATTATAACATGACTGGTTTCATTGTTCAAAAGGAACTACTCTTTGTTATTTATTAATTTATTATGTTCTATTTTACTTTATTATATTAATTATATGCTTTTCTGTGTTCTTTAAAGAGACCAGAGAACACACAATTTTGAGGCTTCTAAAGCTCATCAGTGAAATTCTGTGCTGGTTTGGATAAGGTGTGATATTTCATTTGTTTTCTGTGTCTGTTTTTGTCTTCCATGATTACCCATTCTGTTTACAAAAAGGCTCAATTAGCATTTGAATAGTAAGCCAGAGAGCAGACAGGTTGAGAATTCTTATAGTACTAATTTGGCAGCCATTCTCATCCCCCCACCTCTCTCTCTCAGAGTTTTTTCTTTTTCTCTAATCAAGCCGCAGTTATTAAAGCTAGAATAAAAGAACTGATTTTCTATTACATTGATGCGTGCTGAACAGTGCCTTGCTTTGCTTTTTCCTTCAGCTATGCTAATTGGACTCAAAGGAAATATTTAGTTTATAATAGCAAATGAAGAATGCATTAAATTCTAGCAAGGAGAAAAGACAAGCAATGGAACTGGACATTAGTTTTTGAATACCATCTCCCTTTAAGGTACTTATCTTAATACTTATTTACAACTAGCAACAATATTATTTAATTTTCAAACCTAATTACTCTGGGAAAAGAAAATTCTGAATCTGGGAAAGGAGGGAGAGATTTCTTTACAGTAGCAGATAATCCTGCAAAGTCAAAAATCAGAGTGGACAGTTCACTTCAATACAGTTACACAGGAGCTCCTGAGGAAAAAAGTAGTAGTTGTGTCTCCAGCTTCTGTCTTTCTGCCCCTGGGGTAAATCAGAAGTGACTGCATTGAAATCAAAAGACTTACATTGACAAGAGAAGTCTGCAAAGCCTGGAATTGCACAAGAACAATGTTTTACACTACACTCCCAGAATTTTTGCCTCTGGTCATAGCTGTATGTCTCATAAGAATTGTCTTGCTCAGATTCCAGGCTCACTCAGATATAGTAAATGGGGGAAAGTGATTCAGTATCGTGTGATTTTACTGTTGATCTTGTGATTTGAAAATGGGAATAGAGCTTCTTGATGTGAACTATTAATTAAAATCAAGGCTCTTATGCTAAACAAAATGAAAGCCCTCTTGATGATGAAGAGTACTGTCTAAAAGAAGGGTTTTGAAGTCATGGCTTTAAGCAATGCCATGATTTTATGCTATTTTAGGAAAATCTAGAAGAACTGGAGTGCTTAAGGTAGGTAGTAGTGGTTATCTAAATACAACATAATCTTTAGAACCCAGTCCAAAAAGATGCTTCAGGTCCCTTAGTAAACTGTCTTAAACTGGGACTACTTTAAGTTAAGGTTAAGCCCACATTTAGTTATTAGCTGAACCAAGGCTTTAAAGTCTTTCATGACTTCTAGGAATTGGCAGAGAGAGGTACGTGGCTGGATTCTTTTCTTCTAAATGCCATTTAAACAAGATCATTTTGGAACTTGGAAAGCTAAGAGTCTGCATTATCTTTTAGTAGCTTTGTGCTGCTGTGCTGTAACTGCCTTCATTAGAGGCAAACCTAAATTATATGGATGTCAGAGCACTCAGAATCATCTTCAAGATCTGAAATCTCTAGTTGTTTCCCTGATAACAGAATTAAGCTCCTCACTGATCTGTTGATTCATTGGTGTGTTACCGGCTACACAAATTGAAGTGCTTTTACAGACAATGTATTACCTGAATCATGCTGGATAAACCACAGCTATCCTGGAATTCTCCCAAGAACTCCTCCCAAGGCTGCTTTGATTCTGTGAAAACCTTAGGTTTGCTGACAGAACTTTGCAGTCCCAGGAGCTGACACTGCTAGGCTGCTGGAGTACAGGCAGGCAGTTTGTGTACCTCAGAGAGGGGGATTTACTTAAGCAGGGGAAAGCCTGAGGTGTACCTATTTTCAGCAAATTTGTGCCTTTTGCTTGCACAACATAGGAATGTAGACTAGACCTCAAGTCTGCCTGTTCAGTCTGAAGATGAAAGGTCAAGTTTAGCATAAGACTGTGATTTGCGTGCAGAGGTTTCTCCCACACAGGGATTACTGTCTTTTTTCTAGGGAAAATCAAGAGCAACATTTTGAGTGAATAGTAATGAACTGCAAAACTAAATGGAGTGTACATTATGTTCCTTTGAAACATTGTGTGTGGGGCAGAATCAACTACCATTTTTCTTTTTTTTGGCTGTTTGGTTTTTTTTTTTCCCATGGTCATTCCTTCCCTTCAAGTGTTTCTTTAATATGCTCACACTGGGTTCAGTTCCCAGCCTGGTTCTGGTCACATGTAGGAAAAAGGTGCTGCAGCTACTTAGTGCTCATAAAATTATGTTTGTTTCATTTAGGCAGCTAAATTGTAGATACCCAAATTGCGATCTGTCTCAGACAGAGACTTGGTTTTCTCCTTTGGAGGCACAGCAGTGATGAATACAATTTGTCTTGTAACGTATGAATGCCTCACAGAGGTTGAAGATATGCCAGTACCCCCTTGCTTAGACAGGAAGGTTTTTTTATGTGTGTTGAAATCTGAGACAGAGAGGTTTTTAAGCAGCCTGCTGAAGGTCTGTTTGCTACTTTGTGGTATGGTTCAGAATCAAAGATCTCTTCAGTCCTGAGGAGAAGCCTGGTTGTTAGCATGGCAGTACCAGCACTTGACAGCTGAAATCTGTAGTCTGAGTATTCTCACATCACTGCTATGTGCAGGGTAAGCCAAGGTCTCTACACTTGTGACACAACATTTCTATACATAAGATGTCAGTTGCTTCCTCTGATAGTCAAGTGCCTGTATTGTTAGTACAGTCATCAGTAAGGTTACAGCAGCAGAATTCTTATAGTACAATGATTAAGTCATTAAAATTGTGTTTGCAGGCTCCCTAACAACCGATACCTTGCTGGTCCTCGCACCGCATCGTGGTACTGGAATAACAATAGAAAATGGCAGAGGTTTGTGGGCAACTGGCTTTAACCACTGATATTAAAAATGCAGAATATTAAAAATACCACTGGAAGCTTGAAGCTGAGGAATTTTGAGCCTGTATTGTTGTTAGAGTTTTTTCTAACCTTTGGGTTTAACCTAGCTGCTTGTGAACTTCATTTCAGCAAACTTGGTTACTTCAGGTTCCTCAGTGCCAGCCTTACATTAGTTTCAGGAACATGGTGTGAGGTGTTTGGGAGTGCCTGGCAGCCTCCATGGCATTAGACCCATCTCGGGCTCATCTTACAGCCTGGAATCACTGGTAAACTGGAGCACACTGGTGCAATTTGCATGTTTCACTACCTAGAAAATGGTGAGAATGTGCCTTTTTCTGCTCTCCAGTTGTTTTATGGGGTGAGCTGTCACTTGGAAGTGATGTGTCATTTCTTCCTTTGCTACTTGAATTTTTACATTGCTACCTTTTATTAAGCAAGAAGTAAACAGATCCAAGCTTTTAGTCATTGTGTAGATGGAAGGCTGGGCAGATCCCCACAATGCTGCCCGACGGGCAAAGGTCTTTCCCAACCCCTCATGTCCCCTGCATCAGGCTGCAGCTGCCGGGCTCCTCATTCTGCACGCACTGCTGGTGTGGTATGGCAACTGGGACCAAAAAGAAAGGAGGTGCTGGACAACAAATGAAAGGAATAGGAAACTCTCCAGTGTTTTCAGTTGCAAATATTCCAATGCTTTCAATTTACTGCCTCCTAAAATCTTTGTCTGCGGGTCACCAAAACCCAGTCACCGCAATGAAAATGCTGTTAAGAGTTGAAGATATAAAATTTAACTTTATTTAAAATGAAAGTATATATCTATAAATCTTACATTATTTATATTTTGTATATAACATGTATTCCGTATAATTACAGTGTATATCTAAAATGTATTACAGATTATATATTTTTATGTTACATTTACAGGTGTAATGAGAGCTTTACAGCACTGGTCCCAGTCCCTCATCACTTTCATTTAGATCAGTCTAATTTTTTTAATGTTTAAACACAGTTTTATAACATCACAACATTTTATTTTTGCCCAGTTCAGCAGCAGGCAACAGAAAACCCAGGCATTTAATCTAAGTGGATTAATTTAGTATACGTAACCGATCTGTTACTGCTGAAGGTAACAAGCTGCCCCCAAGCAGCACTGTAGCCTGTGTGAGCTTCAGCCCAAGATCCGAAGCAACTTGTTTATGGCTGAAGTATAGCTATGTAATAAGGTCACTGGTCTACCCTTTGGGATTGAGGTTGTGAACCCTTTTAAAGGAGAGCAGCAAAAGGCTAAATCCACCTGCAAAACAGTTTTCAGCCATTGCGTTCCAGAAAGGAGTTCAGTCTCACAGGACTAGATTTTAAGAAGTGTTTAGGAACCTAAAAACTGTCTACCATTGTGAAAATCTCTTAGCACCAGCTGTTGACATCTGGATGACCTTCAGAGACTGGTCGTGAGAGAGGAGCTGTGCCCTTCTGGAACGGCAGCTGGAGGCCAGCTGTCTGTAATGGCCCTTGAGCACTGAATTTTGTCATCGACACCCCAATCTCTCGAGGCTATTTTCAAATGGCATTTTCTGAATTATGTTGCAGGGAAAGTTGTTTTAAATAGATGTCTAATTCTTCTGATTGCAGTTTGCAATCCACTCCATCAAACAGCTGAACATGCAGACTCTTACTACAGTTAACAGAGATGCCACCAGCTGGTCTTCCTATGCAGTAGGTATACTGCCTACTTTTTAAGCTTGACAACTGATTTGTATTGCTTGAAATCCCTTGTGGGGTCAGCATTATGAGAATCAGCACGTTCTGTGTTTCTCCAAAAATGCATACAAAAATTGACTGTTTTTATCTACGGTGTGAAAATGATCTGTGGTTTTATTTAGCTGTTTCTGAAACAAGGGATAGATTTGCACATGGAAAATGCAAACTGAAACAACTCAAAGTGAGGTCTTCTCAGATACATTTTTATGAAATGGTTCAGGGTGAAAAATAAGAGGAAGAATAATGGTATAGCTAAAGAACAAATCCTCTGAAGCCTTTGTGAAGAAGTCAGACCAAACTCAGGTTGTCAGCTGAAAAGACTCCATCAAAAATGGAAATGCATTTTCTCTTAAGAGTCATTTCTTGCAGCTCTGCTTTCACCTAGCGCCCCTAAAAATGGGAGAAGTTCTTGACAATTCCTCATCCTCAAAAAATGTGGAATTCTTTGCTTTATTTCAAGTGTGAGGGGCAGCTGGAAAACTTGTGACAGTGTGTGCTCATATAGGAATTTTTTGCTGGTTTCAGTTCAGTGAAGATGTTCATGAATTGCAATTTTATGAAAAATCATGACAGCCAGATACAAATGCCTGTACAATATAAACAGCCTTTGAGGACTTTCTATCATCAGCTGAAGCCTCTGTTTTTCCTATCTAGTCCCATCTAATTATCATCTTGATGACAGTAGTTCCTTAGATCTGTCGTTAATTAACTTGAGCTTTTCAGGGCTGAGTTGGACTGAGAGTGAGACTTAGGCTGTAAAAATACCCAGCCCCAATTTTTGAATTCTTTTCTTATTTAAATACAACTGATAGAAACAAGACTCACTTCAACTTAGACTATGAATGTGCAATAAGGAGATGGTAAATTGACAAAAAAAACCCATGGCCTTCCTGTCCTTGGTAAGATATAAGAGGGAGGAAGAATCCTCAAGTAGCAGAGTTTTCAAGATACAGACCAAACTGTTTGAAAGATAAGGGGAAGGCATAGTCAAGTATGTGCTGTAATGAGATCTCCAGATGAATTTTGCTGAATAATTGAAAACTGCTTTCAACAGAAACCAGCTTTTCCAAATAGGGGGTCTTCTTTCTGCAAAGAAATACATGCAAGCAGTGCTACCTATATGAGAAAATGTGCTAAATTTAATAGTAAAACTTGCATTTATAAAGTTATTCACGTGCCTGTATGAGTGACAGCTTCCATCATGATGCTGACATCTCATGCATGTGGTTAATTTGGCTGCCATTGATTTCAGTGGAGCTCAGTGCAGTCGTAAAGTCACGCACGTGAGAATCTTGGCAGTGCTGTGAGCTCTGTAATTAAGTCCTACAGTTTGTCACAGAAGTTTCACTGCTGACTTCCAGGGATAGAAAGTACAATTCCTTGCTCATAGAACTCCTCTGCCTACAGCCAGTATAAGAAGAAAACACAGATTTTGATTACTTAGGGAGCGTGCTTAAGTTAAATCTGATTGCAAATAGAAGTTTCACTTCAGTTTGCTTAAGCCTGGGAGGTTTTCTGATTGCTTTTACAAAAATGCTGATTAATGATCATCATTTACAAATAAATGTTTTCACTGCAGTGCCAGTGGGAAAAATGCTAGTATTTATTACTTTCCAGCAAAAAGGTTTTCAGCAGGCCTGTCAGCATAACAAAAAACACTTTAGAGTGTTAAGGAAGATTAAGCTGACAGCAAGCGGTTCTCTGTTGTCACATGAACAACCTTATAGGAGGTTTATTTATTGAGTCAAGTGAAAATTAATTACATATATCAAAGGAAAAAGTGTTGATTTAATTTGAAGATTTGTTTACCTTTATTTGAACAGCCTGAAAGCTCTTTTCAAGATTATTTTAATTAAGTGAATTAATAAATTAATGTGATTCGGGGTCATTTTTCTAAGCCAGAGTTGTTATAACTTTAGAATAAATATTATTAAAGTGTGTAATTAAGTGACAATTAATTATCAGTCCCAAAGCTGACAGTATCACATAAATCTTAATATTGTTTGTTAAAGGGAGACACCGTTGAAATAGTACAGGCAGTAGCCATTATCTTAAAATTTGTTTTCTCTTGAAGATTTTGAAAAGGGAAGGAGTTATTTTCAAGCTTAATGCAAGCAGAGTTTCAGCTACTCCTGCAAAAACTGGCAGATGCAAATTTATTAATATTCAGTAGACTAGAATAGAATAGATAAAAGCTAGCAAAAGTTTGTTATAACATTTTCTCCTCCAGCAATGGGTAAAAATAGATGGTGGCATTTAATCACAAACATAGAAGAGGGTTATGTGGTATTGTTCTAAATAAATTAGCTTTTCTGTCTTAGAAGGAGAAGCCAGAATTATTTCTACCTCTAATTCCTTCTTCTTCAGATAGGAATTCCCAGCTGTACAGACCTATATTTAATTTGTTTCAGAAATCTCCTACATCAGGACTCTGCATTTCAATGTCCTTGAATTTTCTGAGACAGTCCAACTTCTAAACCATCATGCAGTCCAGACTTACACTAGTATATGTGTGGCCACGAGCAAGAAAATCCAGGTAGAATCAGGCAATATTTTCACTGAGACATAAGTCATGTTCCTTCGCTCTGCCCGGACCACTGAACCTGAAATTCTTCCTTCAGCTCTTTCAAAGTGGAGGAAATGCATGATGCCTCCCCACCCCAGCCTGTGCTGTATTTTGACTCTCCTATGAGGAGAGAAATGTGAATTTTGAATCCCTTCAGGCAGCACAAGGAACTGCTCTAGAGTTCCCCTTACTGCAAGTGACTTCTGTATAAAAACAAGAGGAGGGATGCCTTTAGGCTGGTCTTTAACTCTCCTAAAGAAACACAGATCCGTGCTCAGTTGTAGAATATGTTTCTCTCTTCTAAACAGGGCTTGTATTCACACTTTCTGAACACGTAGTGGTGTGGTATTGACAGCTTCAGAAGAGAAGTAGGGGTTTACCTAGGAAATGTGATGCAGGTTAGTGTCATTCTTTTCGAGTGTGTCTGCAGGTGACTCCTTGCTCAGTATTCACATTGTCCTGAATCTCAGTCTGAGGAGCTGAGGGATGATCCCAGGCACTACAAAAAGAGCAGAAGGAGAGATTTGGATTTCAGTCTGGAAATCAGATACTTAAGAATCTATAGATTGTGTTGGCACTTTGATTTCTCACTTAGTAAATTGATATCAGAAAAATTGCCTCCATCTGAGGTGTTGTGAGAGCAAAGATAGTGCAAGTGAGGTGCTCAGGTACTAAAGTAATGGAGGCTGAAGGGGGACTGCAGATTGATGTATATTCTGAAAGAAATACCAAAGGAACCCTGGGGATAAACCAGTTCCATTCAGTCTCAAGAAGGGAAAGAAATAAAAGCTGTAATACAAAGCAGTAAATAACAGAATTCCAATAGTCATCTTATTTTGTCCTCTAGGCCCTCCATAGTTTGTTGATACAAGGCAGAGTTTTTCTCTTGCTGTCGAGTCTGATGGTACCTACTGCAGTAAACTTCATAAGCTACTCACTGAGTTAAGTATATGGTGAAGAAACAGCAGGAGGTCAACATGGACTCAGCAACTATTTTAGAAACCTCTCGGAAAGGTGAGGGAGAAAGAAATGCAGAAAAAAGCAATCTAGAGCAATTCTAGCATAAA
Source organism: Brachypteracias leptosomus (assembly GCA_013401335.1). NCBI lineage: Eukaryota > Metazoa > Chordata > Aves > Coraciiformes > Brachypteraciidae > Brachypteracias > Brachypteracias leptosomus. The sequence goes on along the minus strand of VYZX01028988.1, from coordinate 16,173 downwards.
ATGTCATGAGGTCAAGCCACTGACAAAATGCCTGAAATAATCCTTCAGGTTATGTTATATGTTAATGGTCAAGTGCTAATTTTCCAAAATGAAAGGTAAACTTAGCTTTTTTTTTTTTTCACTCAGATGGATAGCCAGAAATTCATTGTGCATTATTGCAGTTAGGAGGAGAAAATACTGATAGAATTGGGTGTCATACAGTTTTTCAAATCAGAGCTAGCTTGTGTGAAAATTGTAAACTACCAGCAGACACTTTTTTCATGAATCCAGCTGCAAGTCTTTCTCAGCTGCCAACACCCCCAGCATTCACAGAAGGTTAGGGGTTGGAAGGGACCTCGAAAGATCACCTAGTCCAACCCCCTATTTTGTAACCATTGGAAGTGGAGGGGGAAATAACTGATTAAAGTTCAGAGGCTTCCACATATAATAAAGGTGAAGACACACGAATTCTTTTCAAAATGCCTTATATATCAGGAACACAGGGGAAGCATGGAGGGAGGAATAGTTTGTATTGATTTTATTAATTGTATAGATAGTCAAAAGGCTAGAGGTTGAGGTTGCAGTGAGAGAAAACTAAGGATAACCACTTTTACAAAGATCTATTCTCAATTACAGATCAAATGAAAGAGAGTGGTATAGTGAAATAATCAGTTGGCAGAATTTCGGAGAAAGGGCAGTGATATTTTAACATTAAATAGATTTGTTCCTTGGGCTTCAAAACAGGGCTATGATATAGGATTCTACAGAGGGGAGGGTGAGCAATCATTTTTAGATTTGCCCTTTTGCAATATACCAAGCTCCCCTTTCAATATAGATTCATAATGGGAACTTCTCTTAGCTTCTACTATATGGAGATTTACAAAGACAAATGAGACAGGAAATTAAAGGATTGAAAAGAAAGCCAGGTAAGTTACTTACTGAATTCATATTGGAGGAAAGAATAAGAGGCAAGTGGGTGAAGAGGGATGCTTCTACGGCTTCTCTATTGCTATCACAAACTTATTAATGTGTGAAGATAATAGAGGAATCTCATTTTCCTTGGGGATGTGTTCTGGTGTTCAGTTTAGAATAGTTCTCTGATAATGAATTCCACTTCTGCTTACAGTTTTGTTCATGAGAAAATGACAGAGTCATGATCTAGTTAGACAAAGTTTGCTGCAAATATACATCTATATAAGTGATGCTGGCTTCCAAACAGGTTTCTGAACAGAATGGGGGGAACAGACTTGAGAGGAGAGACTGAGGGTATCTTTTCTTCATTCAAATGTGGAAACAATTCAGATAACACAGGAAAGACTCAATAGGAAATTTTCAGAAGAGTTTGGCTGCTTCCTACCTTTGAAGCTTGGGAAACAGGTCTCCCCAGTTCCCTAGGTTTTAACCAAAGCAGAAAGACTTATCTCTGTAAGACTGAGACTCTCTCCACACTATCCAGATCCTGCCAGTGTATTTGCAGTGTATTAGTGTAGCAGGGGTCCATCTACTTCTGCCTGTTGTGCTGATGTGGACACTCAGTCTTCTATGTGAGCAATTTCTGTGCTGTGATCCTTGTCAGGATTAGACTGTTTCTGAATTTATAGTGTCCGAGACAAAAAAAAAGTTCAGAAACTAGGACTGAGTGTTAAGTGAAGTACAGTAGATATACAGTACTGAGTTTATCATAATGTAGCTTCTAGACCTACATGATTTTATCAGGATCTCATGTTTAATTTAAATTAATGCTTTCCGCTCTTATAGTTGCAAAGGCAGTTTTGATGACATGTATCAAATACAGTTAAATATAATTGATAATGTCTTATCAGCTTCCACAGTATCTGCTTGAGCAAAGGAAGAGTTCTTTCATCTCAGCCTTACCCCCAGGACAGTTCCAGCCTCCTGCTGTGCTTCAAAGGGCTCTCCATACTTCTGCTCTCTTCCTCTGTTGCTTGCAGGGCTTCAGTTCTCCCTGCTTCTGCAGAGAAACCATATCTTGTAGATAAAGTTTCCTTGTTTTCAGAACAACTGAGGAGAACAGGTTGGTTCTCTCAGTATTTATTTCTAGGTATTCTAGCACTGTCTCTCTCTCTCTTTTTTTTTTTTTTTTTTTTAAAGCTATATAATATTTGCACATCTAGCAGTGTCCAGATGCTTACAGCAATGTGCCAAAGCATATGTTTAGGCCTAAACTCTTTAATCCAGATTTTTGTTTGTGAGGTACCACAATCCCTCTAATCACACTTGGAAGTTAGAAAATCTTTGAGCAATATCATCTATGAAGGTAATTGCAGCCAAATGTCCTCAGTTCAGCCCTTATTTGTACTTTCATAAATCTCTTTGATACTATCCAATGTGCAGCTTCTGTAAGACAAATGCTATCTGGAAATCCATGTTTCCTTGATGAGGTGAGCTCTGAAAGTTGTTTAGCCAAATTATAACTTTTCTCACTCTTAGAGATTTAAAAGCATACTTAGCGGCTTGGTATTAGATTGGTGCTTGTAGTTGGAACTTTTGTATGCACTTTAGGAACTAAGCAAAATAAGTCATAGTCATTTTCTAAGACCATAGATTCCTCATTCATTTTCATAGAATTATAGAATCGTTACAGTTGGAAAGGACTTCTAGGATCATCAAGCCCAACCTTCTTCCCAACATCTCCCTAACCACTAGACCATAGCCTCAAGTGCTACATCTACTTGTTTCTTAAACCCCTCCAGGGGTGGTGACTCCACCCCCTCCCTGGGCAGCCTGGTCCAGTGCCTGACCACTCTCTCAGTAAAGAACTTCTTCCTAATATCCAAATTAAACCTCCCCTGATGCACCTTGAGGCTGTTTCCTCTTGTCCTATCATTAGTAATTTGGAAGAGACCAACCCCAGCCTCACTACAACTTCCTTTAAGGTAGTTGTAGAGAGCAATAAGGTCTCCTCTCAGTCTCCTCTTCTCTAGACTAAACAGCTCCAGCTCCCTCAGTCACTCTTCATAAGTCATGATTTCTAGACCTCTCACCAGCCTCGTTGCCCTTCTCTGCACCTGCCCCAGCACGTAATTTTGTCCTTATAGAATGAACTTCCACAAAAGCTTATAAGAAATTAGTACTCATGTGCACTCTTCAGTGGAGAAATTCTGTGGTGGTTACTGATATTAGTATTGAGAGTATAAACTTCTTCATATATCCTTTCAAAGTCTTGAATGCAAGGGACCACTGGGCATTTTTCCACAATCTGGCAAGCCTTAATCTCTTTATCTGATACTGCCATCCATACTGTTAGCTGAGGTCATGTGTTTAGTGATATGAAATATCAGTTCATCAGTAGCTAGACAAATCATTTCATATAGGTTATTGAGCAGCTATCCAGCAGCAAATGTCAGTACAGTATTATTTACATGTTATGAAACAACTTCTGTAAATTACCATAGCCTGTGTAACTTCAGAAAGAAAAGATCAAGATAAAATGCTAGTATGGAGCGCTTAAAATTCCTTTTTTAATGTAAGCATGGAAATAAAATATATTTTTAACTTATTTGTGTCCTTTAAAAAGTTTTAAGTATATATTTGTTTGTTGAATTTTTAACCAGATAATTATACATGAATTTTTCTTTTAATGGCACTCAAGTCTATCAAGCATCTGTTAACATTTAAACCAGCTAAGATATGTGAGAATCTTCAGGAAAAGCAAAACCAAACCAAAACACAGAAAGACTTTATTTTTCTCACATGAAACAGGGGCTAGTTTTTTTTTTTCTTTTCTGGTCTTTTAAATGTCAGCAAAATAGGGGAAATAAATGTTATTGTGCCTATAATGAAAGATGTTTTCATGTCAAAACCCACGGCTGTCACACCTTCTTAAGCTTACTGTAGTAAGTACTCTGGGATTCTCCAAGGTGACACCGAAAGCTTTTTAAATAGAGAATTAAAAATATGTCATCATGTAGGATACTTCTCTGTCTGAGCACAAATGAAAAATCTTTGTACAGTCCCTTGGAAAATAATCCATTTCCTTCAGAGGCTGTGTCCTAAAAGTTGAAAGAAAGTTCAAACAGCGTTTTCCCTTTGTCCTTGTTACGCTAAAACCAGAAGCTTGGGCGTTTTTACCTTAAAAGCAAAGGTAAATCAGTGCCAATGTTAATAACTTACCTGCATTTGTAGGGGTGATTTGTATGCATATATGTAAGCATGTCTCAGAATTAAAATACTCCTTGTGGAAGTAGCAGAATGTATGGACATCAGTGTAGTTTATTCTGTGCCTGAGTGTGATGACATAAATAAGCAATTTAAAGGACTTTTAATACTGATACTAGTAGGCACATACAAGTTACTAAACCAGCTCTTTCTTTCTCACTCCTTGTTAGAAGAACGAGCCATCCTAGTTGGACTAGTATGGCTGGTTCTTCTAACATGGAGTGAGAAAGAAAGAGATCAACAGGCAGCTAACATAAGTGGTTTCCTTCAGTTTTTCTGTTTAAATATAATGAAGTGCTCAGTAGCTTGGAGATGTCACATGGTAATACCTCACTGCAATGAATTAGAAAAAGTAGTAATTCAATGTAAGCTCTAATCACTGTGTTCTGCTATAAGATTAGCACTCATAGCATGATATAAAATAGATTTAGTTATACGTATAGTGTGTCTGTGAAGTGCTTGCCAAGCTAAGTTTTTAAGTGAATACTGTCCTTGTTCAGAAGTACAATAAGTCATAACAGATTGAGGCTCTTCTAAGATAAAGAGGTTCCTTTGTCTGATTCCTCTCCTTTTGTTTTTTTTTCCTTTTCTAAAAATCCTCACTGTTGTGAAATATTTTAGACTATTTCCTTCTTAGGAAACTCTGAGTAGTTCAGGAGTTCTTTCTTGGACAGACTGTAGAGGTGCTTTGAAAGTATGATGAGCTGAGTAAAGTACCAGTCTTTAGGTGGTTCTGTTCACCTGATTCAAGATGTCTATGTAGGAATAGTACAATTATGCAGTGTAAGATTAGTAACTTGTAAGAATATTTCCTCATTTTTATGGGCCCTCTAATTCACCTGATATGCATTTCGCTAGGATTCAGTCATGTTTTCTCTCCGTTTTTGATGGCGTGGGGTGCTTTGTATCCTTGATTCCACCATATGTTTAGCTTCTGTTTCTCAAGGAACATCTCTATGCTTAATACAAGTCCTAATCCTTGGATCTCTCCAAATTAAATGACAGTTTCTACAGCTGTTTCTTCCCTGAAAAGGCTTCAGAGGACAACTACCTGCACAATATTTCTTTCTTCTGTGATTTCTTGNTTTAAAAGCATACTTAGCTGCTTGGTATTAGATTGGTGCTTGTAGTTGGAACTTTTGTATGCACTTTAGGAACTAAGCAAAATAAGTCATAGTCATTTTCTAAGACCATAGATTCCTCATTCATTTTCATAGAATTATAGAATCGTTACAGTTGGAAAGGACTTCTAGGATCATCAAGCCCAACCTTCTTCCCAACATCTCCCTAACCACTAGACC